>JANRMT010062825.1:3586312-3658535 GCA_026402145.1 Polypterus bichir lapradei | reverse complement strand
ATAAAGAGGTAAAGAAAGCCAAAAAATAAAAAAAACAAAAATCTATAAAGTCCAGATCATATGGAACGATTTTCCCATTGCTGTTGTATAGTTGTGGCTAGTATAAACAACAATTAAATATTAACAAGTGATTCCTAGATATTTGGAGCTATTGGGATTATTCATTTCATAAGTAGAGACACACCGGACCCACACTGCATTACCAATACGTTTGTTTACATATGAAGTCATCAATTGTTTGTGAGATTATCATCTGATACAGAAAAGGCAAACTGCCTGTTGCTTTATGCTCAGCACCCATTTAAGCATATTGTGCATACAAGCTATGTGTTCAAATGCCCAAACACAATGCTTCTGAGTGTAAAGGTCTTGCAGTTCACAGAAATGTGCCACTAAAATGTACAAAAAGCTATCAGCTGTGATTTAAAGCTGATCTTCAGGACTCAAGGATAGGAGACACCACGGGACCATCACTTGCTGTGTAAGAAGTGACGATCCCTGACTGATCACTGTGGACTCATCCTAATTTCAAAGCTCCCCACACTTGCTTATAAAGCACACAACAAAGTACCAGTGCAAAAGTTATCCATATTATACGTACACAAACTTTCAAAATTATAAAAAATCCATAAAGGCCTATCTGATTATTTGATCTGACAAGATGTTTACCTATGGTGTATTTTCTGTTTTTCAGTTTCAAGAATGGTTATTTTGAAAGACATGTTTCTTCAAAATGTTTCAAACTCTTGTAGGTGTATCTCTCAGTCACATATTTTAAAGGCACACACTATAGTAAAAATTTCAAAAAATCGTAACATTGCATAAAATGATGTTGCATCTGATCAAAAATAAAAATGGAATTAAAAAAAAATTCACCTACCAAACTCTTCAGTGTGAAGTCTTAATAAGTCACCCTGCTGATGAGTGGAGCCAGATCACTTTGCTCTTCACTGAGCCATTTACAAGTTTAGACTGTGGCATCATGGCTAAAAGGAAAAGCACAAAAAAATGTCAGTTATGAAATATAAATAATAAATAAAGCACAGCATTAAATCTGCTATGTCTGAAATATTATACAAAGATAGATGTGTAAGCACACAGGTATTATCAAGATACAGTCTCAGTTTAGTCTCATCACTGATTTTAAGAGACTATACTATTGGATGTAAAAATGTAAAATGATAAACTTGAGAAAATATGCTGAGGCTAAATTGAGATTTGGATTTTAAAGGGATTACTTGGTCTCCTAGTAAAAGTTATAAAATGGGTAAGATAAACGTAGATTCAACTTTAGCATAAAGAAATTGACAAGATTTAGTAAAAACGGTCACTTGTCAAACAGCTCCGAGTACGTACGTGTCTGCAAGCTGACAGTCATAATAGACGGAGACTGACGAATCATTGGCGATGGGGTTTAAACTGAAATTGTACTGCAATGTGATTTTCATATTTACGTCATTGCCAGTTCACCAGACACACCACAGCATTGTGTCATCCTGATTCAACCCTGCTACCATGTATCTGACAAAAAGACACGATGGTGAAGAGTAGAGAAGCTCCTACCACTTAAGAATAATCATTGTGTTATTTTGCAAAAGAATTTCACTACTTCTCAAAAGTTTTGCTTCATTTTACAATAATTATTGCATTATGTCACATTAGTATTGCGTTATTTTGCAAATATTTTGACTGCTGCTGCCAGTAACTTTGTCTGTGTGAGTCCTTTGGCTGTGTGCTGACAGCTACTGAGTGAGAGATGAGCCCACATGTAGCATGCAATCAAGTGACAATAACAGGTATTAACTTAGTTAAAATCAGGTTAACATTTAGTAATTTTAGTACAGATGTTTTATCATATAGGCAGTGGTAGCGCAGAGTTAGTATATCTGCCTCACAGTGCCAGTGTCTGCATAGGGTTTGCATGTTCTCCCTGTATATTTGTGGATTAATTGGTATCAGTGAGTGTACTTAACTACAGATGTTCCCTGATACTTAATGCTGAAAATGTACCAAGAATACTTCTTAGTTACCCAAACACGCTTGGTATGTCACGTGCTGTGAAGTAAATAGCATCCAACCCTTTTTACCCATCCCTATTTGAGCGCCTGGCGATTCAACATATGAACACTAGCTGCTACACCACCAGACCACACTGTTTCAAAACTGCAAATAAGTGGACTAAAAGTCGCTGATACTTTGGTAATCTATTACTCATTTACTCTTACGTAACAAGAACTTCACAAAAGCTTCTTTCACTTTTCATAACACTCACAAAGCCTCAGCTGATTGGTTATTTGCCTCTGTGCAGTGTGGCATATTGACATGATGGTAAAATGACTTGTTAATATGAAGGATTCACAGGTCTTGCACTAAATATGTCATAACAAGAGAAATGTGTCTCAGTTATGCCACCTCAGTCCCCTCCAAAGTGAAGTTCTGTTAGCAGGTCACATTGCAGAGATGAAGGAACTCTTCAGTAATGCTTTGTAGGTGTTATGAAGACCCGAAGAAGTGTTTGGTAAGGTCTTGGTACATATTAATAAATGTGTAATAGATGCATTTTTGCAGTACCTAGAGTAAAGTGTTACCAATACTCTATTGATACTTTCTTTAACTGGATTGCACACAGCACGCTCTTTTCTGATTGGCTACAATGGAGCGGCACTATCCACCACGCTTGATCTTTGCCTTATACCAATACTATCTCCCTGTGACCCTAAACTGGGATAATTAATGTTACCCCACAGCATATAAGGGATTAAATGTATATTTAACACTTTTGTTTAGTTTTTGTATCTTGATTGCATGCTATGCACGTGCTACACCTCTCCCACAATAGCTGTCACTAGATGACTGAAGCACAGGCGTGCATGATGAGACCAACCAAACTAGAAATATCTTTGTGAAATCACACAATATGTTTGTTATAAAACAGAATACATTTGTGAAATAGCACAGTAATTAAATAAACAGTGTTATTTTGCACTATTTCTTGGTTGTAGGAATACATTTTCATAAAAGAGTGTGTCAGCAGAAATGAGATGTTGCATCCATCTTGACTTGATTATATTTTTGTACGGTAAGGTAAATAGGGATTCATGATGAGCAATGTTGGGCTGAATGGACTCTTCTCATCCAAATTGCTCTTATGGTAGGAAAAAGCTGGGGACTCCCTGATTTCAAATACAGTAATCCCTCGCTGTATCGCGCTTCGTCTTTCGCGGCTTCACTCTATCGCGGATTTTATATGAAAGCATAACTAAATATATAACGCGGATTTTTCGCTGCTTCGCGGGTTCTGCGGACAATGTGTCTTTTTACTTCCTGTATATGCTTCCTCAGTTGGTTTGCCCAGTTGATTTCATACAAGGGACGCTATTGGCGGATGGCTGAGAAGCTAACCAATCAGAGCACGCAGTTAAGTTCTCCTGACTGAGAAGCTAACCAATCAGAGCACGCAGGAGCTATGCAGTGTTAACCAGGAAGTCTCATCTCGCTCATTCAGCATCAACGTGCTTCGCTGTGTAAAGAGTTGTGCTCTTTAGTGTTTATCTTTGTGCATAGGCAAGCCCTTCATTATGGCTCCAAAACAATCTGCTACTGCTTCAGGTGCCGTGCCCAAGCGCAAGAAGAAGATGTTAACGATTGCCGAAAAGGTAAACGTTTTGGATTTGTTGAAGGCTACGATTCTTTTTATTTAAAAAGTAGGAAAGGAATATAAGATCTACGGCTGCAGCGTCCTTTTAACCAGGGTGCAAAACGAGTTGTAAGTGGATGTAATAAGGCAGTAGTCTGGATGGAATCTGCTTTAGGGATTTGGATTGAAGACTGCCAGAAGAAGAACAACGGCAGTGCTACACAATCACCTGAAGTGGCTCCTTTACAAGGGCTGTAACGCTCTCCTTTGTTGTGCAGTAAAATTAAACTCATTGTTATCGGACAAGTCATCGTGTCATTGTTGGTGAGTAACCATAATTAATTTTCTTCTTACAGTGCTTAGTACATGTATGTACGTTTAGTGTCACTGTACACACATTTACTGTATACTATTTTTCTTGCAATGTACGTATTTATTGCTGGTGACCTGTCTATCGTAATGGCTGTAACATATGTGATATCGGAGACACTCAATATCTTTAAAATAATATTTAGGTTTTACTGTATATAAACAGTGTGTTTATATACATAATTTCAATGAATCTTACCTAATATCTAAGAGAATACAAAGGGATTATGCTGTATAACGCTGCGGGGAATATTTATAAACAGTGCGGGAGAGTTTATAAGGGCTTAAAATATATAAAAATAACCATATAAACATATGGTTTCTACTTTGCGGATTTTCACCTATCGCGGGGGGGTCTGGAACGCAACCCCCGCGATGGAGGAGGGATTACTGTATCTTCATATTCAAACATTGAACAAAAAAAAAACAACACTATCATTCAGACTCTTTGCTCCTTGATGTCTTTGGGTTGACAAATCTATTTTCAGATTATTGCCCAGGCAGCACTATCTGCATATTACAGTCTGTAGTCATATGCTACCAACCACTGTGCCCACAGCGCCAACCCCTTTTGGGAGTGTAGGCAGAAGGCTTGACAGCAGTTCAGGAAGCACAAGTGTCAGAAAACATAACAAAATGGGGTCTTCAAATGTATCATACTGTTACAGCTAAAGTTGAAACTACACTTGAGTAAAGCAAGATAGGAAGCCAGATGAGCACTTGAAGAGAAAAAGGCATTTATTGCAGTAGCACAGATGTTGTCAAGGACAGAAATTGATGCCAACGCTAAAGAACAAGAGTTAAAAATACTACTCCTTTTACATTATTGGGAACAAAATCAAAACTCTGAACATCTAGCTTTCCAGGAACAAAATATAATAAAAGTGAAGCTCAAAAGACAAGTAGACAGACTGAATTAAAGAACACAGCGATTGCCTGTCAGGACCCTCCACAAACTTCTGTATACTCCTGAATGCCTAACAATTAAAGAGGAAAGTCACTTTTGACCAATGGGGTTATTTTAATATCAGTGTTTCTGCTGATACCTTAAACTGGTTTCATATTCTTTGCTTACATGAAAAAGTATAAGCAGGCAACTTTCTCCAAAGACACATATTCAACATCAAAGCCCATCTGTTAATTTATTAACAGTACATCTGTGGCAAAAGATTAAAACTACTGCACATTTACATATATTAGGCTATGCATTTCTTCACAGCAGCTGGAATTGTTGTTTTAATAGAACACAACTATTAGACAATCATAAATTGTATATATATTGTGATAGAAATACATCTCAGAACAACGTTAAAGAGTTGGGGAATATGCCCCGTATATTATTGATGCACTTTTGTTGGTCAAAGAAGATAGAAAATTCATTCAACATTCGACAGTTTACGGGTGTTTTGCAATGGCTTTTATATCATGAGAAAATGAGTCAGCACAGAAATGACGGCATCGGGATGGGACCGGAAGTGACGTCATCGTGAAAGACCGGAAGTGCCGTCATCTGCATGGGGACTGGAAGTGACGTCATCATGAGGAGCCGGAAAGTGACGTCATCTGCATGGGACCGGAAGTGACGTAATCTTGCAGAGCCGGAAGTGACGTCGTCTGCAGGAGACCAGAACTGATGTCATCTTGAACAGCCGGAAGTGATATTGTTGAGGAAGTGGATGAGTTGCCATTTTCATAATTCTGAACTGGTGCAGGTATTGTAGAGTTATTTATCATCTTTATTTCTGTAAGGTCAGAAAGAGAGGCATCATTACCACAGTACAACCCCCCATCTGTCCATTCTTCACTTACCTGAGGACCTGTTGACTGCCTCCTAAGCGCACGCGTGTGACAATATATATATATATATATATATATATATATATACACACTAGGGGGCTTTGCCCCCTGCTCGCTTCACTCACCAACCCCCCTGCCTGCACTACACACCAGCCACTTCGCGTCCCTGCCACTCGCACATGTGGATTTCACTTTCACTAAACAACAAATCTTTTAATTCTCTCATTTACGCCTCTTCTTTGGGAAGAAACACTACTTTTCCCTGATGTCAACATGAATTAGACAATCTACAAGTTTCCAACTTAAGGTGTAAAGCCAAACAATATCTACATACTTCTGACATATCACCTATGTCCATATATCCGATCTCTTTTCACTTTTACCTTCTCGTCAATATCACATTAAATTTTGATTCCGTGTTTGGAATTACATTGTGACAATGCAACGTATAACTGCTCGTGAGTGAATATCGTTTCTTTCTCTCTACACGAACTGTGTCTGACAATAGCATTCACACAAATGAGAAATGATTGAACCATGTGCGTGGTTGTAAATGTTTTAGATGTGGGCAGGACTTTTCCAGATCTCTTTGCATAAAGTCTTGTCTCGCAGGGCTTGAAATTTTCTCTTGCGGGATTTCACTTTCACCAAACAACAAATCTTTTATTTCTCGCAGATACGCCTCTTCATCAGGAAGAAACACTACTTTTCCCCGATCGCAACATGAATTAGACGATCTACAAGTCTCTGATGTAAAGTTTAAATCCGAACAATATATTCAATCTCTTTTCACTGTTCCGTTATTTCACCGAGTAATAATTTCTGTTTGTTTGTGCTAATGCGATCTTTACTATCATTTTTTTGAGACTCTTGAATTTTCATACTTCCATTATCTTTAACCTGCTCTGCATGTGTATCACACCAACATTTTTGAATTCTTTATGACGTTCTACTTTGTCATCTACTCTTTGTCTTTTATTTCCGGCCCCGGGGGTGGTTAAATCTCTTGGCACAAAATCTTGTCTCGTGGGACGTAAAAGTGTCTCTCTGAGAAAGTCTAGTCTAGGCTCTCTTGTCTATATATATATATATATATTGTGACGGACAGCCGGGTCCCATGCCCGGCCGGGACGCCTCTGCTACATACGTCCCGGGGGAGCCATCAGGGACATTGCAGTACCTCCCCCGGGGCGCTTGGGGGCAGCCTCCCTGGCTGTGGATCCCTCCTCAATCTCCCCCGTGGCTCCATGGGACATGGAGTCCACCACAGCAGCCCGGTTGGGAGATGGGGTGGCTGCTAGGGGGTGCTGCGGACGACCAGCCACCGCGCTGGACAGTTTATCAGCCCCACCCGGAGGTGCAATTAAGACCAGCTGGTCAGGCACCTGGAACACTTCCGGGTGGGGTATAAAAGGGCGTGCCTCCCAGCAATCCGGGCCAGAATTGGGAGGAAGAGGACGAGGTTGCCTGGGAGGAGTGGTGGAGCAGGAAAGTGTGGTTTTTTGTGCTTGGGACTGTGTTGGGCCGGTGGGACACGGGGAAGACGTGTGCCCACGGCTGAAGAAAAAATAATAAAGTATTGAGTGTGAACACGTGCCTCTGTGTAGCCTGTGCCGGGTCAGGCGCTATATAGCGCCTTTTCACAATATATATATATATATATATATATACTAGATGTGCTACCAGTCTAAGATGGGTTGAAATCTAAGCAATCAACGTAAACCTTAACAACATTTTTTTTGCACCACACAATGCTTAGGTCTCTGTCATAAGCCACTTGGTATGGGATTCGTAAAAGCACTGTTAATGTCTGGGATGCACCATCTGCTGGAATGACAAATGCAATGCATTTTATTATTAGAAATGCTTGTGAATGTGCCATCTTTTGGAATGACAGAGACACAGCAACTGGACAGAGACACAGACAGACAAACATACACTTATGCCTTTATTAAGGTGGATATACAATACATTTCTTTCTGGTTATTTCTAACTTGCTTTCCTGTTGTTTTTTCTTTGTAATATCCTGGGATGGCACTCTGACCAAATTCCGTACTCTGCACCTGCCGTTATGTTAGAAAGGATGAAGGTAAATACTGCCATAATGATACATTCCTGTAGCATCACATCTTCAAAGGCTTTTCATAATGCATACATTTATTAAATTACTTAATCACATATTATTACTGTAGAATGACCACGTAGGATGGGCTGGTCTTTTGGCCTTTGATCCCCTAAAGGATGATCTTCTTCAGGATCTCACCAGATGGAGTTTTTTCAGTTTTCCTTTCCTCTCTGACCATCCTAACTTAGCATTTGCTGATGAATCTGACATTGACCATTACCATTCTAACCATAAAAGTTACAATCTAGGGATTTTTTTAATTACACCTCTTTCAAAGTGATCTTTCTTCTTTTACTAGTTTTCCTGCACTTTAAGCTACACTTAAAGTGGATTCAGAAAGCATTCAATTGTGTGGGCGGCATGGTGGCGCAATGGGTAGCGCTGCTGCCTCGCAGTTAGGGGACCCGGGTTCGCTTCCTAGGTCCTCCCTGCGTGGAGTTTGCATGTTCTCCCCATGTCTGTGTGGGTTTCCTCCCATAGTCCAAAGACATGCAGGTTAGGTGCATTGCCAATTCTAAATTGTCCCTAGTGTGTGCTTGGGGTGTGTGTGTGTGCCAGAGGGGACTGGGCGGTCTCTTGGTCTGGAATCCCTACAGATTTTTTTTTTTTTTTCTCCAGCCTCTGGAGTTTTTTTTTGTTTTTTCTGTCCACCTTTGCCATCGGACCTTACTTATTCTATGTTAATTAATGTTGACTTATGTTTATTTTTTATTGTGTCTTCTATTTTTCTATTCTTCATTTTGTAAAGCACTTTGAGCTACATTTTTTTGTATGACAATGTGCTATATAAATAAATGTTGTTGTTGTTGTTGTGGTGGTGGGCTGGTGCCCTGCCTGGGGTTTGTTTCCTGCCTTGCGCCCTTTGTTGGCTGGGATTGGCTCCAGCAGACCCCCATGACCCCGTAGTTAGGATATAGCAGGTTGGATAATGGATGGATGGATTTTCCAAACCAAGTTTTCTATTATAAGGCTGGGGTAGGTAAAGCTTTTCCTGGAACCATGAACTGGAAGAAAGGAGCCAGCCAGCAGGTTGGATAATGGATGGATTTCTGGTATTTTATAATGTCGGTCATATAAGTTGAATGCTGAAAACTTACACTATTGGTCCAAGAGCTTGTAAAGGCAGGCTGTGTGGTGTAGTGGTTAAGGCTTTGCACTTCAAACCCTGAGGATTCAAATCCTGTCACTGACACTGTGCGACCATGAGCATGCCACTTCACATGCCAGTGCTCCAAAAGAAATGTAACTAAAGGTATCATAAATGTTTTAAGTCGCTTTGGATAAAGGCATCAGCCAAATAAATAAATTTAAATGGATACATTTCCCATTTTTGCCCATCAATCTACATTCTATAACCCATAATGATAAAGTGAAAACATGCTTTCTTAAAGGTTTGCAAATTTATTACAAATCAAAAACTGTCAGTCAGTATTTTATAAAACCCTCTTTGACAGAAATCACAGCTTCAGCTCCTCTTGAGTAAGTCTCCACTAGCTTTGCAAATCTGGAATTGAGCAGTTTATCCCATTCTTCCTGGGAAATCCTTTTCTCGCTCTGTTACTCTCAGAAGTATCTATAAATTGCCATCTTCAGGTTTCTCCACAGATGTTCTATGGGTTTAAGTCTGAGCCTTGGCTGGACCACTCAAGAAGAGTCAGAGAAGGGGTCTGAATACTTTCTGAATGCACTGTGTGTATGAAAATGTGTTATTTAAACAGACACTGTGGAAGCAACTAGTGTAGGTTGTTGTTATTTAATATAAGCATATTGATATGTATTAGGTGCATAATAAGATGTATTTGGCTTTGTCAAGCTGTAGAGCTACAAAAAAATGCAAAAGAACACAAAGTTTCACCTTGAGTCCTACAATCCTCCAGAAATCCTCATCCTCATGGAAACCTTAACATTAGTTTTATATTTTATAGAACTATTATCAGTATACAAATAGTGTAAATTGAAGTGTACATAAAAAGGCAGTGGACCTGTAAATAGTGACTCTGTTATCTTCATGACATCAGCTACAATTACGTGATAGCCAGCTAATTTGTTACCTTTTTTTACCAAATGCCTGAAATAATATTTATCTGCACTTGAGAGCACCTTCTTTAATAATTACATCAAAATCTTGGCAATTGCTAGAGTCCATTACAGATTTTGTAGAAGTGGATTCTTTAACGGAAGACATAAATGCCTCATTACTTAAAAAACACTGCAGCACTGCAAAATGTTAGCTAAATGAAAAAATGCTGTAGCACCAAAGTTTACTTGTCTTCTCTTGGCATTCTTAACTCGAACTCCAACTCCTACTTTTCTTTAGCTTCTTTTCGGGCCTATGATTGTATGATCAGTCTCGTGATAACATTGTGGCCTCATCCTTCACAGTCGACCCCTGTAATGATAACTAGCACTGCTGCTGATGCTCATCTCTCTGGCTTTCTTACCAAAAAGGGGGATCTCTCATTCTTCTTCCGTACCACCCCACAAGTGAGCCAGAGTAGTTTGCAGTAATGAAGACAGAGGCTGATCCGCATTTTCGGCCCTAACAACTGTCAATGTAGCTGCCATGTCCTTTGTACAGATAATTTATTTATCTATTTTCCAAGCCGGGTGGCACGGTGGCGCAGTGGGTAGCGCTGCTGCCTCACAGTTAGGAGACCTCGGTTCGCTTCCTGGGTCCTCCCTGTGTGGAGTTTGCATGTTCTCCCCGTGTCTGTGTGGGTTTACTCCGGGTACTCTGGTTTCCTCCCACAGTCCAAAGACATGCAGGTTAGGTGCATTGGCGATTCTAAATTGTCCCTAGTGTGGCCTGGAGTTTGTTTCCTGCCTTGCACCCTGTGTTAGCTGGGATTGGCTCCAGCAGACCCCCATGACCCCGTAGTTAGGCTATAGCAGGTTGGATAATAGATGGATGGATTTTCCAAACCAAGTTTTCTATTATAAGGCTGGAGTAGGTAAAGCGTTTCCTGGAGCCATGAACTGGAAGAAAGGAGCCAGCCCTGGAGAGGGTGACAGATCATCAGGGGGCACTCTCATGCACACCCACCTTCATTCACAATGGCCCTGTTCAGAGAGAGTTCTTAGACTGTGAGAGGAAACATCCAGAGAAAAGCATTGACTAGAATGGAGCTGGATTAAGTGAATCGATAGATCGATTATCCTAAATGGAATTTGATTTGTGTGTGCGTCTATTCACTTCTAAAGAAAAAAAAAAACACATTTTATTTAAAGCTCTGTTAAAATTATTATAGCTATGTGATTTTGAAGATCACTCTGACTGTTGTGGGCATGGACAAAAAAGACTGAAATGCATTAACATAATTATTGACCAAATCTCCTGCTATTAACTCAACCAGTCAAGCCCAGCACTACAAAGGGGGACAAAAGTGGATCTCCCCCCTAAAAAAAACACTAATTCACACCAAAAGTGACACATTGGCACAGTGTGAATGCACATCCCTTCAATTCACATGGACTGCCTTTCATACTGAAGCACTAGAAGTTTTTTGTGATGTGCGTGTTCAAAAATAGCAAAAAAAGTGTGAGGCCTCTAAAAGACCTACTGACCAGGTTTTGCTGCTTAATTGTGTTTTCTCCAGGTTTTCAACTTTGCATATTCTCTGAGTAGTTTCTCCTGGTCATCGGTCTGTTTATGCCTTAGAAATGAGGAAAGGGCTAAAAACATTCAAAAATAATATAAAGGAATTTAAATATACCAAAAATGCCTCTGAAGAAAAAGGTAACCGTTAAACCTTTTAATTAAGAAATATGTCCACAAAGAATCTTTAAATTCAAATAAATCCTTATTTAATCAAAAAAGAGCAAAAAGATTTGCAAAAATGTAAATAATAATAATAATCTTTATATATAATACACTACTGTGGCTGTCTGTTTGTCAGTCCAGGTTTTTAAATCACCTGTAGCTCTCAAACCATTTGACCTATTGACCTGAAATTTGTCTACTAAACATTTTCGGGGTGATGATTGACCTCCAAGGTTATTCCTCTTTTTATTTTTATTTTGTTTTATTGTAGAATCAACACTTTGCAGCGGCCAGCAGGGCAGCCGTGTGGCACATGCGTACGGGCGCCGTTCTCATCCCTACCACCTTCACCATCACTTCCTCTAACTCTTCATATCTTAAATCATTCTTGAGGCAGATTGAAGACTTAAATACCAGCTTAAGTGAAAAATTAAAGAAAACGTACTAAGTAATTGCAACACAAACAATGACTTAATTAGTTTTAACGTGAAAAGATGCCGACGAAAGAGGAGAAGAAGTGGGCTGCTAGGGTGGAGGAAAAGAAGAGCTGCTCAGGAAGCAGCAAGCGCATCAACCTCTGAGCAAACGAATGCTAAACGTACAGAGAAAGAGGGTGAAAACTATGAATCCTCAAGTCAAGTGTATTCACTGCACGTGCAGTGCGCCTTTACTGGTAATAATAATAATGAGGCAAAAGATTTTGCCTATCAAGTCAATCCTCGGCTGTAAATCCTTATCTGTAGTCTAATAATCATAAACTATAGGACAGATGCAAAATTTAGACACCAGAAAAATTAAATACTCACAGAAAAGCACTCTTCAAAAGACAAACAATTGCAATGAACAACTGAAGAATCCACAAACCCTGGCTTAAATATAATGGCTGGGGGAGGTCCTTCAGCAGTGATGTCAGATTGGCCCCGCCTCTTAGGGTAACACCCACAGAACACAAGGAACAAATGAGAAGGCATCATACATAGATAGTAAATAAATAAACAGAATAATAATAACAAAAAATTAATTATGTACAATAAAGATCAGAAAAATAAGGTTTTACAATAAAGAACATGTACCCCGAAAAAGAAAAGCTAGGTGTATGTTAAAAGAAGTCAAAGATACAACCATGTTACCTTTTTTCCCCTGGATAGGCTGATAACTGAATAAATTTAATAAAAATCTGAATGATTTTATAATTACAAAATTTAGTAGTGAGTGTTAATTGCTACTTCACTGTTTACAAGGACTGAAAATAAAAGAAACTTTCACTCAGGTAGTTGCAATGGCTCAGCTTCAACCAAAATGTTACCAACCCCTGAAGAATTTCAGATGGGCCTCCCACAGACATGTCACAGTAGATTATGCTGTTTTTTTGGAGTCTTTTTATTTTCCAAAAATTTCTGAAACCAACAATAAACCTTCAAAGCACATTTGTTTCATACTTTACGTGGATACTCTGCTGGCCTGATAATGCCTACATGAGGCCATAGTGATGTGGTGTGCAAAGGCTGAAACAAACCTGTACCCAGAACTCTATTTTTGTGTCTGTTATTTTAAAAAACTAATTTTAATTGCTTTGATTTGTTTTGACCAATAACTAAAAGCTTCACTGCACCACTGATGCAGTGTTCAATGCCATTAAAAAAATTCAGTCTATAATGGAGTGTTGAGTACAGGTGAATATGAAAGAAGTTAGAACCGATGAGCATGCTGTGCAGTGTAAAATATTTTAAAAAGCAATAATATATGCAAGCAGCAAAAACATAAGTGCACCACAAGTAATTTCTGCCATTGATAAAGTGTGGAAACACATATAAACATCAGTCTTTTATATTTGATGCAATTATTGTACAAAAATGCATCCTTTATTGTTTTTGCTTGCAATAGAGAAACACCTAAAAATCAGCCTTTCAAGATCTTTCTGAGTCTCAGTGCTAGGGAAAACTCTTCATAAGGGAGACCACCCTGTGGCGCACATGGCACAAACCTTTTACAATTTGAATAACCTTTCAGACGGTAGGATGGGTTTAATAGTAGCCTTCAATTTACGTGGATTTAGGCTGCGCTCACACTATTATGTTTTCATTTAAAAATGCTGATATTAGTCTCTGTTTTGACCTTTCAGAATGCTTTAAACCAAAAACGAAAACTTTTGAAAACCCTCTCTATTGCCATAAACTTCTGAAAATGCAGGCATGGCGTTGTAATGTGGACGGGTGAAAACATAGACTTTTGAAAAAACAGGCTCTAATCGCACTCTGCATCATCCGTGCTTAGTATGTAGCCATTCCCAGACTGGATTCTGTTCATTCCCTGATTGGAGACCCTTTACAGAAGAAAAGTACATTTCAACACAGCAGACATAAAGGAATACATGGAACTGGCTGTGTTGCTTACCTGTAAGTATCTAAATTTGGTTTTGTACAATTTGGATCCTGCATATATGCACAAAAAGCAAACAATTTACAGTTTTGCGATAAATGCTGTGGTTGGCAGCATTGCCATCTTCTCAAGCATTTTTTTGCAGTGATGCGGATGTGCACAGTGTTGTCAAATGTCTATGTCACTTGCGTTTTCACTTATTTAAGTGTGAACAGTGATCTTTTTTGAAATAAAATACAGTAGTGTGGATGTATAGTAGGGGTAATATACGAGGGACATTCAAAAAGTTTCTGCAATTTTTTTTATCTCTTATTTATTAAGAATTTCAAAAACAAATTACATCACTTTTCTACATAGTCACCTTTGTTTGCGATGCAATTTTCCTAGCATCGTACAAACTTTATAATGCCCAATTACTACTCTTGCGTTCACTGTTTCCAATGAAAATATAAAAGTGCGGAAACTTTTTCAACATCCCTGGTATTTGGCCAGCATGTCCCAGATGTGTGCCACTGATGTGTTCACAGGTAAATACACAGCAGAACCTGTGAGTCCCTCTTGTGTATGTCCTCTTACATATGGATTCAAAACGTCTACCATGTCTATAGTATGGCTGATCACTGCTCCCTACAAACAGGGATGCAGCAGGTTATTGTGAAGTGAGAATGCAGGATTTCTTACTTGGTCCCATAGCGATGTACCTCAGATAGCAGTGTACTGACAGCCACCATCCTCAAAGTCTGAGAGCTGAACTTCAGTTCACTGCGACTCTTCCCCTCAAAAACGGAATGCTGAACTTTAGGCTGTGTCCACACTACTACATTTCCATTGAAACATGCAGACATTCACCTCCATTTTTACCTCTTATCCAGACTATTATGCAATTTTTAAACCCCAAAAATGGAGACTTTTAAAAGCCCTCTCTAGAATCGTATATTTCTGAAAACACCAGCTAAGCGTTGCAGTGTAAATGGATGAAAACAGAGATTTTTGAAAATGCAGACTCTTCCCACGCTCTCATTGGTTTGTGCTGATTATGTGGCCCTTCCGTGATTGGATCTTGCTCATTACAAAGTCTCATTCCCTGTCTGGTCACCCTTCACAGAAGAAAACCATTTTTAGTAATTTTAGTGTGAAAATACTATTGTGGGTGGAGATCATTTTCACAGTTTCAAAATTAGAAATGTAGTAGTGTGGATGCAGCCTTAGTTTGCTGTGACTTGGGGGCAGCAGCGGTCACTAAATAATGAGTGAGGCTCTTTATTTGTCCCCACCATTATGGGCTCTTTTGCAACGCATCATATGCTCCCCCACAAATGGTACCCTTGCCTAGGAATCAACTACCAGAGCTCTATTCATCCTCATGGGCCTTTTTATTTGTTAATATATGTCCTTTATCCAACTAAATTTTTGTCTTGGCAGACAATTCACACAGGTCAAAATCAAAACTGATTGTGCAAACTAAAATAAAAAAGTTTTACTTTTCCAGAAACAAATATTCTCCTTATAAGCAGAAATGTATCATAATGTTAGATGCTTATTGTAATGATGACACATTACCAAGTGAAGGCAAATTACCACACATCAGGAATGGCTTCCTTTTCTACTCTGTGTCAAGACATTCCCGTGGGGAAACTACTACAGTAGATGGTGCATCATAAATTAGTAGCAGTTTCATTGCTGATTAATCAAACCTCATTAAATTTGAATCTTCTCAGTGCAATAATAATTCACCAAATTTGTTCACTTGGAATATATAGTACATAAGCAATGACTTTAAAGATAGGGTGAGAAGCTCAGTCATCCGGGAGGGGCTCAGAGTAGAGCCGCTGCTCCTCCACATCGAGAGGAGTCAGATGAGGTAGGTCAGGCATCTGATCAGAATGCCTCCTGGACTCCTCCCTGGTGAGGTATTCCAGGTACGTCTAACCGGGAGGAGGCCCCGGGGAAGACCCAGGACATGCTGGAGGGTCTATGTCTCCCGGTTGGCCTGGGAACACCTCGGGATTCCCCCAGAAGAGCTAGAAGAAGTGGCCAGGGAGAGGGAACTCTGGGCATTTCTGCTCAGGCTGCTGCCCCCGCGACCCGATCTTGGATAAGCGGAAGAGGTTGGATGGATAAGCAATGATTTTATGCAGAGATAAAGTATAGTTTTCAGAAATTACGCAATGCATTTAATATGTTGTGCTGATATTCAAAATTTGAAGGCATGGTGGGGTAGCAGTTCATTTTGCTGCCTTAAGACCCTTGACACGTGGCTTGCTTAATGGTGGGGGTGTTTCCTGGGAGGTGTTTCTATGTTATCTTGGGAAAGATGGAAAGAAGATCAACTTGTTGTCAAACACTTAAAATGTGCAGAGGATTTAAGTTAACCACCATCTTTAAGGATATCTAAGAAAGTGGTCAATCAATATTTATCTAGCAAAACAAAAAACTAATAAAAACAGAATATGAACTACACCAAAGTATTAGTTTGATGTGTAATGCTACAAAGGTATTATTGAGGATGCTGACGATGAGACCTCAGAAAAGAATGTGGTTTTGTTAAAGATGGTGGAACACATAATGCTGAATTTATTGTAAGAATGGTCTCAAAAAAAGCAATTGAAATAAAATCTGTACCTCTATTTTATTGACTATGCAAAGACTTTAGAAAATGTGAAATATGAAGACCTAATGGATATGCTTGAAGGGTTGAATATTTATGGTAAAGACCTGCAAGTAATCAGTAACCTCAACTGGAATTAATCTGCTGCAGTCAGAATTGAAAATATGGTTAGTACGGTTATTCAAGGTAAGAACGGAGTTAGACAAGGACATGAATTTTCTCCAGACTTGTTTAATTTGTGAGAAGATCTTAACAGAGATTGAAGAATTGCTTGGACTGATTATGGGTCATGTGAACCTAAATAACTTGACATATACAGGTGACAATGTTCTTATTGCTAAATTGGTGGGAAATTTGAGGAAACTGTTGACAAAATAACTAGTGAAAGTCAGAAATAAGGCCTAAGGATCAATTACAAAAAGACAGAAGTTACAGCTGTGTCCGTGAAGAAAGAAGTTCCAACATTAAAGTTACTAGTGAGAAGGTTAGAGAAGTAAATAGTGTAACTATTTGCTAAGTGTCATAATATACAACAGGAAGTGTGATTATGAAATCAAAAGTAGGATTAATATGACTAAAGATGACTTCATTAAGCTAAAGGCAAATTTGTACTTATGCGTCAAGTGTATGCTGTAGTTACGCCAAAAACGTGACTATGCATTGCGTTGACACGAAACCAACTACATATTTCCTGAAATGCGTTTTCGTTCGTCTTCCATTTCAAAGTTGACAAACATATGAAAAAGTGAAAAAATCCACCCATCCATCCATTATCCAACCCGCTATATCCTAACTACAGGGTCGCGGGGGTCTGCTGGAGCCAATCCCAGCCAACACAGGGTGCAAAGCAGGAAACAAACCCCGGGCAGGGCGCCAGCCCACCGCAGAAGTGAAAAAATGTGAGGGATGAATACATTCACTTAGAGAAGAAAATGTGTAGCAATAGGGGCGATAATCCTGGAGAGCAAAAACTGCCTGCATTTTTTGCATGCTACAAACATCACCAACTAGCATTTAGGTATGTGCCTGTGGCGTGACACAGAAGTATAAACTGTTTTAAGCGGCGTAGCCTACAGTGAAGCATTCATGAATAGCTATGGATGTAGGCTCAACACAGAAGCATAAATCAGCCTTTGCAATAATAAGATCAGTATGAAGACAAAAATCAGTATTCTCAAGTGCTATGTCTTCCCTGTTCTCACGTATGAATCAGTGTTTCACAATTTCACCAGCTATGGAAAACAAAATTGTGTTAGTAAAGTTGTGGTTCCTAAGGCACTTTATGAAAGTCAGCTGGACAAGCCAGAGAACCAATGAGAAAGTTCTATTACAATCTGGATACAGAAAAAGGTTGCTGGCTAAAATTGGAAAGAGACAGATGGAGTTTTTTGGCCACATAATGAAATAAGAAGGTATGGAAAATCTGGTAGTTATTGGAAAAATTGAAGGAAAGAGAGATTGTGGAAGATAGAGACTGACTTTTGTGAAGGGTCTTTCTAAAAGGATGAGAATTGCTAGTTTGAAGATTATTTGTGCTCACTGAACATAGAGTTATGGTAGGGAACGATCACCAACGTCCTGTTTGGATATGGTACCTAGATGAAGTGGAGGTTTACATGTTCTTCCTACATTCACGTGGCTCTCTGCTACACCCAAAAGACATGCTGTGAGGTTTGTTAACACCCATAAACTGTACTCAGTGAATGCATCCAACCATGAGCTGACATTGTGACCAGAGTTAGTCAAAGCCTTGTGTTATTTTGTCACTGTAATAGATGCCAGCTTACACATGATCCTGTTCTGACAGTCAGTCAGTTGGTCATTGTCCAACCAGCTATATCGTAACACAGGGTCACTGGGGTCTGCTCAGGGAAAGGCAAATTCAGCAAATGGATGAATTTGTTTTCAAGGTACTGCTTTAGTTTTTATTGCAGTGTTTATTTTATAAATGATTTAAAATATTAGATTAAAACAGCTTTCTTTATTAAGAGATTCATTAAAATAACTTGTGTACTCTATGTATTAACAATCAATTCAAGATGAAAAAACAGATCTAAAGAATACAGCTACAGTTTTAGATAAATGCAGTTGTTCAATTTACATCAGATCAGCTCCAGAACAAGTGATGCATAAATAAGGCATGACTCAAAAATGAGAACAAAAGAATGGATTACAGAATAAGATAACACCAGGGGATTGTTGGTATGAAGTCACAGTCCATTACTCTCAGTCCGAGCAACTGTGTATCATGGCACAGACTTGCAAAATGTCAAATCAGGTCTTGTGGCACATTAAAACAACTGTGCATCTACTTCTTTAGGGATTCAAAAGTTCAAGGGGGGTACAGAACACACTGAAGCTGGCATCTAAAATTGTCTCATCCAGGCCTGAAGATGTAGCTGGCCAAGGGAGGGTGACGATATTACCAAGAGACTCTTGGTACTGATAAAAACATGACAGGATCCCACTATTCCAGGTATTGTAATTAAGCCATACTGACTCTAATATGATGCAATTGCGACCAGCTACGACAGGCAATGGTGTTCTACCCCAAGATGCCCTTTGTTATAGCAGTGTTTTATTCAAAGATTCTTCCAAATTGTCCTAATATCCAAATAGTGTTTAGATTTTAACCCACAGCCCCAAGGTAAAATTGGAAATCATTGCCAAATCCCCCTGGAGACAAATACTTCTTTCTTTCTTTTACAATAACATGATGCTAATTTACAGAAACATAGGCTGCTCCAACCTAACATCCACAGAGATGCAGTCAGTAACACATATCATAATGGATGTGTCATGATTTGGTTGAAGATGTTAATTTCTTTGACTATTCCTTGGTCTTTAAAATTCTATTTTGAATATTGATTTCAGGGTTATGACGACTGAGGAAATTCATTGGTTATATCTATTTTTTTATTTTAAAGTGTTTATAGCAATGCTGAAAATGAGTTGTGTTCTCCCACGGCACTGTATTGTTTTCTTATAGGTGCCATTTTTGTTGATGGCTGTTATGCAGTTACCAGGTAAAACAACCAGGGGCAATATGTTATCAGTATGATGATATAAAAGTCAGCGTGGGAATTCCTAGATTTTTTGAAATTTCAGATTCCTCTTAAGAAAAACATTTTAATGATTATTCTTATCACTTTATTCCATTTATGAAACCTTCTAGTGCTCCTTGGCTTTATTTAACGTATGCTTGAGTTGGTTCTAATTACCTGTCTCCCTCTGGCTATGAAATCCTGTGCTGTAAACCATCTTTGATCTTTGAATCACATACTGTCCTGAGCTTTCTTTATTTCAACGTTTATTTTTAATGTTTTGACGTTCAGCTGGTTATTTTAACTTCATTCCTTCTTCCGATTCCCACTTCATTTAAAACTGCTACAACCCCAGGCAGGCAACACAGGATGCCATGAAAGCAGACCCACCTCTATCAGTTATCTGTCCAAGGCCTGAGACATTACCCAGCAATAGTATCAGGCAGAAGTGACAAAAAAGGTGGCAGGATCCCCTCCGTTTATTGTCATTAAGTTTGACTCTATGAAGAACAAATGGTAAACAACTATTTTAAGCAATGATGTGTCACACCATGACACCTATAGGTCTGGCAGTGTGCCATTCAAGGATTTTTTCCAGATTATTCCAACAGCAAAACAGACTTCAAGTGAAAGCTTGTGGTCATCCATCCCAAGGATAAACTGAAGAGGACATGATGAGAATGCTAGGGAACCCAGTGTATTCATGATCAGCTCCCATACTTAAGTAGCTGGCAGCAACAATTTTTTTGCTTCAGTCTTTCTGATTTCTGGGTAGCATACTTGACGTTTTAGGCATACATGTTTTGCCATTTTCTTGCCATATTGCTGGGCTTCATTTTCTTTATATAAATAAACTAGCAAAATACCAGCACTTCGCAGCGGAGAAGTAGTGTGTTAAAGAAGTTATGTAAAAGAAAAGGAAACATTTTAAAAATAACGTAACTTGATTGTCAATGTAATTGTCGTAGGCTTATTTTAGTATTGAGATCAGTCCACACCTTGAACCTGCCCCAGTCATTCAGTACATAAGACACAACGTCTCTGCAGATACTGTATCAAGGCTGAGGCTGATATGGCCATGCAATAAGTAAGAGAGAGAATGGAAGAGGCAGGCGCAATCTCGGGGCATGGAAACCACTGGGTATGAGTCGGTGAAATTGTGATTGACGGTGATCACCAGAATAGACATGTTATTCAGGGTTAACTTTCACCCGTTGAGAAAGAAAGTATGAAGGAAGGCGAGAAGCAGTGGAGCAGGGAATGAAAAGCAGAAG
Source organism: Polypterus bichir lapradei (assembly GCA_026402145.1). NCBI lineage: Eukaryota > Metazoa > Chordata > Cladistia > Polypteriformes > Polypteridae > Polypterus > Polypterus bichir. The sequence continues at coordinate 3,637,542 of JANRMT010062825.1, read as the reverse complement.
TCAGCACCACGAAGATATATGTGAGCAAGTAAGGAAGCCCAACATTGACAGCCTTGAAGCGGTGGAGTAAATGAAAAGGCAGCAGTCACCAGCAGGAAGACGTGAAGCAAGGCCAACAATAACAGGCTTGAAACAGTGGAGTAAAGACGAAGGGAGCAGTGAGCACGACAAACAGCTGAGGAAAGTGAGAAGGCACATAAGCACGGGATGTCATTAATGTATATAGGCAAGGAGCCAACCACGTGGTAGGTGCGTGGAGAGCGGCTGTGCGGAAAAAGGAAGGGGGACCGGGGCAGCCTTTGTGCGTCTCTGCCGTGAAATAAATCATCTGTTAACAGAAATAAGGAATGAAACTTCCAAAAGGACACGTCAGTTCCAAAAGTTCCTTATGGCATAATGGTGAGAACCACCAAAAAGAAGTCATTATTCTTGAAAGTTTGTTACAGGACACGGTGTGAAATGAAACATACTTAATGTTTGCAAGTGTAAAAGATGAGGAAGGGAAATTTGGGCTTTCTACGTATATTGGAAGTCACAGAGATAGTGAGGAGGGGGTTCCCCATTTATATATACAGTTTAGGGGGTACACCTGTTCCCCTCCCTTAAGTGTTGCAATAGGACATGAAACATACCTAACTTTTGTTAGTACACTGCAAGAAATGAGCACACGAAATTTCAGCTTCCCACCTACAGTATATGGAAAGTAGGAGAATTAGTGATAAGTCAGTGAGGGCTTTGTCTTTTATATGTATAGATTTTTCATTTATAATGATTCTTCCTTTGGCTTTTCAAGTCAGAGGTTTACAGTTATCCTCTTCCTTGAATGACATTTTTGTGTATTTAGGACATTTAAATGGGTTTTAAACTTTTTTGCCTGAGCCCCACTTTGGGCCTGCTTATCTTTTAGGTTTGGGACCAGGCTGCCAGGGTGAGGTCTGTGTCTAAACCAGTGAAGTCCTGTCCCCATATTTATCTGTCGTATCATTGTAAAAATATAGTCCTAACTAGTTCAAAAGTCACAAAAACATGAGACAACAATTAACTCTTAAAAAGATACTAATCTGACAGAGATGGAGTAATATTTGTAACATATCTTGTATATCACGTGACTGAACCATCTACAAGGTGAAGCTTTATGCTCTATCTGCTGAAATGACTTTTTGTAACATTACATTTTTTGGACAACAAGGAAAATGCAGCTTTGCCATAGTGATGATTTGGATATGTCACAACCAAACATTTCTCGATTTTTGCATCAAACTTTGACACCCTTAAAGTTTGTGAGGTAATACATAGATTTATACATTTCCCCACCACTCAACATAAAAGCAAGCTGCATTCGTGCAAAGTGGCGTGCATATAAAGTCCATTGATTCAAGTTAGGATGTAAACACATATGAATCACAAGTAATATCACAGTATCAACACAAAGATGCTCATATATACAAACTGTACTGTAGTAGCCAGAATGCTGTGTTACTGTGAAGATAAGCAAGGCTGGATGGGTGATGGACAGCGAAATATCACACCGGTGTGCTGAGCATTGCATTCCACTAACCCCTGAAAGGTTCGCATTACACTTTAGAAGCCCAGGAAGGTTCAAGAAGGAAGGCAGAGACTCTCAGGGCATTAGATAAATACAGCCTCACAGAAGATAAGAGGAGAATCACTGAGACAGGCATGGCAAGCCAGAGTGGAAGATGATCGAGTGAACGTGGCTTTCATTAACAGCACAAGAATATCTGTGGCTACTCTCTGTAACTGTTTGTTTACCTGCCGTTTCGCATGGCCATAACAACGGGAAGGTGATATTTCTGAAAGGACAGCTGTGGATCATTCCTTATTAAACAAACGTGCCCGTTATTGGGCTTTACTCTCATTCAGTGTGTGTGTCTCAACCTTTCCATTCTGATGCTCGTTACGGTATTACTCTTGATTTTGCAGCTTAGAACAACACCTTATTATATTTTCCTTCTTGTTTTTCTTCCTATCCTGCTACTTTGAATATTATTGTACTGTATATCTTTGTGGTGATGCCTTAGCGTTAATATTAGAAAGCTGCAAAGCATCAACATGACTTCCAAAGAAACTACTAAGTGTCCTAAAGAGTACCAGTTTGCAGCTGGTGGTGCCATAAAATCATGACGTCATTCATTTTCAAATTTGATCTTCTGTCCCTTTCTTATGTTCTACTCTGGGATAGGACAAATTCTTATCCTAGGCATACTGTTACTGTAATTTCTAGGAGTAATTCAAAGATGTTTGGTAAATACGGGCACTGGTCCAGTTTTTCGTGTTATTTTGAGGCCTATTCACTCTTCTAGCCAATTTGTGCTGTTGATTCCTTACAAACTCTAATCACTGTGATGATTTCCTACCTTTACTTTCATGCAGATTGCTTAGTGCTGATATTTTGTGTCACCCAGTGTAATGCATCTTCCTCTTTTGTGCAGGACTCATTTTTCATATACTAAAGTTGGGAAGGCTGGTACCATGTGAGATGAACCAGACAATTTTATTCTTTCTGAAAACAATTTGTTGCCTGCTTGACTTCATGCCAGAGTATGTCATTGGCTATGTGAAGAACAATCAACTTTAGTCTTTGTATTTATTTTATTTTTTTTTCATTCACAGGCATTGCACTTTCAAATTAAAATTCAAACAAATCATCGGTCACATCCTTTTGGTACCCTCTCTGACCACCTTCTAGGTGTTTTGATACCCTTTAGGTCAATATTTCATAGGTAGAATCTCAGCATTGTGACTAAGGTTATATTTGTTTTCTGGGCCAATTCCAATCTAACTCCAACTGTCCTAACCAACATTTTGGAACACTTTTTGTTTTTCACTTTTTCAGCAAGTCCTTTCATTCAAACTGATGACCAAAAATATTTACACTTTACCTCAGTGTCTTACATCAAATTTTAGTAGGAGATAATTCAAAGAATATTAGTCATTATTCACAGAACATTTCCTAACTTTCACAGAAATTTCTTGTTTCTATTTCTCTATTGCTTTTCTTCTCACCACTCAGGCTACTGAACTGTGAAAAATACAGTATGACTCATAATGCCTTAACCAAGGTGCCTGTCTAAAAGCAGTTGTGGATGCAGAAAATACAGTCCTCAGGCAATGCATGACCTGGTAAGTCTCTAGCTGACATTACAAACTCATCACCATTATTATAATGAGCTTATGGGAACTCCAGTGAGGTCATCATATAAGCAGTGCCCTTTGAAGCTCATCCAATCTTCAGTCAGCTACGGAATAAATTTCTTGCTTTCTTCAGCTAATGCAAAATTAAAAGTCTTGGTGTTGTAACAGAAGTGAATGTGGACAAAAAATGAAAAGAAGCTGCATATTTATGTTGCAGACATTACCTGGTTGGAGTTGCTAGATATTTTGAGAGGCTCAACAAGATACCACGTGCACTTTATTGAAAAGATATTCACCTAAGATAAGTCATAAAGTACAAAAGGTATTCCACAAAATCTCATCATTCTCTCAGCTTCTGGACACTTATGATTGCCTCAGCCCCAGACTGCACCCATGACCGTACTCCCAAAGATGACAACAACCACGTTATGAAAGTATAGAAAGGAATAAGGTGACAAATCTGACAAATTAGTGGTTTGACATATAAGTCCAAACTTGAAAGGACAAAGACAACTCAGTAGGTCTCCTGAGTGACATTGCATTCAGCATTGATGGACCACCAATTGAAATTGTTAGCTGCTTCAGAGTCCCAGGGTCATACCTGTCTGACAGTCTGGTTTGGACCCATAATTCTGACATTATGAAGAAAAAGGCACAAGAGTACCTTAACCTTTTGAAGTATCTGAGGAAATGTGAGACAAGTGAGCGGGTGCTTCTTAATTTTTATCAGTGTATGGCTGGTGGTATTATTGCATGGTATGGAAACAGAATAACACAAAACAGAAGAACCATTCAGAGGGCTGGGATATGTGTTCAAAAAATCAGAACATCCAGCACAAGTGGTTGAAATGCATTTGAAATGTTTTATTAAGACGGCTGCTGTGTAATAAGGGGGTTCAGGCTACTCAACAGACAAACTCTCCTCTGCTCTGTGGCCTGGCAGAAGGTACCAAGCAACATTAAATCCTATAAGATGACCTGGCTTTACGGCTAGTGATTTGTGTCTAAGATAGCTACAAATACTCTAAATGAGCAACTGCCATCCACTATGACCAAACTGAATGTCAAATCTTACCTTTTCAGTAGATCCTGTTGTGTATGCTGGTGAGGAGAAAGTGCTTCAAGCAAGCATGGAGGTAACCCCAAGGATTGGCGCTGGGCCCTCTCCTCTTTTCTCCATACACTACCTCACTATGTCTTACCATCATGTCCCATGGTTTCTTATATCAGTGCTAAGCCGATAATATGCAGCTGTACCTGTCATTCCCTCTAGATGACAACACTAAAATCTCTTCATGTCTCACTGATAATTCAAGCTGGATGACAGATCACCATCTTAGACTTGACCTTGCAAAGACAGACCTTCTTGTTATCCCAGCTTGTCCACCTATTCAGCACCCCATCACTGTTCAGCTTAACTCACTATCGCTAACTCCCACCAATTTAGTATGCAACCTTGATGTGGTGATTGATGACCAGCTGTCCTTCACTGACTATGTCACAAGTCTCTCCTGGTCTTGCTGATTAACTCTATGCAACACCCACATGATCAGACCAAATCTGACAGGCTTTAGTTTGGTCATTTTGAACTAATGTAACTCTTCGCTGGAAGGAGTACCAGAATGTGTTGCCAAGTCACTGCAGATCATTCAAAATGAAGTGTCATGTATGGTGTCTAACAAGCTGAGGCAGGCACATGTCACTCCTTTTTTCAGATCACTACATTGGCTCCCTGTAGTGGCACATATTAAGTTCAAATCCTTGATGCTTGCCTGCGGCATAATCAGTGGGTCATCTATGTGTACAAAGACACTGATGTGGTCAAATCAGTCACTCAAGACTGATGATGAATAGTATCTGGTGATGCCACCTCTGCTTACCATCAAATCTCATCCAGAATGTTTTCACATGGGGCACCTAGCTGGTGGGACAAATTGTTCACCTCCACCCGAAATTCTAACCCCCTCAATGTGAAGCATTTGAGTGTGGTGTAGCGGGTCCACAGCTCAAGTCAAAAAGGCCACTTTTTAAATAAACAGTCGCCGCACTCACGGCTCAGAAAGGGGGTGTGTTAGTGTGGCCAGAGCAGGTTCCTGGGTGAATTCGTGGTGCAGGCGGTCCTCGCTTATGTGCACAGGTGAGTAGTCGTCCGCATTCGTAATAGATGCTGGGAGCTGCTAATTGCCACACCTGATCCACGTCGTATAAAAAATATAAGCGCGAGGCGGCTAGAAAAGGAGGAGAAAGAAAAGACGAACGGAAGTTACAGGAAAAGAAGAAGGCAGGAAGCAGGGAGGAGAAAGCCAGTGCGTGAGCGAGCAAATGTGCTCTCTGTAGAGAGAGAAAGGCAGCTGGACAGTGAGCCCTCATTGGGATGTTTGGCTGGCACCCCGGGAGCAGTCAGTGGTGGTCGCTCCCACTGAGCATTAGTGAGGAGCGGGAGTGACCAAAGGAGGGTGGCTCACCACATAAGGCCGAGAAGGCAGCGGGAGTCGGGACTTGGGAAGTGAAAGCCCCAGCGTGTGCGCCCTGGTCACTGGGGAGCCCAAGTCACGGTCTGGTGAAGCCTACCGGAGCCAGGGATTGGGAAGGCAAACAGACCAGCAGTAGAAGGCAGTAAGAAGGTCAGCTGCAGGTAGGGTGGCTCCCCTGGTGCAAAGCCTGGATGGGCGAAGCTGGGGAGACACCAGTAGAAAGGCAACGGAATCTGTTTTTAAAAGGACGGCATCCAGCCATTATTTTAACCTCGGGTTTTTAAAGGATTTTTTTTCTATTGTGTTTTTAACCTCCACCTTTCACTTGTTTTTATTGGATTATGTATTTGAAGATTTTTGAAGCACTGCACTATTTATTTGAACACTGTTTTGATTTTCTTGATTTTTAAAATAAAAGCACTTTGCACTTTTTGCACCATCCCCTTGCTTCATTGTTGTGCTTCACAGTCCAGCTCATCGGTGACATCATCGACGGTGTCGGGTTCACAGCTCCCAGAAGCAAGATGGGAGCATGGAGCAGAACCTGCATCGTCACATTGAGACTCTCTAGTTCACTAAAAATGTTTCTTATTTGTAATGGTTCTGAAAGGTTCTCATAACCTATGAATTGTTACTAGCTTGCATTTATTTTTGACCTCTTAACTTATGGTGTTCAATTCTATAACTTTGTCCTGTAGCACTTGTTCAAAAACAGTCCTCTAGATGGTTATTTACTCAATTATGTTGACCTCTTTAGTAAGTCATTTTGGATAAAAGTGTCTGTTAAGTGAATAAACAAACAGGCAAACGTAAAAATATTGCATAGAGATGTATGTTGTATTGTAATATTGCAATGTTATCCAACACTGAGAAAATAATAATAAGAAATTCTATATAATTGATTCAAATAGTTTGAACATTCTAGCTACCGTATATATACTCACATATAAGTCAGGGTCTTGAAACTGAAAAATCGTAATAAATCATAAAAACAGACCCCGACTTATACACCCGTTCAAAAATACGATACTTAATTTTAGATTTTTTTTTTTTATATGTTCTTGCTTACTCCAATCTCACATCCGTTTCTCAGACACATCAAATTTTGTTGCAGCAGCGCAGTTACTAATTTCTTTCGCCACTTCAACAACTTTTAATTTAAAACCAGCTTCATATTTTCTTCTGATTGAACGCTCCATTGTAGGTAAGGGATGCTCTTACAATAAAGGTGTATGAGGGTGTGAGATACAAAAAACACAAATCAGTGCAAACGTTGCTTCGGAATAGTTTGGGTATTACTGTGTGGTCACGTAGGCAGAATACATAAAAAAAAAAGGCTGTGTGCTCCGTGCTTACTCCCCCAGGTGGGCATTAGCATATCATAATCTCTTGGACCAATAGTGTGAGTTTTCAGCATTCAACTTATATGACCGACATTATAAAATACCAGAAATCCATCCATCCATCCATTATCCAACCCACTATATCCTAACTACAGGGTCACGGGGGTCCGCTGGAGCCAATCCCAGCCAATACAGGGCGCAAGGCAGGAAACAAACTTCAGGCAGGGCGCCAGCCCACCGCAGATACCAGAAATTACACAGTAAAATCAAGTCCTGATTTATCTGCTCGAGAACTTAAACGCGAGTATATATGGTAATTTAGATTTAATCCATGATTTAAAAAAAAAAAACAATTTGTGACACTAGCCGGCCAGCTATGTGTGTATATATTGTAGACAGCTGTCAAAAGACGCGTCCTATGTACTATTTTTGGCCCCCCATTAGGCACTGTGGTACTCAGGCCATCTGGCAAAGACATGTTCTTTTAAAACAAAAATGGCTTGAGTTCAACAGTGTAAAACAAGAGTTCCCAAAGTGGTCAATATTGACCCCCTGGGGTCGATTTGAACTTTTTAGGGGTCGATAGTTTCATTAAAAACATTTGGGGGTCGACGACAGCAAAAATAGACCCCCTTACTACTGCTATTTGTTTGTTACTTCAAAATATCTATGATTCCAATAAGTACCTAATTAAGAAGTGAAATACAGTGGAACCTCGAGATATGAATTTAATTTGTTCCAGCACTGAGCTTGTATAGCGAATTTCTCATATCTAGAACAAACTTCCCCATTGAAAATAATGGAAATCCAGTTAATCCGTTCCGCACCCCCAAAAATATCAACATAAAAATCAATTTTCCTAACAAATAACACTGATAAATAATATATACAAGTGGAACCTCGGTTTGCGAGTAACTTGGTTTACGAGTGTTTTGCAAGACGAGCTAAATTTTTTAATTAATTTTGACTTGATAAAACGTGCGATGTCTTGCAATACGAGTAGTATGGATACACTTTGTCTGCTGAGCATCATGTGATCATAACTGAGCTGATGGTTCTTCTCTCTCGTGTGCGTCTCTCTCTCCTTATCTCTCTCTCTCTCTCTCTCTCTGTCTCTCTCCTCTTGAGGGCAATCGTCTCCTATTCTCCGTCTGCATGTCCGCAATATTTTTGGATACGCTTATACGCCGAACTGCTACAGCGAAACAATGAAATCACAAGCGCACAAACGTGTAGATCCTCACGCTATGGGAGAACAAGGAACACTGAGTGAGCTGACAGGCTGGCAGCGTCAGCTTGGGTGAATCCCCGAGTCGAGGTGGATCGGGAAACGCGTCACCCATACTCACAGCCTGGCTCATGGCTCGTTACGCGAGCCAATGCTCGTATTTAGATGCGAATTTTTCGCTCATACTTTCCTCGTATCTTGAATTTCTTGTATACAGAGCTGTTCATATCTTGAGGTTCCACTGTAATTCAAAAAAACACTTTTTTGATGAAAACACATTACATACCAAACGTGCGAATGAAAAGGTTAAATGTGTCATTAAAAGAGTCACACGTAAGAATGCATGAAAGTACATGTAGCACAAACATGTCTGTGCATTGTCTTATTGAAAGTATCAAAGCAAGTGCGGACATGAAAAACCATTGCATGTCCGCACTTGCTTGTGGTGGGACCAGACGACGGATATTCGATATTAGCAGAATCTATCAGTCTTCTACGGTCATGCTTTCATAAAACACTAGAAATTGGTTTGTTTGATGTGACATGTACTTATTTTTGATTTGAACTTTGAATATAATTATTTATTGAGGAGCAGTACTACGAAAAAGAAAATCAGAGCAGTTTATTTATTCGAGTTTGAACAAAAATCTTCTGTTTCAAGTAAGCACATACTTTATTGTTTTTTTTTTATCACAGGGGCTGTTTGTTAATAAAAGTTTTTATTTCTTCAGATAATAATATGACTGAACCAAAAAAGAAATGCAGACAGTACAGCTTGGACTATTTGTACTTATTTTGAATTTACTTATTTATTTCATAAATGTCAAAAATGTAAAAAAAAACTGCTCGTATTTTTTTGCTTTAATTTTCGTTAGTGCAGGTTTCGATATTAAATGTTGCACAAGATAATGCCATATTCTGTAGTCCTTTTATCTTTTTCAATCATTAATTACAAGTGATTAAAGTGAAAAGTTTGATATCTAGTGAAATATTTAATATTGAGTACTGTACAAATTTATTAATTTAAGTAAGTAAAGTAAATGACTAGGGGGTCGATGGTTTTAAAAGTTTTTGGTAAAGGGGTCTGCGGCCGAAAAAAGTTTGGGAACTCTTGGTGTAAAAGAACATGAGGCCACTAGAGGGAGCTCTAGGCATAACAGCAAAAGACTTTAATGTGACATCAAGGTGCTTCGGAAGCAGTTCATGGTTTCGGCTTAAAAGACCCTTTCCAGCCATAGGTCCATTGAACTTAAGAGTTTGCAAATCAACCTGGACAAGAGCCCAACTGCTGGGAGACAGAAACGCTAGGAACGCAATGTAGAAGAAAGGGAAGGTAAGGGAGAGGAGTGTTTGGGTGGCATTAGTGGTGTTCATAATGAAATTCTCTACCAGTCTTCAACAATATGTGTCAGATGTGATTTTCTAGTGGCTTAGAGGCAAAAGAAGGGTACTACAGAATAAGAGAAGAAGTGTCCCCTGGCTGGTCCAGTGGCAGAAGTGGTGCCTCCTACATTATATAAAACCTCCTTTGTAATTACAGTGGACAGGCTAGGAGAAGTTACCTGCATCATTAAATATGAATTGAGGCTCAGAACTGGAGGGATACCTGGGGCTGGTAAGAAAATTCAGTTAAAGCAGGATAGCCCTAGAAACAGTGCCAATGCCAATTATGTCGTACACCACACAGCACACCCTTTTTATAGACACTCTAAAGCAATTAACATCAAGTTTATATATACAGTTGTGCTTGAAAGTTTGTGAACCCTTTAGAATTTTCTATATTTCTGCATAAATATGATCTAAAACATCATCAGAGTTTTCACTCAAGTCCTAAAAGTAGATAAAGAGAAACCAGTTAAACAAATGAGACAAAAATATTATACTTGGTCATTTATTTATTAAGGAAAATTATCAAATATTACATATTTGTGAGTGGCAAAAGTAATATATATGAACCTTTGCTTTCAGTATCTGGTGTGACCCCTCTTTGCAGCAATAACTGCAACTAAACATTTCCGGTAACTTTTGATGATTCCTGCACACCGGCTTGGAGGAATTTTAGCCCATTCCTCCGTACAGAACAGCTTCAACTCTGGGATGTTGGTGGGTTTCCTCACATTAACTGCTCGCTTCAGGTCCTTCCACAACATTTCGATTGGATTAAGGTCAGGACTTTGACTTGGCCATTCCAAAACATTAACTTTATTCTTCTTTAACCATTCTTTGGTAGAACAACTTGTGTGCTTAGGGTCGTTGTCTTGCTGCATGACCCACCATCTCTTGAGATACAGTTTATGGACAGATGTCCTTTAGAATTCTTTGATATAATTCAGAATTCATTGTTCCATCAATGAAGGCAAGCCATCCTGGCCCAGATGCAACAAAACAGGCCCAAACTGTGATACTACCACCACCATGTTTCACAGATGGGATAAGGTTCTTATGCTGGAATGCAGTGTTTTCCTTTCTCCAAACATAACACTTTTAATTTAAACCAAAAAGTTCTATTTTGGTCTCATCCGTCCACAATACATTCTTCCAATAACCTTCTGGTTTGTCCACGTGATCTTTAGCAAACTGCAGACGAGCAGCAATGTTTTTTTTGGAGAGCAGTGGCTTTCTCCTTGCAACCCTGCCATGCACATCATTGTTGTTAAGTGTTCTCCTGATGGGGGACTCATGAACATGAACATTAGCCAATGTGAGAGAGGCCTTCAGTTGCTTAGGAGTTTCCCTGGGGTCCTTTGTGACCTCGTCGACTATTACACACCTTGCTCTTGGAGTGATCTTTGTTGGTCGACCACTCCTGGGGAGGGTAACAATGGTCTTGAATTTCCTCCATTTGTACACAATCTGTCTGACTGTGGATTGGTGGAGTCCAAACTCTTTAGAGATGGTTTTGTAACCTTTTTCAGCCTGATGAGCATCAACAACTCTTTTTCTTAGGTCCTCAGAAATCTCCTTTGTTCGTGCCATGATACACTTCGACAAAAATGTGTTGTGAAGAGCAGACTTTGATAGATACCTGTTTTTTAAATAACACAGGGTGCCCACTCACACCTGATTGTCATCCCATTGATTGAAAACACCGGACTCAAATTTCACCTTCAAACTAACTGCTAATCCTAGAGGTTCACATACTTTTGCCATTCAGAAATATGTAATATTTGATAATTTTCCTCAATAAATAAATGACCAAGTATAAAATTTTTGTCTCATTTGTTTAACTGGTTCCTCTTTATCTACTTTTAGGACTTGAGTGAAAATCTGATGATGTTTTAGGTCATATTTATGCAGAAATATAGAAAATTCTAAAGGGTTCACAAACTTTTCAAGCACAACTGTAAGTCATTATCATCAACATGAAAACAACCGTACTGAGAGAACATGTCAGTTAAATGTGACATAATTAGTTCAAGAACAGCAGAATGTGAATAAGGTGGATGAGGACACACCGTAATGTTTTTATTTGACAGAAATCGTCATACCAGAAGCGATGTGTAACACGAAGCGTTGTCATGATGGAGGATGAAACCGTTTGCCCATTTCCCAGGTTGTTTTCTACGCATATCATTACTTTAATGGTCTAATAAGCCCTAATAATATTCAGAGTTTACCGTAGTGTTCCTGGGTACAAACTCAGCTTGCACAATTCCATCAAAGTCAAAAAACACAATCAAGTTGGATCTTGATTGATGTGCAGGACATTGAAGCAGCCACAAGAGCGTAACTAAAGACACTCAAGAAAGAAGACTTCCAGAACTGCTTCAGAAAGTGGCAAGAATGATGGAATATGTGTGTTCAAAGCAAGGGGAGTATTTTGACGGGGATTAATGGCAATGTTATATATATATTTTTTTATTTAAACATTCACCATACTTTTTGATCACACCTCATATACAGTATGTATGTTAAATTAATGCTTCTCCGTTACTGCAGTTTCTGTATGCAAGCCTGGCAATGTAAGTGTCACTTTTTCCTACGTCTTACAGTGCACAATAGTATCAATAATTTTTCCTTATATCATTTGACAATTGCCAATTTCTAAGGAGCAGGGGTATATGATTGTGTATTGATCTTTACTAATTAAAATGCAGTGTCATGTACAGCTATGTCTACTTATCATTTTTTTTAATTAAATCTTCAAGGAGTCCCTGAGTTTCTTAGCTTTTTTCCTGTTTGCTTTGAACTCCAGACAAAGTTGACAGCCGAGTACTGAGACTAATAAATATCCTAGTATCCCAAGAAAATGAAGTTATTCACGTAGGAGTAGTAAGCACATTGCAAATATCTTTCTTGATCACAACTGAATAAAGTGCTTCTTTTGCCATGGCTGTAGTTCACAGACACATTTTCAACTCTGTCAGCTTCAAATTAAAAAGACTGAGAGAAAAAATACACTTTGAATCTTTTAACCTTTATAGGATACACAGAGGCTTGTTCCATTTTAATAATGTCAGATTGCTGTATTTGCACGGTCATACCTTTTCAGTCAATGGTCTTAGATTGATCGTTCGGTGGATTATACTGTGACTTTCAGTGACTTGACACCTATAATGTATTTTTGCAGAAATAACAGCTTGTCAAGAACCGGTACCTGTCACTATGTATTATGGTCCATAGTATAGATGTTCAATCTGTTAAATCTTCCTGAGCTCTTTAGTGTCAGTCATATTACTCACTGCTGCAGTGAAGCTTGAAGATATGGATCAATGTGGAAATTAATAAAAATAAAAGGGTTACCAAACTTATTGAATGCTTATTTACTGATCTACTCTGGATTGTAATTTAAATGCCGGTCACTTGCTTGACATTCAGTCATGGATCAAGGTAATCCTCTAGATGTCACTTCTTTTCATTTTAACAGTTACTTGTAAAGTAATAAATAAGTGGGATGGTCATTAAAAGTATATGATCCACAGATTATGTGGCTTGTTGAAGGTGTCAGCATTAAAGACACTGTTCCCTGAAGAATCACAGAATGCACCACACTTGCTCAATAAAGATGAAACATTAATAGGCATTGTTTCAATTATTAAGAAGAAAAAAAAATGTTTAAGTTAAACTGATGTCATCTTCATAATACTTGGAACAGAGTTAAATGAACATAAAAGGAACACGGAAAGTCTATAAAGAGAGTGAAAAGATTGGGAACTTTACTTGGCTCCGAAAGCTACATCAACATGAATCATTACATCCTCATGCCATCCAAATGTGTGACTGTGCAAATTAATATAGGCTGGTAGACACGATACAAAGTTGAAATCTGATCCTATAATTTTGAAGCCTTCAAATGTGATCTGAATGTCTCATCCCAGTGGCAGAGATGGACAAAAATCAGTTGTTTTATAATTAAAATAGTGTGCAAAAGGTCCTCAATCAAGCCAGGAACAGATAATCTAAGAAGAACCTCAGTAATGAAACCCACATCCCATTAGTCCACCAAATTCCACCCTAACACTCTCTCTGGCCCACAAAGAAGATGAGGAAAAATTAGAGCGTCCAGATATGCAAAGCTGAGTGAGGGAAACCTGTGCATTCAGACTCAAGGTGGCCATGGCTGCCAAAGATCACCTACTAAATACTGAACTGAAAAGGTGAACCAAAATTCATAATACTAACTCTTTTAACCCTTTAAACTCTGCCTCATGTTTGCCTTTTTTCTGCTTCCTTCATTTAACTCACTATAACGTCATCATCTTTCACTCAATATTTATGTTCTACCCCTTTGAAATAAAGGCTGGACATTTCTCTTTCAGAATTTTTACACCGTAGGAGAATTTAAAAATTCAAATGTTGGAATTTTGCTTATTATATTAAAAAAGGCAAAAAAAAAACACATGCATATAGGGTTCCCATTATTGCCACTTTTATCTCATTATGGGCATAGTCCAGAAATAGATAAAAAAGAACACTTTGAAAACACATCAGATCTCAATGGGAAAAAAAATCCTGCTGCATATCTATACTGATATGGACTGGGTAATGTGTTAGGAATGAAATGATGACACATCGTTTGATGGAAATGAAAATGATCAAAGACACCCGGAAAATCAAAGTGAGAAAATGATGCGGCAGGCTAGTCCATTTTGCCGCAATTTCACTGCAGCAACTCTAAATCATACTTAGTAGTTTGTATGGCTCCCACGTGCTTGTATGCATGTCTGGCAATGTTGGGGGGTCATGCTCCTAATGAGACAATGGATGGTGTCCTGGGAATCTGCTCCCAGATCTGGACCAGGGCATCACTGAGCTCCTAGACAGTCAGAGGTGTCGGATGGACTGAAACATAATGTCCCAGAGGTGTTCGATTGGATTTAGGTCAGGCGAGCGTGGGGGCCAGTCAATGGTATCAATTCCTTCATCCTGCAGGAACTGCCTGCATACTCTCGCCACATGAGGCTGGGCATTGTCATGCATCAGTAGGATCCCTGGACCCACTGTACCAGCATTGGGTCTGACAATGATTTCTTCGCTGATTTAGTATACCGTCATTCTAAGAATTCTAGGGTCTTATTTAATTAAATTAATGCGGCAATTCACCCTCATTTTGTGATGGGATTAAATAGTATTGTTCTTTCATGTGAGCAGTTTCTTTCATTCTTTGTCAGTAAAATTGATATAATGCGTTGTGGTATTGTTCCAACTGGCGATGAACTTCCTACTGTTAATCAGGGCATTGTCTTGGAATCTTTGATCTTGTCTCACTGTCACAATTAAAAAGTACTACTGACAATCTTAATCCTACTCTCAGTCCTCCTGATATTGTATTACCACGGCTCTTAGTGGAAGCCTTTGATGTTTTGGGTCCACCTTTACTAGCCATTATCAATGGTTCTATTAGTGAGTGGGTTGTACCCTCATTTTTTAAACATGCTGCGGTGAGTCCCTGTCTAAAAAAGGCAGAATTAGATCCTGGAGTTTTAGCCAATTTTCGCCTGATTTCCCAATTGACATTTCTGGCTAAAATATTAGAAAGAATTATTTATAATCAATTGGTTGATCACCTTAAATCCAATAATTTATTTGAGATCTACCAGTCTGGCTTTAGGCGTTATCGTGGTGTTGAGACGGCCCTCCTGAAAGTATTCAATGACATCTCTATTATTACTGACTAAGGTGGCGCTGCAGTCCTTGTCCTCCTTCACCTGTCCGCTACCTTTGACACTATCGACCATGAAATATTACTGTCTTGTTGGGCTTAAAGGGGCTGCTCTTAACTGGTTCAGGTCACATCTAAGTGGTAGACACTTTTTAGTGACTTTATATTCATCTTTTTCGTCTACTGCTTCTCTTAAATGTGGTTTTCCTCAGGGATCCATTTTTGGGTCCTATCTTATTCTCTATATACCTTCACCCTATTGGAGCTATTTTTAGGAAATTTAACATTTCTTTTCACTGCTTTCTTGATCTGAATCAAAACAAAATGGAGGTGCTTATAGTGGGTCCATCAGCTAAAGCCCAAATTGGTCTTGGACTTCTCGGCTCTTTCTCTGTCTTTTGTAAACCTCAAGTTCGCAACTTGGTGTTATTTTTGACAGTAACCTCTCTTTTGAGAAATAGATTAATTCTGTAGTCAAGAGTTGCTTTTTTCAGCTTCGTCTTTTAGGTAAGATCAAGCCTTTTTTATCTTCTAGGGATCTTGAGAAAGCTACTCATGCTTTTATCTTTTCTCACCTTGATTACTGCAACTCGCTGCATTCTGGGATTAGCAAATCCCTGATACGCAGGTAACAGTTGGTCCAGAATGCTGCCACTTGCTTTCTGGTTTGGGCAAAAAAGACTGATTCTAAATTGATTTTAAAATCTTGTTGCTAGTTTTTAAATCTTTACATGGGTATGCTCCTGCCTATTTATCTGAATTGTGTACTTTACATCAGCCATCCAGAGTGCTTAGATCTTCTGGTCAGTTGTCTCTTCTTGTCCCTCGTACCAAGTGTAAAACTAAGGGGGACAGGGCTTTTGCAGCTGCTGCTCCTCACCTGTGGAACTCTTTACCTCATCATATAAAGGAGTCGTCTACAATTGAACTGTTCAAAACAAGATTAAAGATTCATTTCTATTCACTTGCATTCCGTGACCTTCAGTAATACTGATGGTTTCCTCATTGTGATTATGAAACATTACTTCTATTTATTATTTATTTTATTTATGTTCATTTATTTTATTTCTATTTATGTTATTTATGTTAATTGTATATTTTTTTTCCTTCTTTTATTGTAAAGCACTTTGGCCACAGCATCCCTATATTGTTTTAAATGTGCTATATAAATAAATTGACATTGACATTAACAATGTGTCCAAGGATTTCATCCCGATACCTAATGGCAGTCAAGGTGCCGTTGTCTAGCCTGTAGAGGTCTGTTCGTCGCTCCATGGATATGCCTCCCCAGAACATCACTGACCCACCACCAAACTGGTCATGCTGAACGATGTTACTGGGAGCATAGAGTTCTCCATGGCTTCTGCAGACTCTTTCACGTCTGTCACTTGTGCTCAGGGTGAATCTGCTCTCATCTGTGAAAATCACAGGGTGCCAATGGTGGACCTGCCAATTCTGGTATTCTTTGGCAAATGCCAGTCGAGCTCCACGGTGCAGGGCAGCGAGCACAGGACCCACTAGAGGATGTCGGACTCTCAGGCCACCCTCATGAAGTCAGTTTCTGATTGTTTGGTCAGAGACATTCACATCAGTTGCCTGCTGGAGGTCATTTTGTAGGGCTCTGGCAGTGCTTATCCTGTTCCTCCTTGCCCAAAGGAGCAGATACCGGTCCTGCTGATGGGTTAAGGACCTTCTACAGCCCTGTCAAGCTCTCCTAGAGTAACTGTCTGTCTCCCGGAATCTCCTCCTTGACCTTGAGACTGTGCTGGGAGACACAACAAACCTTCTGATAGTGGCATGTATTGATGTGTCATTCTGGAGAAGTTGGACTACCTGTGTAACCTCTGAAGGGTCCAGGTATCGCCTCATGCTACCAGTAGTGATACTGAGTGTTGCCAAATGCAAAACTAGCGAAAAAACAGATGAGGAGGGAAAAATGTCAGTGGCCTCCACCTGTTAAACCATTCCTGTTTTGGGGGTCTTCTCATTGTTGCCCCTCTAGTGCACCTCTTGTTAATTTCATTAACACCAAAGCAGCTGAAACTGATTAACAACCCCCAGAAGTTTAATTGATTTGATGCTATATTCTGATTAAAAAGTGTTCCTTTAATATTTTTAGCAGTATAATTATGATTTTTTTCCACCATGATGTTTTTTTATCCACTTGATGGCAACAGAATACTGACCCAAGCATTATTCAGGCTTAACATTTACATTGGATCATAGCAGCATAACCCAAGAAGCTCTCAGTCTTAACTGTAT
This sequence comes from Polypterus bichir lapradei, assembly GCA_026402145.1. NCBI lineage: Eukaryota > Metazoa > Chordata > Cladistia > Polypteriformes > Polypteridae > Polypterus > Polypterus bichir. Next base: position 3,619,977 of record JANRMT010062825.1, on the reverse strand, counting down.
TTGCATTGAATTCTGTCCCTGAGAGATTCTCGGGGTTAAAACCAATGAGGTTAATGAAACCCGCTTCTGGTTAGCGTGCTGAATATGCAGCACTCATCCCGGAAGAGGCGGGTTTTTCGAAAGCCCATTAGAGGACAGGAATCCTCTGGTGCTTGCTCTTTGGACCTGTAGAAGACATATCCAGCAGTTCTACCACTTGCACTTCAGAACAGGTGATCCACATGAAGCTAAGCATGTTTGGGCCCAGCCAGTACTTTCCTACTATCTAGGAAAAGCTGGGGTTGCTGCTTGAAGAGGTGTTGATTGAGGCCAGCAGGGGATGTTAACCCTGTGGACTGTGTGTGGATCCAATGCCCCAGTCCGGTGACAGGGACATTGTGCTGTAAATATGGTGTCATCCTTTGAATGAGACGTAATTCCGATGACCTGACTAGGGTATCCCAATGTCCTGGTTAATTGCCCATCACAGCCTCGTCCAGTCTGCCCCCCTAATTATCCCCTGTCTCTAACTGGCTCTCTCTCACCACTTTACTAAGTAATAAGCGTACAGGCACAATAATGGTTGCCGTAACATCATCCAGGTGGGTGCTGCACATTGGTGGTAGTTAAAGTGGTTCCCTTCTGTCTATGAAAGTGCTTTGAGTAGCAAGAAAAGCACTATATACTGTAAATATGCTTTATTATTATTAAAGGAAGAGGTAGTTTGTGACAATTTATGTTCTCATCGGAGGAGCCTCAAAGATGCCCCCATGTGTGACGCATGTTATTTAGAAAAGACAGTCAAGTTTAGAAGGGTGGAGGGTTGTCTATTCACGTTTTAAAGAAAGATTTGAGAAAAGAGAGTCATCTTTAAGTAGGAGTACAATCTGTGTGATAGGATTCTCATTTTGCTTTATAAGGCAGGTTTTTAAAATAGCAAGAACCCAAAATCGCTTTGAGGATTTTATCAGCTTTAAGTATATCATTATTAATATATTCATTTATATTTAATATATTCATTTTGAACCTTTTAAAAAGTCATTGAGAATTTCTTTTGGATGTCGTTACTACTTTTATTTTTACTTTTTAAGCCTGTTTTTAGAGTTACAGTCAGTTTTTCAAAATAAAAATGAGAAGCCTATGATTTGATTTGTTAATTTGTTTTGGTTCTTCCATTCATATTTTTGAAGCACTGCATCTTGCTCAGATTTGGTTAAATCACAGGCAGTTTCCATATAATACATGAATTGATTTCATGAATGATGAATCCGTCATTCCACAACTAAACAAAAATAATAATAAAGAGAACAAGAAGATTACAAATATCACAGTTGCAAAGCAGGACTAACATTTTAAATAAGACAAGCCAGAAGAGGATGCTTTCAAAAGCTTTGGCATGATGCACAGCTTAAGAGGATGTTGCATGTGCGGCCAGCTGTCAGTGCCAGTAAACAGGAGTGCGGCTAAAGACATTTAAAATGCCGGCCGAGACAAAGAACAGGAGACAGTGTGGGGGAAAAGGCACAGGGTTGGGAAATCCTGCAGGAAAGGAATGATGTATGGTGTTTTTTTTTATCTAGTGTAAAATATCCAGACTTGCCGCACAGACAACATCCCATGACATAACAATATATAAGTAATAGATGCACTTTTACATTTACTAAACTACAGTGTTACCCATCCAAAAATCTATAATGCCTGAAAAATTGTCTGCCACAGTCTTGTCAGCTGAGCGATTATTGACCAATTCTATTGTTGCCTACTCGAGAAAAACATCACTTTTTTTTTTCCAATTTAAGTTTCCATTCATTCATTTTTGAATCTGATGAATCCATTTCAGGAATGTTCCTGAAATACTGGTTTGGGTTAACCTAATCCTAACCCTAACCAAATTCAACAGTACTAGGTGTATGTAAGGAATCAACCAGTCTGTGACGGGGCACGCTCATGTACACATCAACACCATGTCATGCCATAGCCACTTATGAGTCACCAGTAAGTCTAAAATCTATGTCTGCGATATGTGGTAAGACAATCTGAGAAACATTCAGAAGAAGACCTAGGGAGCCAAAAGGGGAATGTGCAAAATCCACAGATTGTGACAAGGCTGGGATCTGAAACTAGTCTCCTTCAGGTGTGCTTCTTTTGAAAGAATAATTTTAGAATAGCATAGCATTCATCTTAAAGAAATAGCATGAAGGGTTTATACATGTCGGAAACCTTTGCAGGCACATCAGGAAGCCAGATAAAGGACAAGGGAACAACAAAATATACTGAAAGATGACTAAGAAATCAGCAGATGTCCTGTAAAACAATCAGAATGGACAGTTGTTATATGCACAGAAATGTCAAGGGTGTTGGCTCAACTCAAAGGTATAAGAAGAACCAGACTATAATATAATAGACTTTTATTTTATATAAGTCATTTGGGTGTAAACCAATGAACCAATCAGAGTAAATTATTTGCAATGATTGACACTGTATGTAAATTTAATATTTTATAAAATGAACCTCAGTTCTTTGGTTCTCTGATAATTTTGACCATGCTGTATCAGACTGCTTTTGATGAATGCTCCCTCTAAGGCATTTTGCTGAGGAGTAATTAAAAGATACAATGAACAGCTTTTCTCCTGCCTGATTACTGATTTGTCCTATTAGACAATGTTTCTTTCTTTAATAAGATGTTAAATTTCTACCACATTCTTCAGCGCTAATTTGTCAGTCTTTTTGCTTCACTATTTATCACATACAATATATGGCCAAAATTATGTGGACACCCCTCCAGATTACTGAGTTCAGGTGTTTCAGCCTCCCCCATTGTTAACAGGTGCATAAACTCAAGCACACAGCCACACAATCTTCACTGACAAACATTAGCTATAGAATTGGTCACACTGAAGAGCTCAGTGACTTTAAACATGACATTGTCAAAGCATGGCATCTGTGCCATAAGTCAGTAGATAAAATTTCTGCTTTACTAGATCTGGCCAGTCAACTGTAAGTGCTATTATTGTGAAGTGCCATACAATGCAGACTCACAGAGCCACGCCGCCGAGTGTTACATAGCTTGTATAAATCATCTATCCTCAGTGACACCACTCACAAAGTTCAAAAGTACTTCTGGAAGCAACATCAGCACAGGAACTTTGTGAAATGAGTTTCTACAGCTGAGCAGCTGCACAAAAGCCTAATATCACTATAATCAATGTCAAGCATCATCTGGAATGGTGTAAAGCAAACTGCCATTAGACTCTGGAGCAGTGGAAAGGTGTTCTCTGGAGTGTTAAATCACACTTCACTATCTGGCAGTCTGATGGACAAATCTGTGTCTGCATAGTGTCTACTGTGAAGTTTGGTGGAAGATGGATAATAGTCTGGGTTTGGGTAGGACCCTTGGTTCTAATGATGGATACTGTTAATGTTACAGCATACAAAAATGTTTTAGACAATTGTGTGCTTCTGACTTTGTGGCAATGGTTTCGGGAACACCTTTTTCCATTTCATCATGACCGTGTCCTCATGCAAAAGCCAGGTCCATAAAGGCATTGTGGAACTTGAGAAGCCAGCACAAAACCCTGACCTCATCCCTACTGAAAACCTTTGGGATGAATTGAAACCCTGACTGTGAGACAGGTCTTCTTGTCCAACATCAATACTTGACCTCATATTTGTCTGAATGGGCACACATTCCCACACACACACTCCAAAATCTTGTAGAAAGCCTTCCCAGAACAGTGGAGGCTGTTATAGCTCCTGCTCTATATTAATGGCCAATATTTCAAATGGGATACCCAACAAATGACCATATAGTTTGTATGTAATACACATGATGTCACATCAACAGTATATAGGTTGGCAGTAGTTATCACAACGTAGGCCCTTATACTACTGTATATATCTCTCTATTACAAAAGAAAATCCTGAGACAAGACGAGACTATTGCCAAGAGATTTTCTGAAGTTGGCAGATGGGGTCCCATCCTCCACTCAACCATTTCTGATTAACGGCCCACGTCGTTCCTGCGCTCTCAGCTCTTATAAATTTTTACATTTTCCTCACTTTAAGTTCCCAATAAAAGAAGACTTATTATGTCCAAATCTTATTGAAGAATTTCATCCACAAGGGTTATCAACAGAAGAAATGAATACACGGGCAATCCTAGCACAGAGAAATGATGAAGTCAAATGAATTAACATGAAAAATGTCGATTGGTTACATGGCAGCTTGGTTAAATGCATTTCAATAGACTATGCTGAAACAGTTGGTGGTGACAGCGCAGAAGATGAAAACATCAACTTACAATATCCCGAAGAATATCTACAACCGTTAACACTGTCTGGTCTTCCACCGGCCAAATTACTGTTGAATGAAGGATGTAGCGTAATGTTATTGCATAATTTATGTATGAGTGATGGGCTATGCAATAGGACAAGATTAGTTGTATTCAAAATTGGTCAAACAATTCTAACATGTAAAATTGTAACTGGCGACAAGAAAGGTAATGTAAAGGAGATCTTGATATGTCATTCGTATTAAAACGTTTACAGTTTCCTGTTAGAACAGCTTTTGCTATGACAATTAACAAATCACAGGGACAAACATTCAAAAAAGTCACTTTATTTATTAGAGAGAAAGAAACGATATTCACTCACGTGCAGTTATACGTTGCGTTGTCATGATGTAAGTCTAAACACGGAATCAAAATTCAATGCAATATTGAAGAAAAGTTAATTCCAAATATCGCTTTTACTGAAGTTTTACAGTAAAAGTGTAAGTTTAAAAAGTACAGTATTTCTGTGTTAATTACAAAGTTAAGCAGAATGAAAATGTATAACGTAACGAATATCCCTAACTCAACATGAAACATAATTTTCTTTCAATTTATTACATTTTACTATTTTTTTGCTATGGTTAATTACTTGCTGTAATGTAAAATAGTTAGTTCTATTATTTAACAATTCCCATGAAAATAACAATCTGTCTAAATTGTACATCCGCTTCCCTATACGTGAGCCGTAGAGCCGTGAAGTGGCTAGCACGTAACTCCTACCTGGGGGTTGGCGAGTGAATTGAGCAGGGGGCAGAGCTACCTAGTAACTCTATAAAAACTAAAAAGGAATGTAGCGTAGCAAGGGAAAGGATTTCTAGTTTTTATGAGGACCTTTTGATAAGTTCTTCCTCTCTGAATTTTTGGTTTTTGTTTTGAATTTAATCTTTTGTTTTCTTCTTTACTCTAAGGCATTGTGTTATGTACAGACTGAGGAACAGCACCTACCTGTAGACTATTGTGAGAAGTAAACAACACAGGTGAAGAAGTGAGGTTTAAAAAGACTAAATACACTGGGTTCAGGAATCAGAAAGTAAATGAATCTAACAAGAGACGTTTTTAGGAGTAAGACAGAATCAAAATCAGAAACATGGCAAAAATGACATGAAGTCATGCAATAAAGTCTGGATTTTTAAACATATTGTAATCCTAGGATAGCAAGGAGACCACATTGCTGTCTAAGAAGGTAGTTTGTGATGGTGTTGCACCAACAACTGCACCAACAACTGTCCTGTGACAGCAACCAGCCATAGCAATATGTAAACAATAATAATGTAAACAGGTCACCATCATAAAAAAAAAAATAAAAGAAATATTAAAGTATTAATAAAAAAATCACATGTGAGATATGCACAGAAAAGGCTTATTATTTTATGGTCTAAAGCTCTAATTATACTTCTGTTTTTTGTGTCAGATTCCACCTTACGTACACTACATCCAATCATTAACTAAAACGTCACGATCACATGGAGACAGAACCTACAGTATTCCAACCCTGCACGGGGTGGCGTTCATTGCAGAACGCACTCATAAAAAAGTCAACCTATGTAACCTAACACACACATCTTTTATATCTGAAAATAATATTTGAAGTAAACCCTCACACGTGGGGGAAAACCATACAAACTCCATATGGACAATGGCCAAGCAAAGGTTCAAATCTAGTGCCAATATGCCACCAAATTTAATTCCCAAAATATTCTTTAGTAGCACTCTTCTCAGAAGACAGACTCAGTGCATATGTGCAAATTTACAAATAAAAGCAGAAATGCCAAATAACAACAAAAATACAACATGATTAACATAACTTTATGCACAACTTTTATTAAATATCTGTTAACTGAAATATGATTATAAATTATCTGCAGATTTACATATTAGCAAGAAGCTGAACATACTTATTCAAGATGTAAGTTTAGGACTGTAATGTTGCATTTTTTGAATTAATACACTGACCTAAGTGTAGGTAAATATAAAATTTGCTAGTCTGTATGAAATTGTGTTTCAGGGTTATTTAACAATTTGGAAGTTGAATGCCCCATGCCTATCGAATCCCAGCTCAATCAAAACCCTGGGCATCTTGTAGTTTGAGACCGAGACCAGTGGTGCGGAAGAACGACCAATAAATATAAAAGTGCACAAACAGGGCTTCTTTATTTACAATGAAGAGGTCAAATACAGTCAGTGATGTGTCAAAAATAATAATGAAAAAACAACACAAAGTCCTAATGAAACCCTTAAAATAATGAAAAACATCAAGAAAAATATTCACAAAGAATATTCCTTTTCTTCATCTAAATTCCAGGCAATATCTAGAAAAAGAAAAAAGATGATGCTGTTTACAAAATAATAAACATGCTGTAACTCAACTCTTAAGATCTAGAACTTCTTACTCATGTACTATTTACTCTTTCAAGCTTTAGGCAGAAAGACCCAGACTACCACCTAACAACTTCAGATTACACAATGTGGTAAAAAAATTAGGCAGCAAAAAGAAAAAGGTTTAGGGATGGCCACCCCGTATATTGAAAAATCAGCAAATGAAAAGAAACACATCTTTATATAAGCTGACTAGCAGGTTGAGTTTGCTCTATAAATATGGTGGATCAGCAAATGAAAAGAAACACATCTTTATATAAGCTGACTAGCAGGTTGAGTTTGCTCTATAAATATGGTGGATAGGAGGAAGAGGAGGAGTCAGGGTGGCTGGAACAGGAACTGATGTGGCAGGAATGTGGATTCTGAGTACCAGACATGATGTCATCAGGGTTTGCCAGAAGTGATGTCAACAGTTGATGGACTGGTGGAGATATAATTGAGAGTCACGGCCTTCGGCTGAACTGCAGAAGAACAAGAGGAGAGAGGATCAGGTGAGAGCACCAAGCCCCGGTCTGGCTGACGAATAGCACCATTTGAGCCTGTAAACTGTCTCCCGTGTGCATGTGTGTGACAATGGCCATCCACCCTAATACTGCTCACCTTTCATCCTGTGAGGGCCCTCGACATGACGCTGGCCACTCATCATCCCATCCTTGCAAAAGTCTTCATCAGCAAGTGCACGAACACACATGCTCACATGCCACCAGACTGACATGCACCACTCTCACTCTCCCTCCCTTTTTAGTAAGATTTCTTTACATTTTTTCCTGGGGTTTCAAAATGTTCCTTTGGCTATCTTTCTAATTAACAAATCCTCTTTCTTCACTATTTAAACTGCATGGGCTGGTTGCACCATTTCTGTCCCAAAGTGTGCTCTGGTACCAACAGCTATGATGTTGGCTTACCAAAGCCTGACATAACCGCACCTCCTCCTCTGCCCAAAAAGGTATAGTGATTATGATTCCTATAACTATTTATGTACAAAATGACAGGCTAAAAATAGTTATTTTTCAACTCCCGTGACACAACTCATCACAGGAAGGATAAATCTAGGTTAAATCTTATAATTATTTATTTATTGTACCGTACTGCTTTAATTTTTTTTCATGGGTGCCGCCATTCTGTGATCCCATTGCTACAATATGACGCTTTGTTACTCGGCATAACTTGTTAAATGCCAGTATTGTGTTTTTCATTGACAACTTAGATTGTTGTTAGTACTTTCCAGTTTGTTTGCCTCTTCTCGTGATTATCAGTTTTACAGTTTTATCAGAATTACAAGTAGTATTTTGAGACTAAAAGCTTTGTCCAGCATTTTGGGTTTTGATACCTATTTTTTTTTTTTTTTTGATGTTCTGGTTTTAATTTTTGTTGCTTTTAAAGTTTTGATTCATCTCCTGATCCTTTTTTGCCAATTTCTTCTTGCAGCAGGTAGGTTTGCCTTTAAAAAGCAGATGGGCTTTGCCAATGCTGCAATGGAGCTGAACTGCAAGCTCTTCTATCTGGCCTTTCTTTTTCTGCCTTTTCTTTCTCCATGGCAGTACAAATAAAAATGACAAATGTATCCAAAAACCAAAGAAGTAAGACAGTGGCATACAGGCAAGCGGCAGTGTTGTGACTGGCAAGGAGAAGAAAAAGTGCAGACGAGTGAAAGCTTCATGAGGGAAAACTTTCTGGAGTGATTTAAACCATGGACCAATGAAGCATAATGACTACTTGTCATTAAATCCAGGGAAAAAAAAGAGGTGGGTGGAAAGTCTGAAAACAGCAAGAAGACAGAGTTGCTCTCAGAGAGCTTTAATTTTAGTTTTGCTGAATCTGAATTACTCTTTTTTTTATCTTTTATGTATTCTTTCCGAAAGTCATCTCATTAGTGTGCTCTTGTTGTTTATAGCTGGGAAATACAACAGGATTAAGGAATGTTCTCAATCTGAAGAACACAGAAAAATTAGAACATAAGAATGCAAATAAGAATTGCTGAAATGTACAAAGTGTTTAAACTCTACTATTTTCTGATAATAACCAGACCATAAAACGGTCATGCATGAATCTCAACACTGGTTTCCAGTTGAGTTTAGAGCTATCTTTAAAATGCTCTTCCTAATCTATAATGTTATAAATAGCTTGCCTCCATATACCTTATAGAATATTTGTGTGATTATTCTATCATTACAAATACCAAAATAAAGGGAATACAGCAGGGTGTGGTGGAAAAGGTCAGAAATGTAATTGCTGACATTAAAAAGAGCTGTGCCTGCCAGTGTAACCATCAATAGGGTCACTGCTCCAGCATTCAACTGCCTGATAAACTGGAAGAGAGATGGGAAAGGCTCCAAGGTGACCGTCTGTTATACTCAGTTTGTTATATACAGTATATTAAGTTTAATGTCACTGTCTCTATGCACATGGTTATGGATCCATTCATACAGGCAGACCAAGTATGGTACACAGGGGCTCAGCATTTAGAATTGACAGCCTAGCATAGGCCTAGATAGCCAAAGACAACTAGAGGATTGTATAGTCAGCCTAAAAGACAGAATAGTATACTTCTGTCCTCTGTCAGCACAAAATCTTCTTTCCTAGTTTGGAGAATGGGACAAACTGCAGTGTGAGCATTTGTGCTATTCTTGTTGGAGGTAGGGTTTGTGTTTACTGTCCTTGTTTGGAGACCAGAGAGGGGCATTGTACTATTCCCAAGATGAAACTGAATCCTTACTTTCCTTGTTTGGAGACCAGAGAGGGCCCTGCATGTGGAAAAGACAGTATAAATACATGGAACAAGCAGTCAAACTCTTTGAAGCTGTCGGGCGGAAGATTATGTCCTCCATCCGGAAAACTCTTTCAGCGTGGTGACAAAAGATGGCAGACTGCGTAGACCAAGACTCCCACCTTGATAAAGTCTGTCATAAGCTTCCCATCTGTAACCGCGTAAAAACCGTCAGTAAAGTAAGCTAAAGTATATCTGTTGCTCTCATGTGATGTTTGTACCGCCGTAATCACGATGGGAGGGATATCGCCTTTTCTGTCATATTTCTATATTTTTCGGTTACTTAACATGCTGCAATTTCAAAAGAACACATTTCCGGAGTGCTAATGTCTCCTAAGGAAACACCGTCATGCCTCAACAGCTACACGCAGTGTGCCAGCACACAATATTTGACCTACAGGAAAGTAAAAAGAGACTTTCATCAGAAGGACGTCAATCTTTAGTCCTTTTGCCATTTTTATGTCACAGGCAATACTCCACATGATTCAAGATAACTGCCATTCTTACATTTCCAAAGATGGATAAAACTGCTTTAGCAGGTGAAGACTTTTACTTGAAGAAACCCAGATTGATCCGCCTGCCAGTGTAGCATTTAAATCAAGACTAAAAATTGATTTGTTCTGCAAAGTCTTACTGGAACTGCTCCTTCAGTCATTTGGAGTGCATTTTAATTATTTATCTACATTAAAATGGCAGCAACTATCATGACTATTACTGAACTTTTGTTTTGTGTTTTTCTCCTTGTCCTACTGGGGCATTTTGAAGAACATCTACTTTACATAATCTATTTTGCTCTCTCTGTGCCAGCGCTTAAATGCCATTGGCCAGGTTCACCCAGGTAAGCTGATTGTCCACCAAATCTTGGGTGTATTGGAGCAGAAATTTTTAGGCCCTTTCCTGATGCCAGCCTCTTTTATTCACCTAGAGAAGTAATAAGACCTAATCTAAGAAATGCAACACCATCATGGTTGGAAGCCAAAAATGTCAATTTAAACAGATGCAGTGTAGCAGCATATGGTTCAAGTACAAAGCGGGCACCACAATAAAAGTGTACTTGTTCATTCCAATTTTTGTTTTCTTTGGATTTTTTATTTGGCCTTTTATTTTAATGTAATGAAGCCAAAGACTGAATCACTAATATAAACCGCCACAATTGTAAACTGATCTTATTAAGTAAAGTTAAATAAATAAATCTTAAGGAAATAAAATAGAGTGCCAAACTTTGATTTAAACTATCGTATATACTCATGTATCGGGTCTTGAAACCTGAAATCGATCAAAAAATCAGACCTCGACTTATACGCCTGTTCAAAAATGCAACACTTAATTTCTTTTTTATTTACATCTTCTTGTCTCCTCCAATCTCGCATCAGTTTCTCAGAAACATCGAATTTTGTTGCAGCAGCGCAGTTACCAATTTCTTTCACCACTTCAACGACTTTTAATTTAAAACCAGCTTCATATTTTCTTCTCATCGAACGCTCCATCCTAGATAAGGGATGCTCTTACAATAAAAGCTGTGGAGGACTGCCGGCTTCTCATGCCGGTCCTCACCCCCAGGCCGCCAGGAGGAACTCTCCCGACAGCGGGATAGTGCCCCGAGGTCCAGCAGGGCCTTATGGACTTTGTAGTATTTATACACAGCCCTGCTAGATACCTTGGGGGCCACTGGGAGTCGCTGTGGGGAGGGCTTATGGGCTCTTTTGTGCCTTATGACCCGGGAGTACGTCACATTCATGTGACGGGAAGGAACGACGTGCTCCCGGGTTGAAGTAAAGGACTGATGGCCCTGACCCGGAAGGAATAAGAAACTGTGGACTGTTGGGACAGGAACACCTCCGGGTCAGGGGCTATAAAAGGACAATGGCTCAGTCCAGACACTGAGCTGTGCTGGGAGGGAGAGGAGCAAAGTGTCTGGGCGAGGAGGAGTGGTTAGTGTACTGTGTAGGAATTGTTGTGAGTATTTGAGTAGTGTGGAAGGTGCTTGGTGCACTGTAAAAAATAATAAAGAGTCTTGGACTTTTACCTGGTGTCTGGAGTTGTACCTGAGGGTTCAAGGGAGCTCTAGCGCCCCTTACTGCCACAAAGCGTATGACGGTGTGCAAAGGTCACTTCGGAATAGTTCGGGTATTACTGTGTGGTCATGTAGGCACTATATATAGAAAAAAAAGGTAGTCTCCTCCATGGATACTCTCTCAGGTGGGTGTTAGTATATCATAATCTCTTGGACCAATAGCGTGAGTTTTTCACATTCGACTTATATGACCGACATTATAAAATACCAGAAATTATATGGTAAAATCAAGCCCCGACTTATCCGCAGGAGAACTTAAACACAAGTATATATGGTATTTCAGTCAACAAAAAGCCCAGATAATCTGTTTTCCTCTACTATGTTGAAAATGGCCTGTATGTTATGGTAACATCTTTAATTCGTAATTTCAATCTGTGAGTAAAGGAAAGCAGTTGACTCTGTGATCAGCAAACTAATGCTTATGATCTCCTTCTGATTTTACTTCTTTTTTGATGTTTGAGGGCAAGTCAATAATTGTCTGCACTTCAGTAATATTTATATTTGTATTAGCTGTACTGCTTCCCCGCACATATGTGGGGGCCTAGTGTGTCTGTAGTCACACTAGTAAAGTTTCGACCTTCCTCAGTTAGTTTCTCTTATTATTTTCTAGGAGTAAATATGACTCTCAGGTTTCACCAAAGAAGAGCAGCAGGCAGTGATCAGCGTTTTTAGGAGTTAAAGATGTACAATAGGCCAAAACCCTTGTCACTTCATCTGAATCATGGTATGGACTCACTCAATGTTTACGTTGGTGGTGGATGTGGATGGGTGTCTCACTCCTTTGCACTTAACACTTGTCTGAGCATATCTGAACTTCTCAGTCCATTCATAAATAGTCTGCTATGGTAAAACTCTGTCTCAATATTGTGCAGAACGCTTTATACAGATTTCAGCCCCATCTCAAATCTACATGAATGTATTATACTTCTATTTATTTTGTATAATTTGGTCAATTATCCACTGACAGCTTTAATTCTGCAAAGTATAAAAAATGTGCGTGATTTTCATTTTTAAGCTGACTGTCTAGCAAAAGTGGTAAATAAAAGAGGTAAAGGTCACTCAGACTGCTGATACACATGAACAAGATGTCATTTCAATTAAAGTTTAATGCGCCCAGTCCCCAAAACACACTGCAGATGTCACCTTTGGCAGCTGAGGCTGGTGACACCAGAATGAGCATTATGCACAAAGCACATTATGTGATTTAGGAGTTTTAGATGCTTCAGCAACATTAAACTTTTCTGCATTTTGTATGACTGAAGGGTGTGAATGCTTTTAACCTTTCTTAATAATGAAACTCTCCATATATCACATTATTGTATGGCTGATTTAAAAGTGTGAATGGGTTTCCTTTTGTTACTGAAAAAGCAGGAATGACTAATTGCTAGAAAGGGGGAAATCACAAAACTGAGAGAAATATTGTATCATCAATATAATTGTAATCTACTATGTGTCAAAAATGTGTGACCAATGAAATGTTTTTTTTTCTTTTTTAACATATGTGGAAATATCAAGATTTGATCTTCACTTGAATTGTACCTTTATAAAAGTGATGTGATTGACAGAAAAATGAAAAGGCAACTGGTATTTCTTTGTCAAGTCGCCATTTCCTATAACCGTCTAGTGTTCTCGGACTTTGACTGGGAGAAATGTTTTCCCACTCTTCCACGCAGACTTCTTTCAGTTATGCGATGTTTGGGGGGATGTATTGGATGCAAAACACAATCCACACCCCCACACCCCCCCACACACACAACATCTCAACTTTGACTTTGCCATTCCGGACCCCTCCGTTTCATTTCAGTCATTCCTTGGCGGATTTACTGGCAAATTTCAGGTCATTGCTATGTTGCAAGGTTCATTTTCAGCTAAGTTTCAGTCTTCCGACAGATATTCTCACATTATCGTCAAGCACCCTCTGGTACAAAGAAGAATCCATAGTGTATTCTATGACCATAACATTTCCACCATGCTTTACAGTTAATATCAGAGTTTTCTGGTCAATTATGCCTTTGGTTTTCACCAAAATGCCTCCTGGTACTGTTGCCAAATAACTCTATCTTTGCCTCGTCTGTTCTAAGCACACAGTTCTTGAAGTCTTTGCCTAGGTAATCATGGGCCATCTTCAGTCTTTCCTTGATGTACATGCTAAACTTGCTAGAGGAGGCCTAGCCTGGACAAGCTGGTGGTTGATTGAAATCTTCTCTATTAGTAGGTGATCTTCTGGTTAGTGAAACAATTGATTTCCAGTTGTTTGGAGATCTTCCTAAATCCTTTCCCAGACTCATAGGCATCTATAACCTTCTTTCTGAATGCCTCAGAGAGCTCTAAAGTGTTTCCCAATTTCCTCTTTAGGAAGAGTAAGGAAAGAAGTATAAATGAAAAGAAGGAAGTACTTTGTGTCATCAGGTTAATTACTGAATTAAGTAGAGCAGATCATTAGCAATCTAAATGAATTATTTCAGAGTCTCTGACATTATCTCCTAGTGTATTGTATTTGTTTGATGTAAATTTAAAGGTAGTTATCTGAAAGATTCAGATACCTGATTCATGATCTCATATATTTACACCCTTCTTTTCATACAAATATCTATTTCTAAAGCCATGTTTGCAGTGTCAGGCCCTGGGCAGATCGCCATCATTGAATCCACTATGAATTTGACATTGTAGCAGAGGGTACTTGAGGATAATGTAAGAAGATTGAAGATTAAATTTCAACCGAAAGTGGACCTTGCAACATGTCAATGACCCTAAGCATACCAGTAGATCCACCAAGGAATGGCTGAAAAGAAAAAATGGAAGGTTCTGAAATGGCAACGTCAAAACCCTTAGATATGCTGGGAGGTGGGATTTGAAGTGAACACCCCGACAATCATCACACAGGTAAACGAATACTGCAAGGATGATTGGGAGAAACTCCCAGTTGACGTCAGGAACTGCCAGACAGTTATAAGAAATGCTGTCTTAAGGGGACTATACCAGGTACTGTATCTGAGCCAAAGGGGGACTTACACTGACAGACATGGCATACCAGTTCATTTTTTTGTTGAATTAATTACTGAAAAGTCAAATTTTCATTGTTCATTTTTCAATAATATCACTCTTATCTAAAGACACTGTTTAAATCAGGGGTGTCAACTCCAGTCCTGGTGGGCTGCAATGTCTGCAAGTTTTTATTCTAACTCTTTTTCTAATCAGTGAGCAGTTTTCACTGCTAATTAAATCCTTTTCCCTTCATTTTAATAGCCCTGTGTTAAAGGATTCAGTCCTCTGAATTGATTTGTTTCTTCATTAAATGGCAGCCAAACAGAAATGAGATGTTAAATGAGCCAACAGATGACCAGCTAAATTGGAACATCAAACTCCAGCCAATTTCACTCCAATCAGTTTCTTAATGAGAAACCAATTCTTACTGTTAATTAAATCTGTTATTGAATATCAGGACTTGTTGTTGCTTTCATTCTGCCACAGCAGACTGTTGATTTTGTGTTTTTTTCTAAGACCACCGTCAAGATGTTTTGGTGACCTGAGCAGACCACCATAACCGAGACCTTCAGCTGGTCATGTGGCAGCTTGTTTTGTGTCTCATTATTGTTTGGCTGCTCATTAAGGAAACAGAAACAACTTATGGCGTCTGAATCATGTCAATTAAAACTAAGGCAAAATATGTTAATCAGCAGCAAAAATGGCTCAGTAATTAAGAAGATGGTTAGACTGAAACCTGCAGCCACTGCGGCCCACCAGGACTGGAGTTGGACACCCCTGGTTTCAATGAAGATCAAGTATCGATATGTCCACATAGGTAAAAAAAAACAAAATGGCTTTTTTATGAGGTGTACTTAGGGCCTTGGGCGTCACAATACTTTATCATAAACTGCAGGATGTTACTTCATCAGAGTGATTGAACTGTGAATAACGGATGTCAGAGTCCAGCCCTACAATTCGGACCTGCTTGTTAAACTATACACCACAGTATGTCATACATTGTATGAAAAATGAAGGGCCTCTGTTTACACTGAAGGACAGGAAATACGTTGAAATTCTAAACTTTATGTGCAATGTGTGGAAACTTTGGGAAAGCATCAAATTAAAAAATAAATCAAACACAACATATTCTTCAGCAACATTATCCAAACAACTGCATCCCACTCTAGAGAATTTCAAAAGCAGCTTTAGTGGCATTTCAAGTGTGGAACATCACCAGCCAGCAGCATTACCTCATTAAGTTATATAATGAACCATGGATACATCAAGAAAATGAAATATTTTCACACTGTAATGCAGTCTTTCCAGGTTTGGTAATATGTAGAAAATGTTCTAAACACAAACTGAAGGCGTGATGGAGAAAACTAATATCCACACTTTGGTATCCATAGCACCAGTATCATAAAAGTAACACTATCTCTAGTCCTTGTGTTTGAATCCTAAATTCCCAAACCCACTTAATCCAAATCCGTGTTGCAGGGGGGCTGAGAAATATTCAGAGTACAGAGCCACTTTGGAGTTGCCAACTAACCTAACCAGCACCTCTTTGGGAGTGTGGGATGAAAACTGCACTAGCCGAAGGAAAATCAGCACATACACAGACAACCTTGGGCATTGAATTCATACATGGGATGCTGGGTTCATGAACTTGCAGTGCTAACCATTGCACTAATACACGGTCCCATATTTGAATCCTAACTGTTTCAATCTCCACATTAGCTAAACTTGCTTTCCAATGGCAGGCATCGTCCCAAGTAACTGTTGAACATTCTGATTTTGGTTTCAAATTGTTAGATGTTGGCCATTGAGTGAAAAAATACAGATATACTCAAAAGACTTGAATGACACGGTACACGTTTCAAAGGTGAAGTATTCTTGGCTGTCATTTGGTTTAAACCATTGAAATACCTAAGCTACTCATGTCAAGACATAATCCCGGTCATCTATCCTTGTCCTGAAACTGCTTATGGAGCAAGGCAGGAACAAGCTGTGGATAGTGCATCAATAAATCACAGTGTAAACTCATGTATGCACCCTCATATGCAGGGACATTTTAATTTGAGTTATCAACCTAAATTACACATCTTTGAGGTGGGGGACAAAAATCAGAGAAGAGACACCTACAGAGTCACTGGGGAAACATTCAAAGAGTGATCAAATACATGTAGAATGGAAATGCAAAGGCCTAAATTAGTCTTAACTAAAGCCAAAATCACATTACATAACTTCTGGTCAGAAGATATGTCAAACTTGATGACTGTAGGGCTAATTTTGTTGCCTGAGGATATCACATTGTATGACTAGAAATCGCTGGGAATGTCAAATTACCTGACTGTGTGATGACATACAGCACAGTTTAATTTTTCCAAATTATTACAAGCTTGTCCCTTTTTCTGACAGCTAATAATATGCTCACTGACGGATTCAGTACCGTACGAAGGGTTTATAGGTTCAGCCACATTTGTATTTTTTTTTCCATTTTGTCGTGGTACATGAAACATAACAAATCAGACTGATGGGCCTCTCTTCTATTTACAAGGTCCAGAGCACCCCACCCACCCTTATTTCTCATTGCTGTATTGTATGCAATTGCAGGTGGGCATTCATTGCTTGTCAGCTCTCATGACCACAATGGGACAAGTCACAGACTAGTTGGACTGAGTTGATGGGTGTGACACTAGGTGTCCGGTGGTCACTGGAGCAGTCAGGCAAATACATAAAATAATTATGAAAACACAGAATGAAAGTGAAGAAAACACTTGACACTGAGAGGAAATCGAAAGCTAAATTTGTTGTTTTCGATTCAAGAGCTTGATAACACGTTAACTGAAGGTTACTGACAAATTTATACATTTTGCTTTCATTTTGACTTTTGTATCACTACATGACAAAACAACAACAAACGACTGTTACGAGAATCTTTGTGATTTATATATATTAGATGTTAAAATGCAACGACAATATGCAGGTATGGTGCATTTGACATTTGCATTTAGACAGTAATGTTAACTTACTTTAGTTATTTGGTTTGAAGTGCAGTCAAACGGTGGATGCTGTGAAGCCTCGTCCGTGGCTCTGCAGGAGTGGTGTCAGAGATATATATAAGGTTTACTGAAAATGGAAGTCTGCATCTCCTGTAGTAATGGAGGTTCGGTTTACTGGGTGTGACTGCATGCCATTTTGTTCAAACATGTATTTCATAGGGCATCTTTTTGTGAACATAGCTGAGAATACCTTTAAGTTCCAACTGATTCTCACTGTATCGTCATCTATTCACATTTACTACTAGGCCAGCAATAGATATAACTTTATTTGTCCCCAGGGAGAAATGTGTCTTTTTACAGAAGCTTTTTAAATATATAAATACATAAATTGGTAGGCAAATTAATAAATATACACACTCACTTTGTTCTGAACACACTCCAGAGTGACTATAAAGTAAGAAAATTAAAAAGAAAGAAAACATCTGGCTTGCATGAGTCATATTGTTGTTGGTAAGAAGGAGCCCCTGTACTGTTTTTTGACACACTTCTGCTGAATAATTCATAGGCTGAATGTACTCAGTGTTAGTGTGTCAAAGAGAGGTTGTGCAGCATTGTTCATAATATACTTTGAATGCCAAAGTATGACCTATTTGTACAGAAGGAGCTTTTACTTTACAATGGGTTATGTTTATTTCTTACACATATAATTGTGTTCTCTGAACACATCACACCCATCTACGTTTTAGCCATATAAGGTTTATTTACTGTAGACTAAGTACAGTAAATCCGGAGATACAGAAATTCCATTCAAATGTCCTCCTGTATTGCAGAGTTCCTTACCCTATGACCAACACTAAGCCCTGTAGTCTTGAACTTGATTTCTGTTGCTTGTACTCACAATGTCACTCTTCTATTACTATCCAAAGTTCATGACCATAGGTGAGGTTTTGAATATACGCAGCTGCTCTCTTGGATTCGTGCAAATAAATCGGTACTGCAAGCAAACTATTATACTTAGCACAAAATCAACCGGAATGTTCAGGCAATTTGTTGAAAAAAAACCCGATCTAAATCCATTAAGTAGTTCTCTCATGAAAAGCGGACAGACATACAGACAGACAAACAGACATTGTATTTTATATATATATATTGTCACACACGTGCGCATAGGAGGACGTTGTGTGGACCAAGTGAAGGTAATTCCACGCCAGGCCGGGGGGGGGGGGGCGGAGTGCATTAAACCTTCTCCTATTATCTTTGCAGACCAGCCGCGGGAAAACCTTTCTGAAGCAAGAGCGTCACTTCCAGTTCCGGCGCCTAGAAGAGCGTTACTTCCGGTTCCGGTGCCTAGGAAAATGTCACTGCCGGTTCCGGCCCCTAGAGGAACGTCACTTCCGGTTCCGGTGCCTGAAACATCACTTCCTGTCTGACCATATAAAACCGCCATTTCTCACAACCTTCAGCAGTTCAGTCTTGGACTCTAAACAGTCAACTTCATTGTTGCAGAAAACTAAATCCTTTGCAGCTCGGAATATTATATGGGTGGCTGCCCCAAACCTTTTTTTACGTGTGTCAAGTCTCTTCCTTTTACAATATATATACACACACACATATACACATTGTGAAGCCTATAGGGCACATACAGCCGCCCTAAATCCGACACAGGCAGGCAGAGACATGAAGTTGCCACACAGCACACATTTTACTCATGTGGGGAAGCAGTCTTTCTCGGCTCCCCACAACACAGTACATAAAGCACCCAATATCAGATTCCAATAAAAAAAGCTTTTCCTGCTTCTTCTTCTTCTCCATCTTCACTCCTGCCCTGGCAAGCTTCGTTCACCTCCTCCTGACTCTGGCTCTTGAGTAGTGGCGACTGGCCCCTTTTATAGGACACCCGGAAGGACTCCAGGTGCCCAAATACCTTCTTCCAGCATCACTTCCTGGTAAATAGGGCCCAGTAAACGTCCAGGTAACCTCTGGTGGTGGTCATGGGCCCCAGCAGAGTTGAGCTTCCATGCTCCAAACTTCCCCACTGTAAGCCAAGAGGGCTGCCCTCTATCAGTCCGGGGGAGACAGTATCTGGAATAAGCCTTCTCTCCTGGTCCCTCTAAACTGACGGAGTCCCAGCCGGGTGAGGGCCCGGGTGGTCCGAAAACAACATATATACATACACGCACACACACACATATATATGTATGTATGTACACATGATCTGGACTAGTATATAATCAATAAGCTGGTTAAGGTTGCAGGCGATACCATAGTAGTGGAAGTGCAAATAATGCAGCTAAACCATTACAGAGGGACTTTAACACCATACAGGCTTGGGCAGATTTGTGGAAGATGAAATTTACTGTAAGTAAATGTAAAAGTATGTACTAAGTAAAAATGTTAGTATTGAATACATAATGGGAGGTCTGAAACTTGAAAGTACACCTTATGAGAAGGACCCGGGAGTTATAGTGGACTCATCACTATCAACATCCATACAGTGGACAGACATTTTTAAGAAAGCTAATAGGATGTTAGGTTTTATATCATGCTATGTAAAGTACAAGTCAAGGGAGGCTATGCTTAAGTTATATAATGCCCTAGTTAGGCCTGAACTGGAGTACTGAGTACAGTTTTCTCTCCATTTTACAAAAAAGACAGCAGCTCTAGAGAAAGTCCAAAGAAGAGCAACAAGACTGATTCCGGGACTAAAATGTTTGAGCTGTGAGAAGAGACTAAAGGAGTTGAATCTTTCCAATTTAAGAAAACGGGGAATAAATGCAGACATGATTGAAGAATTTTAGATTATGAAAGGAATTAATACAGTGGATCCCATCTATTACTTTAAAATAAATTCTGCAACAAGAACACTGGGTCATGCAAAGAACAACAAACACATGGGTTAAATGATCAAGCAGTGTGATGAGAAGTAGGACTATGAGGACCTTCCAATCTCAACTTGATGTTATTTGGGACACTCTAGGTAATAAAAGAATGGATGCACTTGTGGGGTTGAACGGCCTGCTCTTGTCATAATCATTCTCTAATATTCTATGCCACCCGCTAGGGTTTTAGTTTAGCATTTATCCAAACACTTCCAGATAAACTATGCTCTGAGGAATAACTTTGACTTTTCTATTAATTCCTCTTGCAGTGGTGTCTGAATGAATGAAACCTATGCAGTCATTCATACCGTTTTATTCAAAACCAACAATCTTGACTATGTACTACCACCTAAGTAGAGAATATAAAATTGTGAAAACGAAAATGTTTAAACGAAAAATGACTGGTGTACAAAGCAAGCACCTTAATGTATCGTACTGAGTTTGTCACATTAAATAAATGAAAACAGAAAATGAAATGAAATTGTAAATGATTAATTAGTCATCCATCCATCCATCCATTATTCAACCCGCTATATCCTAACTACAGTGTCACGGGGGTCTGCTGGAGCCAACACAGGGCGCAAGGCAGGAAACAAACCTCGGGCAGGGTGCCAGCCCACCGCAGTTAGTCATTCACAATGAAGTAATTATGTCAGGCTGAGAAGTAGTGGAGGTGTTATTTTGAAAAAACTCTCGCTTCTTGCAGAATGTATTGTTCTGGTGCGATTACTACTGGCTGACTGTTGTGAGTTGTGATCATTGCCAGCAGCAGCCAGTTGATTCAAAGCAAATTAATTCTTCTGTGCTGATGTTCACTTCAGTGTATGCTCATGCATAATGCATTCGCTCATCCAGAGCACGCTCTACGTGAATACGTACATTGAGGTATGATGCAAGCAGAAATGTGCATAATGCACTTCAAGCAGTAATAAGCTAGCATGGAGAACATATGTAGTACCTGATTGATATTTAGACACTGGACTTACCGGTTCAGTAAAACTCTCACATGAAGAACAGATCCTAATGCAGAAGATGTTGAAATTGTAGTAGGATGAGTCATTAAAAGAGTTTTGATAAATGGTCAAAATTAGGAATAGCAGTAAATGGGGGTGTTTAGGTTCAACCAGAATGACAAAATCCAAGGCATTTCAGGGGCAGATTTAGACATAAGTTTAGGGAATAGGAGCAATTCAAGGCTTCATAAAGAAAAGATGAAAAATGTTTCGATGCGCCACTAATCTCGATGGGAAAACAGGGTGTCTGGGCTCAGACCTTTATATGCAGGTGGCAGAGTTTTAAAGAAAATTGATCAGCAGACAAGACAGCCATGATTTGGAGCTATTTGTAGGTTGATTTGAACATTGCACTTGTTTTGAAGAGGAAACTCTAACAATCACATTTTAAACCCATTAATACGTTAAAAGTCATTGAAAAGACAGCCAAATCAATCAGGAGGAGACATACAGTATACTGCATTCAGACTTTATCAGCAATGCCATGCATTAATAATGCAACATTAGGAATCCAGAGTTTCACCTTCTCAAGCCAAGTATCATATATACCAGAAAATAAAATCAGCAACCCAGTAATAAAAAAACACTTCTTGGAATTTGTTTTTAGAAAATAAGAAAGAGGCAGAAGGACTGAAACATGCAATGCGCTTTGTGGATTTGGACCCACTGAAGCTGAAAAGCATTTGTAAGGTATGCAAAATCTGCTTTATTGTCAAAGTGAAATAATTCACAGCAAAGAGTAACAGAATAATCATTTGTTCTAGAAAACCGGACAGACAATTGAGACAGAAATCACATTGTCTTTCACTGCAAAAGAGAGGAGCAATAATAACTGCAGTCTCAACAGGGATGAAAGCAGCCAAAAAAAGTGTTTTCCTACTGCTATGCAGCACTAAAGTTCAATTAGCCTAAAAGGGAACTTGACAAAAGGCATATTAAAACATACCATTTTAATATAAAATGGGGCTAAAAGGATTGAAGAAGTAGCGCCAATCATAATGGTATGGCCCGACCAATTGGCAATTGGGCTCTGTGGGCAGCACGGTGCTGCAGCGGTTAACACCGCTACTTCATTAATCCAGTGTCCCTGGGGTTACTTCTGCCTGTACGGAGTTTGCCCCTTGTTCCTGTTTCTGTGTGTTTTTTCCTCTGGTTTCTCCCATATCAGACTGTGCCAAAGACATGTGGGTTACATTAATTAATGATGCTGCCAGGATAGGCTAAGGCCTCTCTAAGACCTGAAGAATGAATTTGAATTTGAGGATGTTATGGTATGCCAGGCTTTGTAGTTAAATACATACTCTACAATTTTCACATACACTATTCATGTGATATTTGCATATGTGAAAAGGCGCTATATAGGCGCCTGACCTGACACGGACTGGACACGGAGGCAAATAAATAAACTATTTATTTTTCTTCACCTGTGTGGCACATCTTCCCTGTAATCCTCACAGGCACAACACAGTCCCAAGCACAAATATACCAAATAAAACACACAAGAAAGCACTCTTTTCTTCCTCCACCACTCCTCCCAGGCAACCTCGTCCTCCTCCTCCCGAGTCTGGCTCCTCGTGTGGTGGCTGCTGGCCCCTTTTATAGTTCTCCCGGAAGTGCTCCAGATGCTTGATTGGCGAGTTTCAGCTGCACTTCCGGGTGTGGTGAAAACACTGCCCACAAAGGCTCAGGAGTTCCAGCTGCAGCCCCCCCTGACGGCGCCTGTGGGACCCAACAGGGCTGTCCCCAACTCCAATTCCCATTGAGCCCTGTGGGAAACCAAGACACCGCTCCAACCCAGGGGGTGGCCATCTAGCATCCAAAGGACGTTATTGCACCGTCCATAGCTGCTCCCCCTGAGCATATAACAAAGGGGTGTCCCGGCTGGTCATGGACCCCGGCCGCCCGCCACACATATTATCATACAATAGATAGTGAAGCGCCCCATGGTTCATAATTGAGGGGGACATGCTCCTCAGCTGGCCATAAACTGTCCAAAGATGTGAAAATCCCTGGAGAAGCCAGCTATAAAAGAAGTCCCGTGAGCATTGTGTCAGGAGGAGGCACAAACACAGCACATATCATGGCTGCTAAAGCCCTTTGGTCCTGATGCCTGGCTGCCAGTGAACCTCAGATGTGGACCCTGTCCTTCAGTCAGCTCACAGGACTGAAGGAGTGAAGCAAGTTGGAGCCGGGTGGCATGTGTGAGTAGACAAAGAAGCAGCTGGGGTCACATATCGCCACAGAAGACATGAGCATCCCCTGAAGAAAACAATGGTCCTTGAACCTTATCATTTTAAGCAAACAGAGACTAAGGTGACAGGATTGGAGTGTTTAAAAGTATATAATGAGTTACAGTAGATCCCAGCTACTCCTTTAAAATAAGTTCTGCATCAAGAACACATGGACACAGTCAGAAACTTGTTAACGGCAGATTTTGCACAAATGTTAAGCAAAATGACACCTTTTATTGGCTAACTAGAAAGATTACAATATGCAAACTTTCGATGCAACTCAGGATCTTGCCTGAAGAAGGGGCCTGAGTTGCCTCGAAAGCTGGCATATTGTAATCTTTCTAGTTACCCAATAAAAGGTGTCATTTTGCTTAACTTCTTACCACATCCATAATGGCTAACACGGTACAACACCTCAGTACTGCACGAATGTTAGAAAATTTTTGCTCATGCAAACAGCCTTAGACACACGGAGTAAACAATTGTGGCAAAGAGCAGGAACTTAAGGACCTTCAAATCTTGACTTCATTTTATTGTGGACAATCTAGGAGAATAGAATGGACGCACTTGTGGGACTGAACATTCCTGTCACAAATTGTGGTAATGTTCTAAAAATAAATACAGAATGATTTTTATTGATTTACCTTTCTTTCACACTTTTGTCAATCTAAACGGTTGCACAGGGGGCCTCACAAGTTTAACACTTGGAGTCTGTTCTCTTCTGGTTGTCCTCTTCCCTCCTTTACTCTGATCCTCCATTTTGCAGCTTTTAGTTTGATTCTGACTCCTCCTGCTTCCCATCTTTCCCTGAAATCCTAATGCCTCCAAGTATGACTGTTGCCATATCACAAACAATAATAGCTATGCAAATACCAGGCTTAAGATAAAACAATACACATCAACACAAAGATTCCTCATTTGTAAAGCTTACACAAATCAGTCTAGAAGGGTTTTCCATTGCATTCACTACCAGAAAAGCATACATACAGTTGCCTCAAGTGTCTTGGATTGAGGATGAAAAAGAACAAGTGTTGCTCACTTCTGAATTGAATGCAGAATGACCCATTGGCTTGAGTAGGTTCATTAACGTGAACAGTGAATTTCAAAATGGAGCTGGAGGGCAAGCTTACAAGACATTTTACAAACCTCTGAATGTTTTTCTTCCAGAGTCTGTTAACCTTGGATGCCACAGACGCTGCTGTTTAGCTGCAACTATCTTTCCATTCCATTCGGGGCTTCAAACATGTTTAGTATGCACAGGCAACATGCAGAATTAGCGTCTAATCTTCTTTTGACCTTCATTTTTTATTTTGCAGAAAATGATGGCATAAAAGCTATGGTAAATGCTTTAGAATATTAGATGATTACTAGACTAATTTTCATTTTTACATGCATAGATTAACAAATACTTTGTAACATACAAAACAAAAGTAATTCAAGAGCACCATTGACGAAAATAAGAATTAGCATTCAAATTAAATAGTGTAGCAAGAATGTAAAGAGGGCAGCTGAAGAGCAGGCTGCAGGGCAAGCATCCCTGAGGAAGCTTATGGAGATACTGAGATGTCAAACAGTGAAGGGAACTGTCCTCCAGAAATAAGAGTGGGCAGCAGAGAGCCACTGGTGACTAGTGGCAGTCTTATATGAATACTGTATACAGTACACCCCCAAAATTTGCGGGGGTTACATTCCTAGAGCACCTGCGAATTGTAAAAAACCGCGACTTTTGGATGTGGTTAAAAAATGCCTATTTTTATAGTTTAAACCCTGAATACAGTATGCCCCCCAAAGCACTTTAATTTTGTTGCAAACTCAGCTTAATACATTACCTAAAAAATTACCTTAATACATTACCCAAAAACAGAATGTAAAGGTAAACCCATATACTGTACAGTACATGCTAGAATGTAAAATACCGATGTTACTGCTATATGTACTGTAATTCATGCAAGCACATTTTCTTTTGTATGCACTGTCGTTTTCTTTGTTATAAGTAGAGTAAATACATAATAATTTCATTTAATTAAAATATAGTAAAATGTATTGGTACTCACCAATGATGAATGATATTGATGATGCTGATCACGAAGTAGCTGTGCAGTATGATGCAGAGGATTTAAAACTCCTCAGGTTGTACCTCTTCTTCAGGCACTTCAGAAGGAGTTGTATCTTTGGACAGGTCTTCTTCTGGTGGGGTTTCATGGTGGCTTTTCTTTATAGATTTCAGGAACATTGTCTCTTGTACTGAACTGCTGGTACAATTTCCGTAATTTCTCACGGATGATGTTACCGTAAAAGGGGATGTTCTTCTTCCTGCAGTCGGTGATCCACAATGCCAAGGCAGATTCCATCCTGACGATATTTTTATTCCTTGTAGTTGTTACCTTTTTAGCACTATCACAGAAACTTACAGATTCGGTACTCCAAATCGCTGCTTCGTTCTTCTTTGTGTAGCGTGCGGTGCTTTCATTAATGCCATAGTGGCACACTATTGCAGCATAACTTTTTAGTTCCCGGAGAAAATCCAGTAGTTCAACCTTTTCCTGGAGTGTTTTAAACTTCTTCTGGCGCATAGGCTCAGTGCCAGAAGCCTTAGAAGGTGCAGGGCGTTGCAGTGACATCTTGTGCATTTAAGAATAGCAAAATGAATACAATAACAAAATGGAAAAACGGAAAACAGGAGGACACTCAGCTGGAGACGCGTCACAGGGCAGCAGTCAATCAGCAGCAAGGAAAAATCAATAACGCTCTCGGATTGGCTACTTTCACCATCCCAAACCGCGTTTCCCTCAGCGGTTGCTTCCTGTTCTCTCTACAGCACAGTACTGTATTGCCATGAAAAAAGCCATAAAAAATTGTGGAGGATATTTGTGCTTTCCGATAACAATTAATAGTTAGGTTCTAAGGAAAAATCCAAGAACGACTGAGTCCGCAAACCCTGAACTGCAACTTCGCGGAGGTCTACTGTATAGCGGATTCAGAAAGAATTCAGACCCCTTCACTTTCTGCACACTTTGTGTTGTTACTTTAAATTAAAATTTGCCGTTTATGCTCATCAATCTCCACTCAATAATCCATAATGACTAAAGACTGAAATCTTGCAATCACATAACTGTTCAGAATCTTTGCTGTTGCACTCCAGATTGGATCAGTTGCATACTTTTTACTTTAATGTATACTATATCGTTATTTGGAACACATGCATTTCATGTGTGTTCAGTGTCTACAACGCACTTGTTCTGTTGTATTTGTACCTTTTGTGAAAGTGTTTCTTTGATATTTGGAATTCAGGCTTCACACATTATAAACTTCATGTCTACATTTTGTCAATTATTACTAAAACATGAAAAACGTTTCTTTTTTAACAATGTGTTTACATAGATTGCTGTAGACACGGAACACACATGAAATGCATGTGTTCCAAATAACGATATAGTATTTATAAAAGGTGTGATTTTGCTTGACTTCTCACTCTATACAACTCCAAGCAACTGACACGAAAGGTAAGCTGAGAAAACTGTGCGCCAGTGGGGGATGTGATAGCAGACTGCTTGCTGCTTATCAACACATTTAAAGGACAAAAGACGCTGACTGAGAGGTGAGAAGCAATTTAAGGTGGGACGGATCTATGAGTTTTTTCGTAGCCTCTGGTAATTCTAGTGTTAAAAGCAAGACAACCTCCACCTTATATTCAGTTTTGTTTTGGATTTTACTCTGTACACATCTGTGCAACCTATTTTGCCTTTTGCAGCCAGGATTCAAGGAAGTCTGCCTACAAAACTTCCTAGAAAAATTGTATAGTGTGACAGGGCCTTAAAATATTATCCTATTCTGGAATTACTTTTGCCTGAATTTGTAAGTTGTTTTAGAAATATCTTTCACATTAATATCCTCATATTTGTTATTTAACTTTATTTTCATTATTCTGAGTTTCAGACATCTCGGATTGTCCATCTATTTTTTTTACTGATTAGATTAGATTGTCCCCACAGGGAAATTAAAACTTTACAGAAGCTCAAGAGAAGAAAAAAATAATTAAAATAAATAAATAAATAAATAAACAACAACCCCCTCTAACAAACAAACTTCTGGCTTGGCTAACAAAGGACTTCTGCTGTTAATAACAGTCAATAATGGAATGCACTTAATGGACTGCCAAATTTCTGTATGTAGACAATAAAATGCTCTCATATTGAAGTAAGAAAAATTGATAGAAACACAAATGTTAGACAGAAAAGCAATAAGGGTACATTTAGTTTTGTGACTGTTACGTACGTACGTGAAATGCAGGTTCTAGTGACTGTTATAAGAGACAGAAAATTTGAAAAATGTTATGTTGACATATAAGCCTAAAACAGAACATTATAGATGAAAACTTTTTTAAAACTTTTTCTGTGTGTTCCATCAACTTTCTTCTTTATTTTTTGTGTGAACTGTTTGCTTTGAATTTCAACAAAACCTTTAAAATGAAGACACTTGGACTGTGGAGTTGTTTTTATACAATGAGTCATACTATCTACTGGAATGCCTTTCTGGTAGCTGTATTTTTAACTGCTTTGTGCGACTTCAAAACCCTCCACAAGCGAAGCTACAATAACATAGAATACATTTTTTTTTGTCGAACTACAAAGAAAAGAAAGATAACAGAGATTAGAAATCTTCTAAAAAAGGGCTGTTGCATGGTGCAGCATCTGGAAGAGATTTAATATACTGGTGATGCCATTACGGCCTCGCTGTTTATCACAGGTTCCACTATCATGTGTGTGTGTTCTATTGGTCATGGACTTAATTCAGACAGGAAACCACATGCTACCATGTTTCTGAAAAAAACAACAAAATTATTCTAAGTGTTTATTGTACAGACAATTTGGATTCTGAATTTAAGTTACAAATTGCTGTTTGCCCTCCTATGAGATTAACTTTACTTTTTTCTATCTGTTTCCTTAACTTTGCATCCCATTTATTCCATACTTAAAAGCTCTCCACTCACACCATTTGTATTCTACGTATTAATGAACCATTTTGCTGTTGCTCTCTTATCTGCACTACTTTCCTGGTGGCAAAGAACTGTTGAATCTAGAAAAACACACCTACTGAATATCTGCTTCTGGTTAATTTCTTACTCTCTTATCTGCTCCTGCAGCTGCTTGTGCCTGATCAGTGCCTTAACATTAGCCACCTGCCTACATGCCATAAAGACCCTCTCTTTACCGCTTAGAAGTCAGTTAGTACCTTTTTTCCCTACTAAGGAATTGTTGTTTCTGTTACTTACTACAACACCAGTTATTTACTTACTATTTACTTATGAGATGCTGGTGTCAGCTACTGCTGCTTACTGCCTTTCCTTGCCAACGCTACTTTGAACACAAATAAGTACAAGTAACAAAGAACTTTTCCAAATGTTCCCCCACGTTTGCACGTCACTTTTTTTAAACACCAAGCATAATATCTGAATACTGAATGATTTATTAGAAATGGATATAATGATCATATGGCATCCCATCAAAGAGTAGATTCTGGCTTCATGCTCTAAATTGCACTTACAGTATATGAGGGAGCGAGTTCTATGGTACACTGGCATCCCACCTAAAGTTCTTTCCTGCCCTCTTCCTAACTCTACCAAGTCTACAACCTTGGAAGGGAAAAAAAGCTTAAGAAAATGAACAGATTAATTTAATATTAGATTTAAGCCTTTAATGCTTAAACAGAATCTATTTTTTGAATGCCTATCCAAAATCATTCTGGAGTTAGATACCTAAATTCAAAACTTTTCAAATTACTTCAGCGGACTCATGGGGCAGTGTTTGTTTTAATATAATCTTTAAAGACGCTTAAAGCCAGAAAAAAAAAATCAGTATTTTTATTTGTACTGAACTTAATTTTGCAAATGTCAATGAACAGGAAATATTCTTATTCCTAGTGTTTTTTCAGTGTGCATTCCAGTACCACAGTTTTTGAAATGCAGGAACCTCAAAATGCATGTCTGACTGACCATTAATCTCTCCAAGGAATTGAAAGAAAATTAGTAATTTAGCACCAACTACCATTTAAATTACAGAGCGGAAACCATCTTAACCTGCTGCTGTTTTTTCCATAAATTTCCTAATACAGTCTATGTTTGGCATGATTGGTTTCTAAAATTCATTATATTATTCTGAGCAAACTTTCCAAATGAGAATGAAGGCACTTTTAATACACAGATACAACCTTCACACTTGCCACATCTTTACTGATATGCAAATTGAGCTTACTAGATGTAAGGTAATTTTCTATTTACAAAAGAATTCTTCTGTCTTTCTGTCAGCGATATTGTTTTCAAGGATTAATAATAAACAGTAACTCATTGGCCACTTGGTTTCCTGGAAAGTGTTGGTCACCCACCAAGGAGTTCAAATGGAATGGATATCTTTGCTTGTCCTCCCCGATTCCAACAGATGGCAGCACACTTTAGTCAGTGTGCAATGGTGTCATGGCAGTATCCAATTGTCATTGAAATAATGTGTAAGCCAGTAGGAGAAAACTGTTGATGATGAGTTCCTCACTGAACTTTTAGAATATCATTCATACTTATGCATAATGCAATATCAAATTATGCCACCCCTTTGTCTGCCTTGTCAACCTGACAAGGAATTTCTTAACATTACAGCAGAGTAGTCAATGGTGTAAGTGTAATTTCTCCATATTTGTTCTTGTTAAATATTTTAGTCCTAATAGAACTAAGAAGAAGAATTATATTAGTTTATCCACAGATGCATTACAATATTACATATTAAAGCAGTGCCGTGCATTATCTGTCTCTGCCAGAGCTCCAGGTGAAAAGATGTTCTATTTTGCTGGACAAATTTGTCTCATGATTTTTAAAGGGATAATAGCAATTCTTGATTTTTGATTTGGAAATGTAGAAGAAGCTTTTATGACTGTAATTCTCATATGATGGAATTGAGACTCCCTTTGATGACTATGACTCAACATCTCTCTCTAAACGCCAAAATGTCTGCAGTCTGGCACCGATGCCCAGGCTTAATGTTGTCCGGCATCCATCAGTGAGCTGCAGTGTCAATGGACAAAGGCAACAAGAAACACAAAGAAAGACTGACATAAGGCCTAGTATTTCTGAAGAACAGAGGTTCCTAAATGCACGATGTCATTGAAACAAACAAAGTTCCCACTGTACCTACCATTGTGCCCATTTTACTAAATGGATGTTTCACTGTGGTAGTTCACAAATAAGAAGGCTATTTCATTTGATGAGCTGTGAAGTAGGATACATCATTGTACAAATAGACACACATTCTGAAGATATAACTGGATTTACCAACACTGAGCCATTTTAGAGTCACAAGTTAACTACAACTTATATATCGTCAGGGCAATCAGAAGAAAATATAAGATTCCAGGAGAAACCCATACAGACAAGGGGAGACCATGCATACTAAGCATAGACAATGACAGTAACAACTGCATGGAGGAATAGAATCCAAACACAGCAGTGCTAACAACAGATCATCTTTAACACCCTACAAAATAAATATAAACTCGATACATATATACTGTTAACAAAACAAAATATAACATTTTAGATGCATAGTGATGTTTTAATCAGAAAAATGTTAAAAATTCTTTGTTTTTATCATCAACATCAATCCTTATTGAACAGGATTACAGCAGACATTTTTCATTGCATCTATGCATTGTTTAGTTAATTAAAATGTTGTGTCAACATAAACCCCTAAATCCTTTTCAGAGTTTGCTTCCTGTATGACAGTGTTTCCCATCTTGTATTTATAACTGATGTTCCTTTTGCCCACCTGCAGCACTTTGCACTTTTCTACATTAAATTGCATTTTCCAAATGTTTGCCCAGTTCTGAAAGTTATCCTGATCTTTTTTAATATCCATTTGCTGCCTCCTTAGTGTCTGCAATCCCTCCAATTTTAGCCTCACCTGCTAATTTGACAAGCTTATTAACTATGCCAGAGTTAATGTAATTAATATAAAAAGTAATAGTTCAAGGACAGACCCCTGAGGGACTCCACTGATGGCCTCACTCCATGTGGAGCATTCTCTCCTTATCTGTACTCTTTGTCTCCTACTGGTTCACCAACTAGAGATCCAGTTTTGTAGGTTACCTCTGTTTCCTAAAGATTCAAGTTTCAGAATTAATCATTGGTGTGGAACTGATTGAAAGGCATTTTGAAAGTAAAGGTAAATTACGTTGTATGCTTTATTTTTATCAGCTATTCAATTTACTTCTTCAAAAAAATCTAAGAGATTGGTTTAGCAGGACCTTCCTCTCATAAACCCATGCTGGCCTCTATTTAAAATAATGTTATTTTTGTTTAGGTAATTTTCCAATTTATTTCTTATTATTTACATTATATGTATTATATGCAGTCAAAATATCTGAGGAACTGGACTTATCAGAGATCCAGTTGGTGAATGTTAGTGAATGGAATTGTTAGAAATTTGACTTGTGTGTAAATGTTACATTACTCTTAAAAAGTAGTTTATTTTTTAAGAATAACTGTAAATGTCTGACGTTAGATTTAGGATAGTCTTCCAAAGACATATAATAAAAAAGTGATGTAGACTGTACAAAATCAACATGATTTTCAAGGAAAAAAAGGACACACCACAAGGGTTAGGCAGGTTAAAGTGTTACGAGATCTTGATTTTAAAGTCAAACATACAAACATACAAAAGTGGGAATTCCAAAATCAAATGAGGCGATTATATTGTGGGAGGAGGCCTAACTTACATTTTTACATGGACAGGGATGTGATGTTGTAAAAATGTGGGTCCCAGTCAGCAGAATAAACTGGACAATGAAGATTTTGATGCCTGAATACTTTTGGTTGTTTTCTATGGACTTTGGCCTGTGTGGCACTTAAACCACTTGTTGACCAAGGTTGTGGTTTAGGGGTGGCATTGGGTTAGTGAATGAAGGAAATTGTTGATATTGGTGTTACATGATATCTAAGAGTACTCCAGCAGAGACCAGAATGTGTTCATATTGTAATAATATATTAAAAACCCAGGGTTGGTGTGTGGGGTGTGTCACAATACAATGACATTCAATCAAAAACAGCTTGAGTACAGGTATGCATTGTCACCCCCTCAAAAGTAAAGGCACCCCTAAGTCATGCTCTTCATATAAAACTTGAACTGATTAAAATTTTCATGAAAGTGATGAACAAGGATGGCGAAGGATTTTGATATTTGACACAGATGTTTTCATGGATGACTGATGCCAAGATTAAGATTGATGCATTATTGGTCCACAAATCAGACACGTCATCAATGACTAGCGATTTGAAGCTATGCTATTGGGACCAGAGGGATTTGCATGGAAGGCACTCAATGATGTTGTTGGCAACTACGGAACAGCAAACTATGTCGAGGTGGATGACAGCATGCTTCAAGCATACAAAACCATAAAGTGCAACACGTTGCTAAGGATTCCTTTTCATCATTAACACTTGGATTTCTTCACTGCTAACCTTGGCGCAGTCAGTGACAAACATGGTGAATGGTTCCACCAGGACATTGCAATGATGGAAAAGTGGTATCTGGGTATGAAGAATCCATCACTGCTGGAAAACTACTGTATAGTTGGACACTGAAACGAGAAGCATCAAATGCTCAGCGGTAAAACATATTTTGTTCAAGTCAACTAATTCAGCATGTAAGCATCCTTAAGAGATTAGACTTTTGTGTGTCTCCAAATTACATTCAACCTGAAATTATATTTGTGTTCAGTTGAGGCTGTCTATCACAATCACCAAAATGTTTTCAGGGAGATACACTTTTGAAAAACATTTTTGTCCAGTAAAATCTTAGCTGGCAACAGTGGGAAAAGTTGACATGTCAGTTACAATGAAATATAGTAAACTGGCCAAACAGATGCTGTTCTGGATATGCATAAGCTATCCTAATGCCTATGCCATTTTATTGGTTGGCTTAGTGTAGATAGATAGATAGATAGATAGATAGATAGATAGATAGATAGATAGATAGATAGATAGATAGATAGATAGATAGATAGATA
>JANRMT010062825.1:3576058-3586302 GCA_026402145.1 Polypterus bichir lapradei | reverse complement strand
ATAGATAGATAGATAGATAGATAGATAGATAGATAGATAGATAGATACTTTATTAATCCCAAGGGGAAATTCACAAGAAGCCTTTGTTAATTTGTTTACTACAGTAATCCCACGCTATATCGCGCTTCAACTTTCGCGGTTTCACTCTATCGCGGATTTTATATGTAAGCATATCTAAATACATAACACAGATTTTTTGCTGCTTTGCGGGTTTCTGTAGACAATGGGTCTTTTTACTTCTGGTACATGCTTCCTCAGTAGGTTTGCCCAGTTGATTTCATACAAGGGATGCTATTGGCAGATGGCTGAGAAGCTACCCAATCAGAGCATGCAGTTAAGTTCCTGTGTGCTGGCTGGCTCAGTGACGGAACGCCAAATTCGATTCTGCTGCGTTAACCAGGAAGTCTCGTCTCACTCATTCAGCATCAATGTGTTTCGCTGTGTAAAGAGTTAACTTTTGTGTTTATTTTTGTGCATAGTCAAGCCCTTTGTTATGGCTCCAAAATAATCTGCTCCTGCTACTGCTTCAGGGGCTGTGCCCAAGCGCCAACGGAAGATGCTAATGATTGCCGAAAAGGTAAAAGTTTTG
Organism: Polypterus bichir lapradei; assembly: GCA_026402145.1. Lineage (NCBI taxonomy): Eukaryota > Metazoa > Chordata > Cladistia > Polypteriformes > Polypteridae > Polypterus > Polypterus bichir. The sequence goes on along the minus strand of JANRMT010062825.1, from coordinate 3,585,713 downwards.
GATATGATGAAGGAAGGCAACAGTTACACCACTGCAGGATGCCATTATGGCATCAGTGAGTCCACGATTCTTTTTATTTAAAAAGGAGGAAAAGAATGTAAGATCTACGGCCGTAGTGTCCTTTAACCAGGGCACAAAACGAGTTGTAAGTGGATGTAATAAGGCGGTAGTCCGGATAGAATCTGCTTTAGGGATTTGGATTGAAGACTGCCAGAAGAAGAACAGCAGCAGTGCTACACAGTCGCCTGAAGAGGCTCCTTTAGAAGAGCTGTGACGCTCTCCTTTGTTGTGCAGTAAAATTAAACTTATCGTTACCGAACAAGTCGTCATGTCATTGTTGGTGAGTAACCATAATTAATTTTCCACGTATGGTACTTATTACATGTACATAGTTTAGTGTCACTGTACACACATTTTACTGTATACAATTTTTCTTGCATTGTACATATTTATTGCCTGTCTGTCGTAATGGCTGTAACATATGTGATATCGGAGACACTCGATATCTTTAAAATAATATTTAGGTTTTACTGTATATAAACAGTGTGTTTACATACATAATTTCAACAAATCTTACCTAATATATAAGAGAATACAAAGGGTTTATGCTGTATAACTGTGCGGGAAATGTTTATAATAGTGTGGGAGAGTTTATAAGGGCTTAAAATATATAAAAATAACTATATGAACATATGGTTTTTACTAAGCGGATTTTCACCTTTCGCGGGGGGTTCTGGAATGCAACCCCCGCAATCGAGGAGGGATTACTGTACACTTAAAATGATTCCTACGCTAATGGAGGTCAACTGCTATGTTTCATTTACCTCAGAAATCTGATGTCGGAGCTGAGAATAATATCATACCCGAGTTGACCGCATTCCAGCAAAACATTTGAAAAAACAATATGGATGCTTCCAGGAAAACCTTTGTTGTGCTTGCTCTTTCAGAATATAGACAACTACTGAACAACGCATTACGCTGTATTTTGCACTTTCAAATGCCGTAACGGCATTTCCACAGACAGAGGTTGGACAGCACAGTGTGTACAAATGATTTAATGAAACAAAAATAGACAGAAGTGCTAATAAACAGTATAATACTATGGTTTTCACTAAAGTGTGCAGCATACATCACCATTTTGGATTGACGTCATAATCTGAAGTAGGACAAACTTGAATCTGACAGACCAGCCATGAGTTTCTCAGTAGGAAATCCGACTTGTGGAGGTGTTCCAGTTGAAAATTTAGACAAGGAACTTGGAAATTCCAACATCACAGTTCAAATGGAATGCAGCAAATACTATGCAGTCAGTGGCTTGATAATAGATTACTTGCATATTAATTTAGTTTACTATAATAATATTCATGTGATGTGCACGCAGTCCCGCCACACAACATGTCCCGCATCAACAGCGACTTCGCAGCCCCATTGCACTGCATGTCCATCGGTCACAGAAGGCTCATCACCGCAACGACGAGTTCACTCGCAGCCCCACAGCGCACCATGTTCATCAGCCAGGGACCAATCGCCAAACCCGTGGGGAACTTTAATTCAGCCAATGACCTGGCCCACTTTCTCTTTGTCCCTTTTCCTCCAGGATGATCCGACCCCAGTCACGGATCCGCATCCGCAGGACCAACCTGACAAGGAAGATTATCAGTACCTGAACTGAAGGAGGGAGCCAAGGCAGAATGACCAATGAAGTCACTGCTTGTTTGCTGTGTTTGTGTGTCATGAAGTGGTAGCTCCTGCTTCAATAAATATACTTACTGTACCTGTTTGAAGTTGATTAATAAAGCTGGTTGTTATGAAGCCTAAGACTGAGCCTCGTTTTTATTGGATGCAGGACAATGACTCACGCGTCACAATTCAAATAAAATTACCAAGATACTGAAAAGATTGTAACAGCTGCTTTGCATTTATAAATAATATGATATTTAAAACTCAAAACAAGTGAATTTTTACATGAAGTAAGTGGTCCGCAAACGTTGAGATAACATTTCTTGCATGTTGCCTTACTTGCTCAGTGAATAAAGGTGGAAATGACTATGTAGTAAAGATATAAAAGTGAGGATTGAACGTATTAAAGAAACACCTGAACAAATCAAATTATAACATGAAAGATTAAACTGGATAAATATCTTTTAAAATATATGTAGAAAATGACATGGAATCAATTGTATTTTTAGAACAGTTGCAGCCTTCATCAAAAGTTCAAGCATGTTGACGGGGAAATTAATTCCTGTCATGGACGGTTCCTGTGGGAGTGGATTATGTAAAGAGTGAGTGAGGTTAAGACAAACAGGAGAATTCCACCTGGAGGGTAGATGCTTTTCAAATGAAACACTCTATATTTCAAGCGAATAAGGAAATATATGAATTATCACCTCAAAGTTACAACTTGAGGATAATGGAAAGAATTGGAAGATCAAAAGACAGTGAGGAGGGAGGAAAGGTCAGTGGGATTTTAAAACACATTATGAGTGCTCATCAGTCCCATTGGAACAGGCCGGTAGGTATCTATTGAGCTCACTGCAAAGTTTAAGAGATTTATTAACAGAATGAATGGTAAGAGCACTGAGATGTACTTATATCATGAGCTTCTTTTGCTGTCATGATTGGAATGCTGTGTCATTAAAGTCATCGTTGAAACAAAAATAAAACAAATACAATCCACAGCTTACTGTTTCTTCAGAAAAAAGAAAAATTCTTAAATATTGTATATGTTCAAAAGTGGCTAAAGTTAGGGCTGGGTTGTGTTATGACCACTGTGAAAGTCAAAATGATAATACTTGATTTCAACGATAAAAAGATATCATGAGGATGTGCCAGTTAGATCAATCATCAAAGCCATAATACAAGCCAGAAAACCCATAGCTGATAAAGTGAAGAAAAGTTTCTTGCCTATACACTTTACCTATTTAACGTACTCTAAGTTCATTCTGAAATATCTGCACATTATATATTTATTTATTTATTGATTACTTGATTGGCTGTTTTATCTGTCCTGTGAGTCTTTATCCTTGTTTTTTACGGTTCTGCTGCTGTATGCATTTGAATTTCCCCAATGGATTAATAAAATTTATCTAATCTAAACTAATGATATGCAAACTCCTTCTATGGCTGGAATTTGCAGTCAGCACCACAGTGGTACTAACGATCATCTCTCCTTGATTGAAACCATATCTGCTGAAATTATAAACAAACTTATGACAAACCAGTATTTAAACTAAAAAAAATACAAAAAGAAGTTAATACAGTTCAAATGAAAAATGTTCCCTGACTAAGTCAAAAAAATATTTAAAAGCAGCTAGCTTTATTAAAACTTTGTAGATCTATGCAAGTAATATGGACGGAAATCAAAGACCGTGGGAAATATTATAAGGCTAAAGCAGAAAAAAATATTAAAGTCACGTACCTGGTTAAAATCCACTTACCTTGTCCGAAGTATATTGTACATATAGAATTTATATTCAGTATTTGCATAAAACACTGACTACTGTAGTATTGAGTCTATTTTTACATGTGTAACAAACCATAAATACAGCTTGGTTATTCATGAAATGGTAATTTAATCAAAGGATTTTCTTTTTGCTGGAAGGTCCTTACCCAAGGAATAAAAAAACCTATTACATAAGTGGAGTCTTTTGTATATTACACAATGGAAAATGTATAATGTAATTAAGTAATTGAAAAATGCAGAATATATAAATAAGTCACAAAGAGTGCATGTAATTAATGCTTATAAAATAAAAATATACATAGATGACAGTTTATTAAAGGATATTAATAAAGAACTGTTTTGGGGATGTGATCCTGTCCGCGCAATTCTAAAAAGTAAATGGATGGACCAATGATACATCTGAGTACATAGGAGGCCGTGGTAATTATTATTTAGACTTAAAAAGGTTCAATTTGATTAGCAGTTAAAATGGATATTGTTGGACTATTAATATAAATGGTGTAATTTAAAATAAAAACTATAAAAACAATATATACTGCAGAAATAATTAATACAAGCTTGTAAGAATCATCCAAATTCAAACATGCAATATGTTGGCATTGATCTGAAGACAATCTTAGCTGGATAAAGAAGGGCCACAGCAGAGTGCACTTGTTAAGGAGACTCAGGTCTTTTAATGTGCGCAGCAAAATGCTGGAATTTTTCTACCAATTCACAGTAGCCAGTGTGGTGTTCTACACTGTACTTTTCCTTGTCAGGAAAGCCTGCTCCATCACAGGTTAAACACTGGGTGTACTGGAAACTGCTGTGGAAAAGAGGATGATGGCAAAATTGGATGAAATCATGAAAAATCCCCTCCATCCCCTCCAGGAGGCACTGTCTTGGAGCACTTTTAGCCACTGGCTTATTCCACCACAGTGTGCTAAGAAGCACCTCTGGGGGTCTTTTCTGCCCACTGCTATCAGGCAATTCAATGATTCCACCCAATGTAGTTGTTAAGTTTATGTACAGTACAGGCCAAAAGTTTGGACACACCTCCTCATTCAATGTGTTTTCTTTATTTCCATGACCATTTACAGCACTCCATCACTCTCCTTCTTGGTCTAATAGCCCTTACACAGCCTGGAGGTGTGTTTGGGGTCATTGTCCTGTTGAAAACTAAATGATCGTCCAACTAACCTGACTTCTGCACAACACAACTGCTGGTCCCAACCCCATTGATAAAGCAAGAAATTCCACTAAATAACCCTGATAAGGCACACCTGTGAAGTGAAAACCATTTCAGGTGACTACCTGTTGAAGCTCATCGAGAGAATGCCAAGAGTGTGCAAAGCAGTAATCAGAGCAAAGGGTGGCTATTTTGAAGAAACTAGAATATAAAACATGTTTTCAGTTATTTCACCTTTTTTTGTTAAGTACATAACTCCACATGTGTTCATTCATAGTTTTGATGCCTTCAGTCATGAAAATAAAGAAAACACATTGAATGAGGAGGTGTGTCCAAACTTTTGGCCTGTACTGTATGTATATATATTTTTTACTTATATATTGACAATGCAAAATATACCACTATTTTTGCCCATACGGTATGGAATAACCATTTGTGCCAAAATAGAAATACACAAAATAAAAAATTATGAAATAAACACATGAAAAAGTAGTGATACATTTAATATATATATGGTTAATGCTAATTTTTTCACATTCAAACATTGAGGCTTTAGCAGGTGCAGTAGACAAAGTATATAGAGATAATTTACCATATTGCAACGTGTTTTGTGCCACTGTCACATTTATAAATGGTAATAAGCTGTAAGCTGCCAACCTAGTTACCTTCTCCATTGTTACAATCCACAGGAACTCTTTAACTCAATACTGCTGGGATAACTCTGACTGACCCTTCACATTAATGTATGCCTAAGTGATTTCTTAACTGGCACCTTCTGCGTGGACACAGTGCTTAATCAGTCTCCAACCACTAATGACATCTTCATCAACATCACTTATCCATCTGAGCATTTCCAATATATTGTCAATTTGCATTAAAATAGCATTATGTGCAAAATTATCTCTTTTGGTTTCCTTTGTAAAACTAACTATCCAAATCCTTCACTGTAACCATGCCCTGCCATTTGGAATCCAAGTAGAACTAAAGATCTTTGATAGGCTACTATCTTTTAGTAATGTAAACACAACTATAGCAACCATATTTTGTTTGTAAAATATCATTGACAGTCACATAAGTGACTGTGTTTGACATCAAAAATATTGGAGAAAGTTGTCAAACTCTGGAGGAAGCACAGTTATCTATTTCACATTTCATGCTTGTTTTCCTCTTTACTCTGGTTTTCTTACAACAGTGATGTAATACGATGATGTAGACATGGCAATGAGGGAGTGATGCTTTCTTAAATGTCCCATAAAGCAGGCCTGAACCTTCACTAACCTACCCAGAAACAGCATCACTCCTAGGCAGCCAGCACAACATTTCCCATACAGGCTTTGACCTACAAGGCCCAACAATGAAGATCTTACTATAAGAGTTCAAAAATCTCTAAAATATTCCAGAAGTATACAAAAACATTTGTATTTGTATTCAAGAGTGAGGAAACAAAAAACCTCTGGCTTGATAGAACAAGTTCAAACGAGGCCCTTTAAAAATAACCCATTTGAAATAAATCAAGAAAAGAAAAATCGGGAGTGGTCTCCCCTAGACTTTCTTGTATACAGAGATATGGGGATGGATATTTGAGGAGTACTCTGCAAGAAAATTATATTTTTATATTATGTACATTAAAGAACCATCAACAACAAATCAAATCAAATTAATAATATATTAAACAATTATTATAAAAGTAAAGTTGGAAAAAATCAGACTGTGTAGCTGCATGAATAAAAGGTTAAGTACTACTTCTGGTTAACGGAAATAGCCCAAAAGTTGAAAGAAATCTATTGTTTGTTCCTGATACTTGCATGAAAAATTTGATTGACCTAAGTAAAAACGTACTCAAGTTATCGTGTTTATATGCACACACACGGACATACCTGTAATTCCAAAAATGGTATTTTCGGAGTCAGGGAGGTTTAAAACGTTGAGATTCATCAAAATATTGAAGAGGAGTTTTTGGAGGATTCCAATACTTTCCCTATACTTCGTAAACGAGAAAGTCATGGAAGTCTAAAACATCGAGATTCATCAAAATCTCAGCATCAAATCTTTGGACGATTACACTACTTTCCCTATACTTCATATACAAGAAAGTAAAAAAAGGTCAAAAGAAGAAGGCAAAAAGGATATGCCTAAAGAGACAATCCAGTGCAAACAAATCCAAGACTTAATACAAAATTCAAGAACAGAAGCGAAGAAACTAAGAAATCAGAAATCAAAACAAAAGCAATACTTAAAATAAAACCAGCCTCACATATAAAGGCTGAGATCAGCCCTTCAGTAGATGACGTCAAGGTGGCAATGACTCTTGAGGTTTGACCCCCAATTCCAAGAAATGTTTGAACACCTAAAGACACAAAAATATTATGAACAGATATTACATAATCCAACAGATAATAATTCAAAAACAACAAAACGGAATGAACCCTGACTGTATCATAGCACACTGTAATCATCGGACCACAACCAATAAACTTAAGAAACAATTCTATTTTTAAGGACTCTGTTTCTCTTAAATTATATTTCTGTCTTATGTGTGTATTATTAATTTTTGTATGCCATTTATGCTTTATTATTCTGATATAATTTTAATTTGTTTTTCTTTGCATGTAATACTTCTTTGTCATCTTGTAAAGCACGTTGAGCTACATCGTTTGTTTGGAAATGTGCTACAGAAATAAATATTGTTGTTGCAAAACAAGATCAGGAACCCTGATGAAAAGTTATGAGAGAACCAATATAATCAGTCACCCGCTATGATTTCTAGTCATATAATTTGACACCCTTCAAGGCAAAGAGATCCAGTAAATGCAGTCCATAAATTTGGCTGTAATCCTGTAGTGTGACACTCACCTAACTGGATACTACACAATAATAATGCTTCAATACAAGCTTTAACTTTAATTTACACATTGAACAAGCCCAGCCACTGCACAGCTCCAGCAGACATTTTCTGTGTGGAATCAGCACATTCTCCTGTGCCTGCATGGGTTTTTATCAAAGTACTTCATTTTTCCTCCCACATCTCACAGAGGTCAGGCTGACTGGCAACTTTAGTTGGACTGGCGTGGTTTGTATGCATGAATGTGACCAGTGATGGGCTAGCACCCCATCCAGGGTTAGCTTTCTGTAACCAGAATAATTAACTAAATAAGATACTGTAGGTGTGACTGAATGGATGGGTGTTCCAGTGGCGGGTGTGGACTATTGCTCAGCTATTTGTAGTTTACTAAAAACCATGTCATCCATCCATCCATCCTCTTCCGCTTATCCGAGGTTGGGTCACGGGGGCAGCAGCTTGAGCAGAGATGCCCAGACTTCCCTCTCCCCGGCCACTTATTTTTTGCAGATGATGTTGTCCTGTTTGCTTCATCAGGCCGTGATCTTCAGCTCTCTCTGAATCGGTTCACAGCTGAGTGTGAAGTGGCTGGGATGGGAATCAGCACCTCCAAATCCGACACCATGGTCCTCAGCTGGAAAAGGGTGGAGTGCCCTCTCAGGGTTGGGAGCGAGATCCTGCCCCAAGTGGAGAAGTTCAAGTATCTCGGGGTCTTGATCACGAGTGAGGGAAGAATGGAGCGTGAGATCAACAGGCGGATCGGTTTCCAGAAATTTGTAGTCAAAGTTTTCATTAGTAAGTTGGACGCAGTCGGTGGTGCACTCCTGTGAAGCCTGGCACGTAATGTGACATGCCCAGCGAGTGATTGAATCTAACAAGTCCACAGCAGGTTTGATTTTGTCTGTAGTTGTTTGGATGGGCTTGTATGCATGAGAGCTGCCAGCCAATGAATGCTCATCAGGAACTACAATACGTATGTCAGCAACAAGGACTACTGGAAGAGAAGCTTGTCTGTGTGATGTCTGGTATTTTACATACCACAACAGAATGGAAAAAAAAAATTGAAATGGCTGAGATTGTGCTGAACTTGCCATACCTGTTTACCCTTTGTACAGCACTGGCTCTGTTAGGCAGTGCATTATTGACCATCACAAAGGGGCACGCATGACTGTACTGAAAGGTCAGCACACAGTTACGTAATTTGACATACCCAGCAATTCTCAGCTGTTTAAACTCACATGGACTGGCAACTGCATTTGGCAAGTCTGACATACCCAACGACTAGAAATCATGCAAGGTGACATCAGCTTAAGCTTCCTCCTCAATTACTGCACAAATAATCACATATAAGCTGTGGGATTTTTGAAACATTTGTACCAGTTTTATATAATAGCAACAGCCTATTTGTGATAATCATAGCTCTTTGAATGCATTACTGAATGTGAGCTGCAAGTTTCTATATTGCGACATATAAATGTAATCTCTAATTAATATTTTTTGCTACTGGTATACTTTCAAGTTTGATAAAAAATACTAATACATTTCATCAAAGCCAACTGTAGCAATTTAATGTTTATGTTTCGATAAAAAGTACAGAGTGCAGTGCTACAAGAAACCTGCCAAGACAAAGCATTTTATCTTTAATCACTGTGGTGTATTGACTTTTGTTATTATTTATGACGGTTTTCATTAGTGAGTGCAATCAGATCTGAGGGGTGTGTACAGGTATGTTTAATACCATTTATCAAGATAAATGAAGAAGTAAATGGTAATGCTTTTACTAACTCAATTAAATAGCTGATGATGGCATGTAGTATGCAGTATGTGACAGAAGATCTTTCACAGACTAAAAATGGAAAATTGTGAACAGTATCATTTGCGATTTCATGCCAAAGTAAGTAATGACTTTAAACACTCAAAACATGTACATTTATGGGCAAAATCTTTGTTTCCTGTGTAAAGGAACTGTGGCAAATATGCTCTATATATAATTTGGGCACAGAGTGTGTACATAAGTTATTATGCACACACCTTCATACAGTGGAATTTGTGTGCACTTCTTAGGTAATAAACAGCTCATTGTTCTCTTTCAATTAAAATCTGTTCAATTAAGTTAACATTTAACTGAAATGTAGCAGTTATTTTTGAGCTAAATTCACACACACGCTCAAATATAAATATAAAT
>JANRMT010062825.1:3552568-3575658 GCA_026402145.1 Polypterus bichir lapradei | reverse complement strand
TATATATATATATATTGTCAGAGGTGGCTGGGGTGGCGACCCGGCCGGGACGCCCAGTAGGACTGGAGGAGGGCTTGTGCTGGGGGCGACCACCCTGGTTCCTTTGTGGGCCATGGGCACAGAGCTTTGAAGCTCCACCCTGTAGGGGCCCGTGGTCACCGCCAGGGGGCGCCCCCCATGCCTTTGGAGCCCTGGACCTCAGCACTTCCGCCACACCAGGAAGTGCTGAGAGGAAGAAGAGCAGGGACACCCGGAGTGCTTCCGGGGATGCAGCCGGCACTTCCGCCACACAGGAGCGGGTGATTGCCGGAACCCACCTGGAGCACTTCCGGGTGATAATAAAAGGGGCCGCTTCCCTTCATTCGAGGCAAGAGTCGGGAGCGGAGTGGACTGAGCTGAAGGAGGTGGCCGGAAGAGGAAAGTGAAGGCATTGTTGTGAGGCCAGGACTTTGGGGACTTTGGGGGTTTTGTGGTGCACTTGATTGTTGTACATAGTGTAAATAAACGTGTTTGTGGGTGATATGAACGTGTCTGCCTGTCTGTGTTCATCAAGTTGAGTTTTGAAGGTCCCTAAACTCCTACCGTGCCCCACACAACCTGGTGGCTTATTTTATGTGTCTATGGTTTTCTGTGTAAAGAAAAAACTTTGTAATGATATACTAGGGCTGCCCAAGCCATGATTGATCCATTAGGGGTCTTGTTTTGGCCTGCAAGGCAGCTTCTATATTTGGCATTCATTGCAGTTTTTTTTTTTTTTTTAGTGCATTTTCTCTGCAGTCCTCTGCAATGCCACTAAGGGTCAATATTAGTGATGCACATCTCTGAGTATTTGTAAAGCAATTCACCTGACAGGTCATAAATATAGAAAATGGAATGTGACAGAAAGAGCCAGGGGAACACTAAAAAGTTCTAGCTGAAAGAAAATTGGCAGAACAAATACATTATTACCGAGGTGAAAAGAACGTCTGAAGGCACTTTGACACAAAACGTGCTTACAGCTATGAGGTTAGGTATGAAAGAGGAAGGTTAATGAACTAAAACTAGGATGACCGAATATTCAATATTTCCCAGGGTAGTCCTGTATATGGGCTTCAGTTTACAGTAGATGTCCCAGAATATTCTTAAAAAAGAAAAAACTACATTTGTCACGTATTTTAGATATGACTGATTTTTTACTGCAGTAATTTATACACACATTGAATGTTATGCATTCTTGCTACTGCAGCTTCATATCACCAATCATATCAGTTATATAAAATGGACACAGTCTAACCAGTCATATATCCAGTGATTAAAAGGCTCACACCTATGTTAACACATGCGCTGGCCAGACAGTCCACTTTAGCCAAGTGTTCATCCCATTGTTATAATCTTAGTAGGAAGGTCTACAGGAAAAGTTGAGCTTAAGCACTCAGGAGCAAGCTTTAGGTCCAAATTCCTAGAGAAGTAAATATCTCAACTGTCAAATAGAAAATTCAAGGGCAAGAATTTTGGTCAAAAGGGCAAGCAAAACGTTATCCATACTATTTGTGTTAATTGAGCGTAACTATCTAAGAATAGAAGTAAGCTATTTCTGTCTATTATTAGCATGAATAATAAAAAAATAAAACCAAAACTGAAACACTTGTGTATTGTGTGACTGGTAACAGACATAGCAACAACCCTTGCAATTATCAGCACACAATGGTGGCAATCGTAACTGCAAGAAACAAAATTGTGCAACCAGAATACTAATAAAATACTGTATTTGAAAACTCCCCAAAATAAAACATACTACCTCAAAATGCACATAAATATAGAATTTTACACATTCAGATTGTAACTCTTTCAAAAACTCCTTATAAAAGAAAAATACAGCACCCAGGCTCAGGCTTGTTATGATTTAGGTTCATTTTAAATTATTTTCTCATTTTCTTGAGCTCTGTTTGTAACATTTTGTATTGGAATTTAGTTTTTTGGGGTCATAGAAACCAAATGTGACATCAGTTTGATGACTGGAAATAATTTTTTAAAGGTATACATTTTTTATGTCTTTTTCCAGTACCATCTATGTTTTTTCAGGTGTTGCTATTGCTATGATGTTGCTATTCAACAAACCCTGGAGATGCACAGCACTAACGTATTTATTGCTACAACAGAATATAAAGTCAGCTCTGTACTTCCTGGTAATCCGAATTTATAGATAAACCTGAAGAATTTGCTGTGTGATTATTATTATTGCTCAGTGTTAGCACTTTAGAATCTTCTGGCTTCAACTTTGATTTTTGGTTGACTATTCTGGATCGACAAAAGATAGGACAGATTCTTGGTAACAACCTTTTGTCTTTATTTTTTGACATCTCTTCTCCAGTTCACCTCAGTTATTCTAAATGTTTGCCATTTCCTTTAGCAGACACAAGTATCTTTAGGCAACAAAGAAGATTTTAAAAATATGCTTTGTAAATTTTAGCACAATTATCTGACACTGTCAACAATATCACCAACTGTTTTTGGTATAAAATTTTACAGTTTCTAATTAGTGGTTCACATCCCTTGAATTATGAGATTTTTCCCAAACAGACAGAATAAAACAGCTATGAATTTCTTCCCTTAATAATTTTCTGCTTTTTTTCCAACCTCTTGTAAAGTTTTAATAAAAATAAATGGTGTGTAATCCCTCATAGAACATGTCTAGAACCACTGATTACTTTTTGTGAGTTCTGATTGAACGTTCTGTTCATTTTGTTTACTGTCTCATGGCACTGTATTGTTTATTCTTTTGGTGCTTGCATTTTGTGAATTTTCTTGTAAATACGCTGCTCCTAGTAGCCAGGACAGAGGGCTCATAGGACACAACATTTGATATCAGTTATGCAACAGTATATTTACCAATGCGACACGTAACTCTAAAAAAATCTCTAATAATCTAAGGTTCATGTCTTTCTCTGTATTTCGGGCCACAATTTCCTTCTACTCCTTTTGTGTTCAGTTTTCTGTTTACACTTTTACCTCTGCTGTAGCGACCTTTTTGTCTTACAGTTTCTAGCCTTTTGTGAATTCTGATCATTTCTTGTTTTGTTTCCCAGTCTGAGGTGTTCCAGTATTTCTCTCCTCCCAGTTTACTGGCAGAATAGAAACATCCAAGTAACCTTGCCCAACACGATAATTATTTGAATAAGTCATTAAGCTAAAATATAAATAGCATATCAAAATAATAAATTCATAACCTGAATGCCATAAATGAAAAAAATCAAGAAAATAAAAACTAAATGTGAATACTTTCTAGCCAAACAGAAAAATAACACTCAAAACTAGCAAAAAGATGCAAAAAGTTTAAGGAGACTTAGAAGAAATTATTTTAATTAAAACAGAGAACGCTGAATCGATTCTTGCAAAATATCCTCAAATTCAAAATTCAAAAATCCAGAATACTAAAACATTTGTAAACAGTCAGGGAAAGTAAAAGCCCAAAATGGTCAAAAGACTGCAAACCTTACTAAAAACGAAATAAAAAAAAAAGAGCAAAAGAACACAGCTGCATAAGAAAACTACGGAGTTGTGGGTGGCATTGGCTCCCAAGTTCTGTTCTGACAGGCCCCGGTGGTTGAAGACTCCAATTCCAACTAAAGTCTGTTTTTATTTGGACTCCTACATTAATAAAGTAAGCTGTTATTTCCCATTTTCTATTCTAACAGGGAAAATCACACAGCTGGTTATTAAAGCCACTATTTTCTAATGATAATGCAAGTGGGTCTGATCTTGAAGTCTCTGCAGCCTTTCAGCATTCATTGTCAGCTGCTTCGGTGTCTGTTTCACTTCTTGTTATATTTGTTAATTACGACACAATTAAGAGAACAAAATACTGAATACTGATGTCACAATACCAGAATTTATGTATTCGATACCAATACCAGTGAAATTTTACGATACTCAATACCTTTCGATACCACTACAAAAAAATAAATCCCATTCACTGTCCTTTAATTATAGTACCTCCGCTATTGAGATGAACGATATTGTGCCTTTTTCTGTAATACAAAATATATAAACACTAATAGTAAGAACAACAGTTAATACTGGTATACTGTATCTGTCAAGTAGTTATCCAACTATCACTTAATTAAACTAGTATTAGCAGTTCATAAATATTAAAATACAATTGAACTTCATTGAGTGGCAGAGGTGATCGATTTCGGCATAGGTTTATAAAGAATAAAACATCATGAACTACCTGATTTATCTTAACTGAACACAATATATATTTATTCTCTAACATTTTCTGTCGAGTAACTGAAAAATTCTGCTTAAAATCCAAACTAAACATTTAAAACGTCATTCTATATGTGCTGTTGAATTAATGAATTCTGAGATAATTCAGGTTATTTGCATTTAAAATAACTCTTTAAAGCTGTTTTTGTAACAACACACTTTTAAAGCCTAATTTTTAAGTGTGTCAAAGAGTAACATTTAAAAAATGAATCAAATTCAATAAAATATCATAAGCTCATGGTGATTTAACTTTCCAAATCATTCTCTATTTTTTTATTTTTTGTTTTACATTTGTCCCAACTTTAAAATTTCTTATGTGAAACCAAACTTGCCGTGCTTATAGGAATCCTTTATTTCAGAACTCCTTTGTTTTACAGTTTTCAAAGTTTGTTATGTGAGTGATCAGACTTTGCTATTTCTTAGCCGGTGCACAGTTCCAGAATTAGAAAACTAGTTATATAAACTTGTTATAAAACTAGTACATTATACTAATGAACATTAATTTGTCTTCAGAAGTCAAATGAATGACACAAATTCAGTGTTTCCAAGTTTATTTTTCACAATGAACTATGTGGTTTTGCTTGTCCTGCTATGTGTTTTGGCTCGCTTTATCCTTCAAAATATTGAAACACTAAATAGTACATTTTATTTTAGTATTAACAAATGGAACATACTGTATCTCATATCATGGATGGTGTAGCCACTTAGCCACTTAGTCTGAGGCTTGCGCCATTGTTTACTTGCTGCAACTGTTGTTACTGCTGCCAGTCCTTGGACATCCCACAATCCTAAAATGTGTAACTATGTATATGTGTAAGGTCCACTCCACAAATCTGAACTGTATAGAAAGTGGATGGATGGACTGAATAAAATCTGCAAAAGTGCTCATAGCTATCAAAGAAAGAATGTGTCCGTTCACATATTGGGACTGTGTAGGACAGTACTGTAAAGTGATTAATCTTGTTAACTTTTCATTTCCTCTTACAAATGTGTGAAAATAAAAGTTAATCAAAAACACCTCATTTGAATATTAATGCTATTTTGCTCTCAAAGCTCAAACAATTCTGCTCCTAAACTAATTTCATAATGGATAAAGATAGTAATAACGTGGGCCTATATGTGTGCGTTTTGCACTTGCATGCTGAAATTTTCCTTTGCGAACATAAAAGCATCTTCAAACATGACCTCTGCTGTTTTTCTTTTCGACGTGTATTGATACGGTGTTGTATCATCACCACTGTAAGTCATTTTTATATGTAGTTTTTACTCATGTTTTTCTCACGTATTATTGTGCCTTCTGGAAAAATTTGTCTACTTTCAGGAACAAATGATTATAGCATCAACTTTCTCGGAACTACCAGTACTAAAAAAAAGCTGGTACTGTTACATTTTTGAAAGTTTCAGACTGAATTAGTACTGAAATATTGGTTGTTGTGACACCACTAGTTACATATAATCTTTATAAAGTAAGTGTAATTTAGGTTAGATAAGTATTTTGGAGATCTGGGAGAGACAAAGATGAATCAGAGACTGTGTTTAAATGGAGTAACAGTAATGGGGAAAAAACTATTTATGTGCCAGCGGTTCTTGCGTTTAGTGATGGTAATAATGGAAGGAGATGTTTACCCAGGTTATTGTGGTCTTTGATTATGTTTCTTATATGTTTCCTAACCCGTGATGCATGCATGTCTTCTAATAAAGTGCAACTCCAGATCTAAAATTCTTTCTCCTGTTCAAATAGCACACTGCAGTATATGTTTGGAGTGAGCAGATGCACTATTATACCCGACAGTCATTGAGAAAGTGAAGATTCTTTCAATGACTGCTCTATAAAAATTAACCAGCACTAACTGGGACAGGTAAAGTGTTTTAAATTGTGATAGAAAAAATGTGCACTGTTGAGATTTTTGGTAAGAGAAATTATGGTTCATCCCAGTTCGGACTGTGAGTGATAGTGGTGCCAAGAAATTGAAACGATTCCACCCTGTTCACAGTAAAACCGTTCATAACTAGGACTGTGGGACGTATGAAGCTTGGCTTGAACTTGGCTTATCTTCTCGGCACATCTTCAAGTTCTGCTTAGTTTAAAAGTGTACATTCCCCCAGATTTCATCCCATTAGTGCTTCTATTAGTATAATATCTTTGATTAATGTTTAATAATCTGAATGGATCAAGAATTATCTGTTTGAAGTGCTCCCGCATTGTGCCTGAAGGATAAGAGTTTTGTATTAACATAAACCCTAAAGCCCCTTCAAACTTTTCTTCCCATATCTCAGTATCATCTAATTCTTATTTACTGTTAATGTTTGTTTACTGAAATTTGCACTTGTTTACCGTAATCCATATTTTCCAAGTGTCTGCCCAACATTAAAGGTTTCACAGATCTTTCTGAATTATTTTTACTTCCTCTAATCCCACCATTTTTGATGTCATATGTGTTTTTCACAAGAACACTCAGTATACCTAAATCTATATCAGTAATGGAATCAATCAAGGTACATACTCTTGAAGGCCTTCACTGATGACGTCAGCCAACGTGAAATATTCTGCTCTCATCTGTACTTTTTGCTGACGACCATTAACTCACGCTCCATCCACTTTCATGGATGATGCTAATCCAAATTTAAAAAGGCCATGAAATGTGCTTGAAAATTGTTTGATGATATAATGAAACTGAAATCAAAACTAATATACCCATATCGGCTTCTGAAAGAGAACTGAGACTTATCAATCAGCCACAGTGGGGTAAGGCATTTATGTCACTTATATCCATCAAATGTTTGCTGCATTGCCAAATACAATTTTAATATCATATTAGACCATAACCAGTTATCTGCCATGATTTGGAATATGCACTGTTTCAATAAGGATCCACATAACTATTGCATTTAATTATGAGGTTACAATCTAGTTCTCAACATAGGCAAAAAACAGAAAATGATATTATATACATCTATTATATACATTTAGATGCACAGTATTTCTGTTAATGGTATTGCATCCATGCACGTCTTTATTAAAATTTTAAGTGACCTTTAATAAAGGTGTATTTCACATTTTTGCAAAAAGAAATAGGAGAATATATTGACAAATACATTCTAAGACTTTTAAGGGAAGGAGGACAAAGGTTTTGAGGCTTGGTAAGGCCATTCTACTCACTAATCGTACAGCCAGAGTTGTGATGAATTACATGATGATTAGCACAAACAACAAGATGTTCACTGTGCTGTAAATGCGCCAATAATGACTCTATAAATCTGTAAAACATGTCTAATTGAAAGAATATAGTTTATACAGTGCATATACAGTGAGAATATAAACATTTTCAGAATTAAAAGACCAAGACAAGGTTCAGTTTGCTGCAGTGCATGGCTGCACACAAATCTTTTGAGCGGTACCAATCAGCACAGCGGTACATGTTTATGAATGCAGGAGGAAAGCCATATTCTTAAAGGAAGTCCACATGAAAAAGGCGAAATTGAAGTGTGGTGCAATCTCTTTCAGCCAGCGATACTGTACACAACTCCACCACTAGATAAGATGATCATTTGCTACCAAGAAATATTTTGATTACAAATTGATTCTGCAGCATTGACACAAATAGATGAACAGACACAGGCTTGGTCCGCAATTGCAATAAAAGCCTGCAGTATCTCTTTATGCTCCTTGCTTTGTACCCCAATAAGTACAAAGTCATCGCCAATATACTAATAACCCAATTGTGCTTCACTCACTCAGAATATGGAACCAATGTAGGAAGTTTTTTAAGACAGAGAATCTTTTATCTGTGGCACCTCTGCACGAGAACCACCTTTTCCCACCCTCTCAAATGTACACAGTTTTTAATGTCTGGAAAACATTTGAGATTAAATCACTTAGAGATCTGTACATAGACAACGTCTTCGCATCATACAAACAATTACACTCCAAATTTAACCTTCCAGCAACACATTTCTTTCACTACCTTCAAATTCGAAACTTTGTTAAACAAAACCTGCCCAATTTCCCTCACCTCCCACCTACCTCTATTCCGGAAAAAATATTTATCAGTCTTGAGGACTCAGGCAGCATTTCTGTAATATATAAAAACATTAAAGTCCCTCCCTTTCAAAGATCCCAGAGTACATTGGGAAAAGGATCTCTCACTCAACATCTCAAAAAAAAGGAGTGGAAGGTAGCAATGCACAGAATTCATTCGAGCTCCATATGCGCAAAGCATACAATTTTCCAACTTAAAATTATATATCGAGCACATCTGTCTTGTTTAAAATCGTCCAAAATGTTTCCAGGGCAAGATCCAACCTGTGAACACTGCAAACAAGATCCAGCCTCACTGGGCCACATGTTTTGGGCCTGCACCAAATTAACATCATTCTGGACCAAAATCTTTAACTGCCTTTCAGACAGCCTTGGTGTCACAATCCCTCCTAATCCACTAACAGCTGTGATTGGTGGGCTCAAAGGTGGGCTTAAAGTGGAGAAGGAATTGCCTTTACTACACTACTGGCACACAGACTTATGTTGCTCAACTGGAAGAATCCTAACTCTCCTTTTTTTAAGTCAGTAGGTAACTGATGTTATATATTATGCAAAATTGGAAAAAATCAAATTGCACTTAAAGGATCTGTACAAAACGTTTTCAAAACTTGCAGGATCTAATCAATAACATTTTAGAATAAGCACTTAAATTGAGGAAGCAGATTCTCTACCCTCTTTTTTATTCTATTTATTTTTATTCATGTACTTATTTTGATATTTTTACTATTGTTAAAGTTTTGCTCTGCTGGCCTGGCTCTCTTCCTCATGGGTGGGGGTTGATTAGTTTCAAACCTAGTTTTGTTAAACTTGACATGCTTATATAGATTGTTGTTTGATTCTTATAAAATTAATAAAATAAACAAATTGATTCTGCACTTGGAAGTATGGTGATGTAGTGGTTAATGTGGGTACAGCCACTGTCTTTGTGGCGTCTTAGTCATACCACGTGCACGTCAGAATTGGTAATCTACTTGAAGCTATGCATGTTTTGGGTCAGCCAGTACTTAGATGGGAGATCATCTAGGAAAAGCTGGGACTGCTGATGAAAGAGGTGATGGCGAGACTAACAGGGGGCATAGTGCAATATTGCTATGCTGTATACTGGTACTGAAAAAGTTCCAAAAAAGCCAATTTTTAAAGTTGGAATGGTCGATCAATCAGCCGCCGATCTAAATCGGCCGGTTTTCACTAAAAGAGATTTGATCGGTGATCAGTAAATTGACTCTCTTTTCAGCCTCTGCTGTTCTAAGATTTACGGTAATTTAGTTTCAGTGCTCCTTTACACAAGGTGTAAAGTAGTTGAGCCAGCACACCTTTTTTTTTTTTTTATGAGTAATCATAGAGCAGTCAAGGCTTGTGTTACCATAGGGCTTAGCCTTTACATTAAAAAAGTGGAGTAATAAATTGAGAAAAAGGAATCAGAGAAGTTATCCTGTGCAATTAGACAAGAGGCAAGAAGAACTACTTTAATGAATTCAGACCTTTTTATTTTGTCATTTAAATAAAAATAGACACCACTTCAGTTTGGATAGTGAGCTTGTTTTAAGAGCAGCAGCTTATATTTTTAATTGGAAAAAGAAAAGATACAGAAAAATTTGAAATAGCAAACAATAGGCTTATTAGCTTAACAGCAAAATGAATGTTTTATTTATAAACCTGTTAAGCATGTTAGTCCTGCATTTTCTTGATAAATAACTTACAAATATTTCATACATTTGTGGGTTTTTTAAAGATTTGTACTGTGTTTATTATTTATTTCTATGTGCCATACAGCATAGGTTTTGGTAAGAAACAAGAACTACATTATTAAATTGGTAATCCATATTTATAACAACACCTCAAGAATTACAAATATCTAGCTGATACACTGAACGAAAAAAGACACCTTTATAAATATAGTAAATGTATATTTTAACAGCAACAAAACATGGAGAGAAATTAATGATTAAAAATAATTACCTATAAGCATATATATATTTACATTTAAGCAGTGTTGAATTTCCAATAATAATTAATTGCAAAATTCTTGTATATGTGTTGTGATTGTTTAAGGTATTTGTTCCTTGTATACAGCGTGCCCATATTTTTGTACATATTTTATTAAAGTATGTATTTTAAAGACATTTTATTTGTTTTCATATTTTATAGTCACTAAACAATAAGCTTACTGAATTTCATTTTGTCAATAAAAAAGAAACAGTTAACACCTGTGGTCTAGTCTAATTATAAAAATACCAAAAGTAACACTTTAATATTTAACATAAGGCTTCTATGCATCTGGTTATGTAGGAGCTTTGTGTAAAATATTTTTAAAGGGAGAAAGGAAAAAAAATTGGAATTGGTATCAGAATAAAGTAATATGAACTCTGTGGTCGGTATCAGCCTTAAAAAACATGATCAGAGCATCCCTACCCATAACTGTGACATTTTTTATCCATGTGCCCAGTGCTGTCACAATAGGACTTGGCACCCCAATATTTACTATTTGAATTCATGCAGTTCAGTTTTGGGGCTCATCCCAAACAACTGGACTCCCACCTTAATTAAACAAGTGGTTATGTCCCGTGTTTAATGTTGTGTTGTCAATCCAGATATTACAAATCTGGACTTAAATGTTTTATTGTAGTGTTTGTCCTTTAATTTTCCATGAGCTCAACAAATAATCAAAACTTCCTTCTTGGGGTTTTAGAGATCAAGGCATCATGTGGTCACATTTGTTTTTAGATTTTATGAATTTGTAACATCATTAAATTTAAATAACTTTAAAATTTTACTGTTAGGCAGAACATCCGGAAGTGTACTGCATGTGACATCCTTAACTGGGATGTTATAAAACACTTCTTGGCACAAATTATAGTCAAACAAAGGCATAAAACGAGGATCTTTAGAGTCTAAAGGACCAAAAATAGAGCAGAACCCTAAAAAGCTCAACATCTTACATAACTTGACATGTGGAAGACTTGAATGGTTTACTCTGTGTGGGGGGTTTCTTGCACTGATGAGTCAGGAGGTGCCAGACAAAAAAAATGAATTGATTTCAAAGTGTTTTTAAGTAATTCTTATGAACACAATAGTTCTAAATTTCTTACAAATGTAAATTTCACACTACTGTGCTTTTCTAGACAGACAGACAGACAGACAGACAGACAGACAGACAGACAGACAGACAGACAGACAGACAGACAGATAGATAGATAGATAGATAGATAGATAGATAGATAGATAGATAGATAGATAGATAGATAAAAATGACCAGCTAATTAAAAAAACAAAATATTCAGATGTAAATGACCAACTGATTAAATTATTTAGAATAAAAAGTGACAGATATTGAGAACCATTGAATTAGCAGGTTTGGAAAAATTAAATAACTGTTTATTCTTTTTTCCTAAAATATCAGATTTTTTTAAGGTGATTTGAAATTCTGGTCAAGTAACTATTTTATCAGAAAAATATTTACTTATACTGTATATATGCTAGCCAATGTGTTTGACTTATGGTGAATACTGGTAATGCACATAAATCTTACTTAAAGCTCTCTGAAATAATATTTCAGAGACTGCATAAAATTTGTTGTGATGGAGGCTCCAGCTAGATGGAGCAAACACCAATTCATTTGTGGAACACTTAAGCCGTTCTTCTTAACTGTACCTTGCTGACTGACTGAGTGACTGACTGCACCCCTTGATTTATGGGCTCCTTGCTGTGGCCTGACAGTTACTGTAATTGTGGTAAAAACATCTGAATACAAATGACACTTATTTCCACTGTACATTAACTTTGTCTTTTATTCTGTCTCCCATTCAATGTAATTTGCTATTTAAAGTATCTGAAGGCAACCTGTTCTGCAATGCTTAATGCTTGATGTATGATGCCAAGCAGAATTGAAATTACTTAAAACAAAATTTTAACATCAATATGAGTTGGGCTCATTAACAATGTAAAATGATTGGTCTGCTGCTTTATAGCTCTGCACAATAATGATGATGCATCATTTCACATAAAGTATCCTCAACCATTTCATGAAGAGCACTAAAACGGTAGCATGTAAATACTGTAAATCAATTTTATAATTTTTTTATATATATACAAAGTTTTGTCTTATGGCAGCGCAGCAGCAAAATGGTTCGTGATGCTCCTTCATGGAATCAACATCTTGGGTCTGAATCCCACAGCTGCCCGTTGCCCAGGTGGAGTTGGCATGTTCTGTGTCTGCATAGGTTTCCTTCAGGAGAGCTCCAATTTGCACTCCACATCCTTAATCAGAGGGTTTGGGTGGAGGGGTTAAGGGCACACACTGATATAGTGCCTTGCCGCAACCACTCTACAAAAAATCACCTCAGTATCCCAAATTTGGACCTTAGTGCAGTTGTTCAATGGGTGACACGTCAGCACCACTCTACTTTGAATGGAATCGAACAGTGTGAAGCTTTTTACAGTAGCTGGAGTGCCAATCTTGCCACTCGCCCCTGAGTTTTCCCCACAAGTTGGAGGACCTACTTGCACGGCTGAAAGCAGGTTAACGTCTTACCATAGGACGGAGCAATTGCACATTAAGGGTCACGCTCAAGGGCTCAGGGGAGTGAAATCACTACTGGCATTTACAAGAATTGTTAATTCCAAATTGGCCCCTGTTTGAGTATGTGTGTTTGTGTGTGATGGTGGACCCTGTGATGGATTAGTACTGGAGAACACAACTCATGTTTCAGTTTGACTGCTGAATCAAGAAGCCACCCAGGACCAAATCGGTTTTGATGTTGCTGCTAATCTTTCGTAAGCTTTCTAAGACTATACAGATTCAGACTTTGCTATATTTACTATTATATCTTCTTCTGCTGGTATTATCATATTTTAATAAATATCACATTGTTGTTAAGTTTCTATATTCTGTCTTTATACTGTATCTAGAGTGTTTTAAATAATAAGGTATATGACAGGAAAGCTAATGTGGAGAGAGTGACACTTTCTCACAGAGATTAGTAGGATGTGGGTAGACATTCTCAAAAGAAGTAGACCTCACCATGATAGTAAACACATTGTTGGTTACTAAGTGGGTTTAACCAAGGTGTGCCAGCCACCAAATGTCTCAAAGACACGTGTGTTGTTGATACCAAAGCTAGTGAGTTCCTATGTGGAGTACTAAGGAGTGACTAGTAGTGTAGGCATCACATACACACACTTATGTGGACAGGATCTGTGTGTGTATGTTTTTGTGTGTGAAGTTTAGGGTGCAAGAGTAGAACAATAACAAAGACCAAAACCAAGATCAATAACAAACTTGATTACTTCCATGATAATGCACTTGTTAAAAGTTGTTTTCTGCCTGGCACCCAGTGCTCCTGGGATACTAAACCGCATTAGATAGGTTTACAAATGTCATGCTATGCTTTGTCCCACACAGCAGCTCTAAGGAAATTATCCCAGTAAATAAATTTTATGTTAGTATTAACAAATAGAGCAGCTCATTTCACCGGTAATGTAGGCAAGCCAAAGAGCCATTACTGTCTTTAGAGCATATTTAATATGAGTTATGTAATCTTCTCAGCCAGAAACTTTAAAGGTGCTTTCACACTGTGAATCTGTTAGTTTTGTGCCAAATCAGGTAGTGATTAAATAATTTGTTTCAATTAGTTTGGTTGTGTTTCACACAGCAAACTTGTAAATGCGACAGAATGTAACAGTAAACGTCCAATGGGCATGTCATGGACTTCTTTCATTGGGCAGAAACAGTTTTGCAAGGGTCCACAAGAGCTGCGCTTGTTCACCACCGCATTAGTAATGATTATGTGGTTTGTCCCCCAAGTAAAGATATGTGAGCAGAATGCTTATTACTTGAGAGCTAAAAGAGTACATAAAACCATGAGTATGCTACAGAAAGGGTATGCTTCATCTAATCGACTCTACAGAGGCTGAAAAGCTCTGCTGAGGTCATAGGGTTATGTGCTTCAAAAAGTTTCCACACTTTTTGTAAACTCTATTTATTATGAATTTCAAAAACAATTTACATCACCTTTCTACATAGTCATCTTCGCTTGCGATGCAATTTTCCCAGTGTTATACCAACTTTTTAATACCCAATTACTACTCCTCCAGCCTTCACCTTTTTTAATGAAAATATAAAAGTACGGAAACTTTTTGAATGTCCCTCATATGTAGACAGACAGATGTATAAGGTGAGATTCATTTCATCATATGATGTTGCGCACTTACTCTAAGGCAGGGGTTCTCAAACTTTTGGACGTCAAGTACCACCTGAGGTTAAGTGAGTTACATTGCGTACCACCCGCACCTTGTTGAAAGGGAGGGAGAGCTGTAAGGGGGGGGGAGTTCGGGTCTAAACTGCCCCGAAATCTGAATAAAAGTTAAAGAATTGGAAGAAATTATGCATACAATTAATGAAAAAATTTGTGTATGTACATACTGTAAATTGATAAATTCCGCCCCGAAACTAAATCCTGCCTTCAGCCTATATGTGATGCAGTTACCGAAGACGAAATGGTATCAGCTTTGTGCTTAGATCTAGTGACTATGATGCGATACAGCGGCATTGCACGTATAATAACAAACGCGAGCGGTTTCTGTGAGGCAGAGTTACCGAAGACTAAATAGTGTCAGCGCTATGCTTTCATCTAGTGACCAAAGCTCAAACAGTGAAGAAGTAGAAGTTGACTTCCGCAAAACAGAATTATGGTAGCGTTAAATGAACTAAATACTGATTCGAATAATAGGCTTTATTTATTCAGATGATGAAATTTCACACCACACTAAATTTGGGAATCTATGTATTATTGTATTTAAACAGTTTCATTGGTTTTTGCTCACAACAGGCATGTCATAAAGGGTTTTGCACAGATAAATTAAATTTCAGGGACCGCGATGCGTACCACCTGAAAAGGCTCCGCGTACCACCAGTGGGGAACTGCTGCTCTAAGGTACTGTAATGTACTATTTGAATGGAACCTATGTTCGCTTAATATCAAATCTACTGTCTTTAAGCCTGTAAATAATTATTAATGATGTTCATTTTGGAATGGTTCATTAACATTCACTACATAGTATCAAACTAATGTGCCTGCAGTGCAGTGTTAATTTTGACAGTACATTTTGATTTAGTTTTAGTCACATTTTAGTGATTTAATTATTGGTAGTTTTAGTCTAGTTTTAGTCAATCAAAAATAAATTACCGTATATACTCACGTTTAAGTTCTCTCTGAATAAGTTGGGGCTTGATTTTACCGTATAATTTCTGGTATTTTATAATGTTGGTCGTATAAGTCGAATAAGGAAAACTCATGCTATTGGTCCAAGAG
This sequence comes from Polypterus bichir lapradei, assembly GCA_026402145.1. NCBI lineage: Eukaryota > Metazoa > Chordata > Cladistia > Polypteriformes > Polypteridae > Polypterus > Polypterus bichir. The sequence goes on along the minus strand of JANRMT010062825.1, from coordinate 3,560,061 downwards.
ATTATGATATGTTAACAACCACCTGAGAGAGTAACCACGGAGTACACTGACTTTTTTTCTATGTATAGTGCCTACGTGACCATACAGTAATACCCAAACTATTCCAAAGTGACCTTAGCACACCTTCATACACTTTTATCGTAAGAGCATCCCTTATCTATGATGGAGCGTTCGATCAGAAGAAAATATGAAGCTGGTTTTAAATTAAAAGTCGTTGAAGTGGCGAAAGAAATTGGTAACAGCGCTGCTGCAACAAAATTTGATGTGTCTGAGAAACTGGTGTGAGACTGGAGGAAGCAAGAAGATGTAAAGAAAAGAAAAATTAAGTGTCATATTTTTGAACAGACGTATAAGTCGGGGTCTGATTTTCAGGTTTCAAGACCCGACTGATACACGAGTATATATACGGTAACTTTAGTTGACTAAAAGTAAAAGTAAATTAGTCAAACAGTCAAAATCAGATGGATATCTTATTTCACATATGAATATGCACAGAATATACTGTACCACTAAACTATTATACTAACGTACACTAATGAGCTAAACCACATGTAGTGATTATTGAACATAAAATGAAGAGTAGGTGTGGAAAGGATTTACTCCAAAAGATCTTGGTCAGATAATGGCAGTTCTGGTCTGTCATCACAGTTTTCTGGCCTTCAACATACCTTAGTTATGCTGCTATAAGAATTAAAAAAAAATATCTATAGATATGACATAACTGCTTTTACTTTGTTCTTCACATTTTAGAGGTTATGCTCATACACATTAGTTTGCCCTCGAAAACCAAACGAAAAACACATTCAGTGTTTGCAGATTCATATTCAGTAATGAAGCAATGCTGTTTTGCCATACTGTATATATCGTATTAATTGGTAGATACACTTCAGGCACTTTGAGCACTGAAATCCTAAATAAATTTTATGTTAGTATTAACAAATAGAGCAGCTCATTTCACTGATGATGTAGGCAAGCCAAAGAGCCATTTCATTTGAAACTTTCCTCGATTTTTCATTGCTACAACTGTTGTCGTCACTGCCACTGTGCCCGTATGTTTAAGTGAGTGTGTTTCAAGGTGGTGTCACCCACAATCCTGAACTGTATCCACCAGGTACAAAATGGATGGATGCATGGGTGAACATGTGTAGATTTGCTCATTACAGTTAAAGAACAGTGGACACTGTATTAAAAGCAATTAATCCCCGTGTTATTACATCCTCTGTAACAAATGCGTGACACTACAAGCTAAACAGTTACAACTCACATTTAAGGCTGAGGGCATTGGATTGTACTCTCAAAGCTGCACAAATCTGTTTCTTAAGTAACTTGTAAATCTAACAATAACCAAAGCCTGTGTGTGTCTGTGTTGGCTGTTTTTTCATTAATAAGCATGTTTTCCCCAATCACATGCCGAAATTCTCAAACAAACAGAATTGCCTGACATGACTTCTGCTGTTTTCTTTTTAGACATGCGTGGATGCATTGCAATATTATCATTAATGTAAGCCTTTTTGTATGTAGATTTATTCACATTTTTCTCATATATTATCATGCCAATTGAAGTTATTTGTATTCTAGCAACCTCACCATGACAGGTTCAAAAAGGAAGACACACAACAGGACGAAGAAGGGACTGCAGAACAATTTACTCGAACAGTCAAAAAAATACACAAATGTAAAAGCAAAGCTTTAAGAGAAGCCGGCAATGGACCAAAAAAAAAAAATGTCCCATTCCACATACGCAACCCACCTCACGCACCCAGATCAACTTCTCCTCTCTCTCCCTCTCCCTTCTTAGTTTTTCCCCTGAACCATCCAGAAATCCCTGACTCTGTTCCCAGCCTCTCCATTCAGGTTACTACCCCTTTTCTTCCCTTTACTGTCAATCATATCCCTGATGTCAGGCCTCCATGCCATTCTCTGACCAACTTGCTCGACCCAACAGTCACTTTCACTCCAGATTTCTCCCCAGCCAGGACGCTACAGTATATCTGCGGTCACACAAGAGTGCAGTACCGACCTTACTACTACTTACTGACATCCCTACTAGCAACACACCTAAAATAAATCGACGCACTTGACACATTAGTATTAACATGGTGAACAAGAGCTGGTGGTAACGGGTATTGGCGTTAGACAAGTCATCGCCTAGATAACGTTACATACCTTGACATGAATCTCAGGATGATACGCCTCAAGATGTCTCTTCAGGTTTGTGGTGTTCTTTCTTTGGATCTTCATTCCACGTGGCTTAAACTGGGTTTTATTTTCATCACTGTTAAAATTAAAGTTGGTCCATATGTCTGACTGCTTTTTTCACCCAAGAATCATGTTCGCCAACATAAGAGAGCATAATGGAGCAGGAATCAGGCTGACGTGATGATTTCCCGATGGTGCCCAAACTAGTGTAATCCAATTACAAGCATGCATACAAGTTTTAAAAATGTAACTAATGCATTCATGCTCATTATTTGTTGGCAGAACATGTCATGTGTAATAGAGATGTGCGAAGAGCTTCACATTGCAGATTTTCCATTTGTCTGTTTGTAACATTTTCATTTTGTTTATTTTTTGTCAACAATGATTTTAAAAGCATTTATCTTAACTTTGATCATTAAGGGCACATTTTTATTTAGCTTTTGTTCCATTTTCATCACAAAAAGAATGTTGTTGACAAGTATTTTTCGTCTTAGTTTCCATTAACAAAATTAACACTGCTGCAGTGTCTGCATTGTGGATGAAAAGCAGTTGTATTAGGAGGACGACTCAGCTCTGTGCATCATTTTTCTCTTTTAAGGTGAGGGAATTTGTCAGTCACACACTTCTCGACACCTCTGTATATGTTGTGATTGACACAATCACAAGTGAGTTGACACCATTTTTTTAATATGGTCAACTGCTATCCTATCCTGTGAGAGACTGAGAGGCTCAATCACGTGCTAAGCTTACTCTGACCGACTGGTACTTGTCCAAGCTGTTTAATGCAAATTGTGTTACATTTGTATGAGTGTGTGGCGTTGCATGACAACTCTTACCCATAACGCACAGTGTTTCCTCTAGTTTGATCGGCCTTGTGTCAGATTACATTCACACCTTATGCAAACTGGGTCTCGGCCTTGTCATTTTAGTCCACAAAAATATGTGAGAGGTATATTCACAGTTACCTAAACAACCTGGAGTATAGGGGAAATCGGTTCAGAGTTCAAAACAACTGTCCCTAACAAACTACGAGTGAAAACCCCTTCACACCTTATGATACAGTGTTACCCAGCAGCTAAAATGTTGCTCTGTAACACCCAAGACTGACTAATACATTGCTGTCTCTGATTCATTGTGCACCCTTGAGCAAATCACTTTACTTATTTGTACTCCACTTATTATAATTAACACTACAATCACCAGAGCCTACGAGAAAACTCGTAAATCCGGCCCACCTTAAATCCGTTCGCACCAATCCGTCAGCATCTTTTGTCCTGTAAATGTGCCGATTAAGACAAGCAGCCTGCTATTCCATCCCCCCATTGACTTAGAACGTGCACAAAGGTGTGAGCTTATTCAGTGCAGCAGGACCAACGCACATGTACAGTGCAAGGCATACACGGGGGCCACTGTGAAAAGAAGAGTGTTTATTGCTCATACTGCAGAGGAACTTCGTCGTCGCATTATACTAGAAAAGGCGATGGAAAAAGAAAAGGAGGATGCAACATCAATATCATAAACCGTAAGGTGCATACTAATTCTGCGTGAGCAGGAACACTCAATAAAACTGAATAAAAAAAATAAAGTGACGGTGAGATACAAAGAAGGCAGATTCACCAGCATTTGTGTGTCAGCTTTTATCCCTCCAGATCAGAGAATGTCCAGTTCCATTGCCTCAAAACACCACTCACATCTACAGTTACCCTCAGTTTTAAATAAAAACTAACAGCGTCAGATCCCTGGGTGGAAGGGTGGTAGTATGTATCGTGATCGTGAGTGAGAGAATAAAAGTGAAAAAAAAACGGTAAGTTTTACAAGTACAGTACTATAAATGTACACGGTCTGTTACAGACGCAAACCAAATGTATGTGTGTACTGTATAATATTAACAATAAGAGCAGCTCACTACTGAAAATGGCAAATATAGGAGGGAGTGGGGATTAAACCGGTGGCCTCTTGATTACAAGTCAGCAAATTTTACCGTTATGCATTGTCCTTGAACCCTTTGTGAAAGTGTTTATTTGATCTTTGGACTTCAGGCTTCACACATTCAATAGTTTATGCCTACATTTTGTAACATTTATTAGTAAAATATGAATAAGTTTCTGTTTTAACAATGTGTTTACACAGATTACTGTAGAAACAGAACACACATGAAATGCATGTGTTCCAAATAACAATCTATTATTTCCACTCTAAAACTCCAGCAGTTCACTCCCAGATAATCAAATAAGGCATGAGCTGGGAGAAGTTTGTGCACGTTCTAAGTCAGTGGGGGATGGAATAGCAGGCTGCTTGCCTTAATCGGCACATTAACAGGACAAAAGACACTGATTGAGAGGTGTGAACAGATTTAAGGTGGACCGGATTTACAAGTTTTCTCATAGGCTCTGGTAATTCTAGTGTTAATACTTGTAAACACATGTACACATTAAGTAATGCAGTTGTTTTCTCTTGATAAGTGAACAAGGTAGAGGACATTCATAGACTTGTGATTAAGTAATGACGAAGAAAAAGATAGCAAATGCCTGCGAGAACAGCTGTGATTCAACAACAACTACAATATTTGATAAATTTGTATTCCAAGTTAAATACACTAAGATCCTTTGTATAACCATGGCAATATGCCATTCAAAGATGTTCGACAATAAATGAGAATTCATCCATTCCACACCAAGGTTACATCACTCTCAAAGTAAAGGTCTGGCCCAGAAATCTGCGCAGATTACAAAGTCACTGATGGAAGGATCAGCATTGTGTTGAACAACATGAGGAAATGCAGATGTTCAAAGTAGAATTTGAGCCAAAAAATACCAGGCGATGCAATAAAGTATACACATATAATAGCTGTTCTACTCAGCTTTGCCAGGAAGAGTGATAAAATAAAAGCTGCATGTGTAAAATAAATACAAAGCAGATGTGACATTGTCTCATCGCAGCAGAAACACATATATTTTTTAAATATTACTCAGCATCTAGTGGTCCTGAACTTATGAAGGTCTTGTGAAGTATTACTGTGAAATTAAGTGTAATATATACAGTCATGCACTGACATATGGTTCCATTTGAGACTGGCCATTTGGCCATATGTCAAACTGTCTGTTTGTCAGCCACAAAATGTACAGGTCATTGTGCTTGAGGCACTGTTGTCCTGGTGTGGGTCACTAACACACATACTTTAAATGCTGGTATGGTGTAGCAGAAAAATACATTTGAGTCGCAGGTGCCATGCAGCACTTCTGAACTGCCACTCAGCTGTTATCATGCCACTTACTACACTTCCCACATAGCCGTGCTCCTGAAATTCCACAGGGGAACCACTCGTCACTCACGTGTTGGTGCTTCATGGTGTTTGTTACATCATGGGGAAAATGATATATATGTCATGGGGAAAGCTCATATTGTGTAGTGGAAAATAAGAAATTGGTTATAAAAGGAAAGTACCAGCTTATCTATTATTTACACCCACTCATCAGAAAAAAAAATACAGGGAACGATGTCTGTAAGTACAAATAGTTTCCTCAGTTGTCATGACGGTATAGTTTATATTTATATTTATTTATATACATATATTGTAAGGGACGGCCGGCAGCCCAACCCAGCTGGGACACCCAAAATATGGAAAGATGGAGGAAGGCAGCATCTTTAAGGCACAGTCGCTCCCAAGACCCTAGATGGCAGCTTCCGTAGAGTACAGAGGTGCCCTGGATTCCCGCAGGGCACCATGGGACTTGGAGTTCGGTATCTCAGCTCTATTGGGTGCTATGGGTGCAGCCAATGGGTTTTTTAGAAGGACAATCTGAGACAAGGTTCTCGTCCAACCCAGAAGTGCTGGCAGGTCATGTGAGTGGAAGCCCAGAAGTACTTCCAGGTTTGTCAATATAAAAAGGACCGCCTTGCACCCAATGAACGAGCCAGAGTTGGGAAGAAGTGGACAATACTTGCTGGGAGGTGTGGAGGAGAAAGAAAGAGAGAAGAATATTGAATATTGTGTTTACTTGCCTGTTTTTATGTGGCTGTGGTGCTTGGAGGACACTATGAAGAATATAAAGGAAATTCTTGGTGCTTTTAACTTGTGTCGTCAGTGTCTGTCTGTCAGGTTAGAGGAACGACAGTGCCCTCTAGTGTTAACAATACATATATATGTATACATACATACAATATATATATGTATACTAGCAAAATACCCGCGCTTCGCAGCGGAGAAGTAGTGTGTTAAAGAAGCAATGAAAAAGAAAAGGAAACATTTTGAAAATAACGTAACATGATTGTCAATGTAATTGTTTTGTCACTGTTGTGAGTGATGAGTGTTGCTGTCATATATATATATATATATATATATATATATATATATTTACACACACACACATAAACATATATATATACATATCTATACATATACACATATATATACACACACACATATATACATACATATATATATATCTACATATATACACATACATATACATACACACATACATACATACATACACACACATATATATACACAAATACATATATATATACACATACACACACACATATATAAACATATATATACATACATATCTACATATATACACACACAGCTATTTCGTATCAGTGCAATACGCTGCTTGTTAAAACGGATAACTCCCGCTCTTACGTGCAAGTCTGCATGGATATTATGAACTATCGTATTTGTTCAAGTTCTATTTAAATTTTAAATAGAAGGAATTTTTATTTAGTCGACAGAAATATCTTTGGTAGGAATGGTAAAAACAGACAGGAATATTATTCCTGAATAAATCAACTCAAACCTTAAACAACTTATAATATTTTGCTCTCCATAAAAATATATCCTGTCTAAATTATACAAGTTAGAAATAAAGTAAACGTTAAAAGAACAAACATTCAAATTTCTTTACTCTTATGTAATTTTATATAAAAAATAAACTTAGATTTTAAATATCCCAAAAGATTTTGCTCTCCATAAAAATATATCCTGTCAAAATTATACAAATTCAAATATGAACATGCTGCATAACAAAACCTGGAAATATAAATAAAATGTGTTCCTTTCAGCAATAACAAATCAAATCATTCAGTTGTCTTTGCTCATATGTCATTTTAGAGCTGGACGCCTGGCATCTTTTTTTGGCAACAAGTTCGTTTATGTTTGGTGTGAGGTTCTGTGTTGTGGAGATTCTCAGGATGGACTGCAGGTGCTCATCAGTGAGGCGACTCCTGTGTGCTGTTTTGTTAGTCTTTATCACTGAGAAGAGCTTCTCACACAGATATGTGCTACCAAA
>JANRMT010062825.1:3520492-3552168 GCA_026402145.1 Polypterus bichir lapradei | reverse complement strand
TGAAGCGCTGCATTATGGGATCTGTAGTTTATTGTGTTACCAGCGCTTCATATACCCGGGCCATTAATAACAATAATACAGTATATAAAATGATCTCGCGGGCCGGATATAATTACACGCCGGGCCGGATGTGGCCCGTGGCCCTTGAGTTGACACATATGGACTAAATAGAACTTGAAAAGATATATTTTTTCGTACATCGAGCCCGCGTGCTATTGTGGTTTTGCCTGCATGCCTCAATAAGTCACCCTCCCCTCGCTCTTACTTTTTTACCGTTCATCTAATGAATACACTGAGTATGGCTTTACCAAAACAATCATTGATTGCGAATAAAGTATTCATTATTCGAGTATGTAGATCGGGGTATATATATACATACATATATATATATACCCGCGTATAGCAGCGGAGACATAGTGTGTTAAAGAAGCTATGAAAAAGATTCGTTTCTTACTGCATCAATAAACAGCTCGTCTTCTTGTTTATCTGAGACCTGACACACTGCATGTACGGGTTTTTTTTTAACACTGTCTTCCTTTAGCGGGACATTCATTTTTTCCATCGTGTGCTTTGTTTCTGCAGTAGCTGCAGTTATGAATAATATGCTTGTATGTATCAGACGCTTCATATTTTTTTGCTGCCTTTTCAATTGTGTAATTCGGTTTTTGTTCAGCGCTCTTTGGAACTGTTGCTTTTTGTCTGTGCACTGTGTCAGTTCACGTGAGCCGCTCGGTGTACATGCATCGAAGTTTCCCAGCTGTGCTGGTGCCATGTCGTGCTATGTCCATGGCTGTATCTAATGTTACCTAAGTCCCGGCAGTTAAAACTTTCTCTCGCAGTTTCGCTGAGTTTGTGCCAAACACCACCCTGATCATCTCATCTTCCTCTGCATAAGCACAGTCCTTCACCCGTGAATATTTACCCGTGGCAGTGTTTCTATTGGATTGCCGCTGACGGACGGCCTTATATGGGCAGGCACTAAATTACAAACGCTAGCGGCAGCCTGTCTATGAACTTAATTTAAAGTTTAGGTTTACATCGTGCTTTGTTTCCGAAGTAGCAGAACTCATGGATATGGTTGTATATGTCACTCGCTCGCTTCTTATTGTTTCGCTGCCTTCTCAATTATATAATGCATGTTTTCTTCAGCACTTTTTGGGCCTCTTCCTGGTTTTCTACCTACTGCGTGATTACGTGGGAGGCGTGATGATGTCACACGAAACTCCGCCCCCACGGGTTTCACGCTCATCTCCATTACAGTAAATGGAGAAAAACAGCTTCCAGTTATGACCATTACGCGTAGAATTTCGAAATGAAACCTGCCCAACTTTTGTAAGGAAGCTGTAAGGAATAAGCCTGCCAAATTTCAGCCTTCTACCTACACGGGAAGTTGGAGAATTAGTGATGAGTCAGTCAGTCAGTCAGTCAGTGAGTGAGTGAGGGCTTTGCCGTTTATTAGAATATATATATATATATATATATAAATATGTATATATATATATATATATATATATATATATATATATACCTTGTCAAGCTTGGGTCATAGAGTTTGCACAGGAGACAAGGTTTCCAAGGATGATTAACTTTAACTTGCAGAAGAGGCAGGGACAGACACAAAGAGTTTATTCAACAGGAGTTCATCTTCTGTACATGAGCGCACAGATAGGTAACAGGCCAACATCCTGTTCTGGCTCCACCCTTCAGCTTAAAAAACACAAAATCTTCTTCATTGAGTGGCTCATAAGCAGTAGCTGGGGAAGACATAGTCTTGGGGAGAGAGAACAGAAGAGTGAGCAATTGGGCTGGCCAGGGCTTGTTCTTTTAAATGTTCTAACCATCGTGTAAGAGGCAAGCTATGCAGTAAGGAAGCTAAGTCGCAGCTGATCCTGCAAAAGAGCTGGTTAAGAGCATGTTTGTTTCCCATTGAAATACTGTTTAGTAGGGGGTCTTAGAAGGGCAGCTCTGCTTCTTTGCCTTTGGTTTACTGTGTAAGAGAAAGTCAGCTCACAGCTCAGGGAGCAGTAGCGTGCAGCGGCTGGCAGTACATGTTAGGAATACAGAGCAGAGGAGCCGCTGTCTTGAGCAACCGCCACTGCTGCCGTCAAGGATGGTGAATTGGCTGGGAAACCAGTTACTATATATATATATCCATCCATTATCTAACCCGCTATATCCTAACTACAGGATCATGGGGGTCTGTTGGAGCCAATCCCAGCCAACACAAGGCTCAAGGCAGGAAACAAACCCTGGGCAGGGCGCCAGCCCACCACAGATATATATATATATATATATATATATATATATATATATTGTGGTCCCCGCGAGGGGGCGTCCGTCCTGGTTCTGTTGGGGGCCACGGGTCGAGGGCATGAAAGCCCTACCCTGTAGGGGCCCGTGGTCACCGCCAGGCGGCGCCCCGATGCCGGTTTATCCCATGTGGTCCTCGGCTGGGGCTGAAGCCCGGTCGGGACGCCTTGGAGGACCGGAGGAGGGCGTGTGCCTCCTCCAGACCGAGTGGGGGCGTCCGTCCTGGTTATGCAGGGGGCCTCAGGTACAGGGCTTGGAAGCCCAGCCCTGTAGGGACCCGTGGCCACCGCCAGGCGGCGCCCCAGTGCCTAATTATCCCAGGAGCCCAGCACTTCCGCCACACCAGGAAGTGCCGGGGGGAAGACGACAGGGGACACACGGACGGCTTCCGGGTGCGCAGCCGGCACTTCCGCCACACAGGGGTGTGGCCAACATTAAGTGCCGGGAAGCAGCTGGAGCCCATCCGGGTTCCCATAAAAGGGGCCGCCTCTCTCCAGTCAGGAGGTGGAAGTCGGGAGGAAGCAGACTGAACTGGAGAGAGAGGACGGGAGGCGGCCAGGAAGGCACAGAGACTGTGGGCCCTGGACATTGGGGAAATCGGTGCAAGAGGCACTGGGGTTCGTGCATTGTACATAGACTGTAAATAAACAGTGTTGGGTGCAAAAATGTTGTCCGTCTGTCTGTGCCGGGGCCAGCGTTCACAATATATATATACTGTATATATAAATAGCTGTAGGGGCGGAGCACAGCACAAAACATTGCCATCAGGGAAATGATTGGCGCAAGAAAGAAGGAAAGAGGTAATGCCCTGAACGGAACAGCTGAAAATGGACATGAGGATTTCTGGACAGTTCGGCACATGCATTTTCCTGAATTACACACTTTAGTTAAAGTATGTGGCTGTTTCTGATTCTTTTAAGGTTTTCAATAGCAAACAATCATAAACATTACTTCATGATATGACTGAAGATTCCCAGAGAGTCTCTATAAGATGGCATGTTTGAAAAATTGATAGATTTCTTCACTTGAAAACAAAAGACAACTATTCCAGGTATTGTTTTAAGAGTCCATTTAGCAATAAGATGACAGGATGAACAGGGATTAAAAAACAAAGACATTCATTCTATTTTTTTTTTTTCTAATTGTCATGACATACTTTAGGGAATACAGTGTTGTCCAATGTGGTGTAATAGCCTTTCCTAAGCCACGCTTCATTGACCATTACTGAATTTCTTCTGTAAATTATTGTATTAAAATAATTAAAAATATCTTGTTGAAAAATTAATTATTAATTTGCAGTCATACAAAGACCTCCAGATGCCACTTTTGTTGCCTCTACAGTATTATGTTTTTTACACACAATACAGCCTGTTTGACTTTCCAATCAGTGTAACTGATCTCAAGTAGAAAATGAATGAAAGTCACACCACAGAGACGCTTTGAAAGCATTTCATCATGCTGTGGTAGACTGTGACTCACACAACTAATATGTTTCTTCTGGGTTAACAGTGTGAGAATATTTCCTTCTCAGGCTGTGAAGTTCTTTTAAAAATCTTGTCGTTAAAATTGGATTTCACCAGTTTGCTATACAGCTTCTGTTAAACTGTAATTTTGAGAGAAAGTGGAGGTTTTAGAACATAAACTGTAAATTCATAATATTATGTACTGTGCAAGTTCAGGGCATCTTTGTATCTCTCCAGCAAAGTTAAATTTAGCCCAATCATATACATGGCATACATAGCTAATATTACATCAAATTATTTTAAGAAATTAATTTAGATAAAAACCTTGGCATACTCAACCCGTGTCCTCAAGTGTAATTATTATTCTTTTGAAAAGAAGTTATGGTTGCATTGGGTTGTAATTTTGCTTTCAATTAAATGCTGCCTCTGTGATTTATCTAAATAATTATTATTTTAAAAAATTCCAACATTGGAATTTTATACAAAAAGTTTGCTTAACGTAAAAGTATGAACATTTAATGTTCTCCCTCAAATGACCTTGCCGCATACACAGTAAACAAAACATACAAGTTCAACAGACAAGAAACATCAGATGTACTGTATTATCATTACTTTGGAAGCATTTTAGACATTGGTAATTTTCCCCATGAAAAGTTTTTTGCAAAATAAAGACTAATATTATTGAATAGAGGCACCACAATGATAATTTAGGAAACGCTGCCTTAGTTCATCAGTCCAGTAATGGATTTGGTTCAAACACTATCCCAGTATCTTCCTGTATTCAGTTTGCATATCCTTCCAGTTAACATGTGCCTTGAGCATGGGAAAGGCAGTATATAAATAAAATGTATTATTATTATTATTATTTATTATTATTAAGTGGGTTTCCTCAAGAGAAACTGATTTCCTACTAGATCTCTAAGAAGTACAGTATATCTCTCGGCTGGCTTGGGAACACCTGGGAATTACCCAGGCAGAGCTGGGGGACAAGGAATTCTGGGTTGAACTGCCTGGCCTGCTGCCACCACCACCACCCTCACCAGGAAAAGCAGATAAGAAGATGAAGTGAGATCTTTAAGGAGTGTATGTTGGACTGACTGACAACTCTGAATTGTCTGCTGTCAGTGGGTGTGCATGTGGGTGTCTTATGGTGGCTCATTTTACTGTATTCTTTGATCCTATGAAATAAGCAGGCTTGGAAAATGAAAGATGTATTGGTCATTATAAACTTTAATGGGTAACTCACTATGTATGAGGTGTACAATTAATCTTATGAGCTAATGATGGCTCTGAGGCTAGGGATCTGCACTGGAAATCGGAAGGTTGCCAGTTCGAATTCCGTAACTGCCAATAGGGACTCTGCTCTGTTGGGCCCTTGAGCAAGACCCTTAACCTGCAATTGCTGAGCGCTTTAAGTAGTGAGAAAAGCGCTATATAAATTCAAAGAATAATTATTATTAATTTAATAAAATAATAGTAATAGCAAATACTTACTATATGAAGTGTTATGGGATGGGCACCACATAAAGATTAAATTATATTGTCATATGGTGCAGCAAATGTAATCAATAATCAGTACTAATCAGGATTATGTATTAAATCATGGAATTCATTGAACCATCTACCTTTGGTCCTTTTCTCTCAACCACATTACCTAATGAGACAGTGGAAGGGCTGAAACATCAGCCAGAGACAAGACTTTTTCCCATGTGTATTGTCTTGTTATAAAAGCCCGACAGCCATTTTGAAGCAAAGGGAATGGAGATGAAGCTTAAACTGAAATGTCACAATGATCAAAACCACCAAATGAATGAGTCAAACCTCAAGATGTAATCAAAACTCTTAGTCAATAACAAGCAAAGGCATGAGACCTGGAGCACTTTGAGGAGTGTATCAGATGGCTGGGGCCCATGCCTGGCCTGGACACCCTTGCAGCATATGTTCCAGGGGAGTAAGCATGGGAAAGACATTATCTCCCCCAGGACACCAGATGGCAGCCTCCCTGGGTTGCAGCAGTGCCTCGCACTCCTGCAGGGCTTCATGGGAGTTGGAGTTTGGTGCAGCCCTGTTGGGTTCCACAGGTGCCACCAGGGGGTGCTACAACAGGAGCTGCTGGCCCCTTTTGGGCACTGGTTTCACCACACACGGAAGTGCAGCCGGATGTCGGCAATCAAACACCTGGAGCAATACCCAATAAAAGGAGCCAGCGACCACCACTCAGGGGTCGGAGTCTGGTGGAGGAGGACAAGGTTGCCTGGGAGGAGTGGTGGTGCAGAAGAAGGGTGCTTTAATTGTGCATTTGTGCTTGGGACTGCGTATTGCCTGTGGGACATCAGAAAGACGTGTGCCCACAGACAAAGAAAAAATAAAAGTTTATTTATTTTAGACGTGCCTCCTGTGTCTATCTGTGCCAGGTCAGGCGCCCATATAGCGTCTTATTGTTACAGGAGATAAACAGTAAATCTCTCACAATCTTTGATGCTGACAACATATTACTGCCTTTATACGGTTGAGCTAGTAACACCATTTCTAGCAACTGGAATGGACGTCCAGGTAAGAGGACCAGTAAATGGTAGCACTGTGATGCATTTGAAGGAAAATCAAAATATAACAATAAAGCAAAGTAAAAAAAAAATTACAACAAAATGGGTAAAATTAGTAAGAAAAAGATTATAATTAACATACTCACAAAAAATGAAAGAAAAAATATAAAGAATGCCAGAAAAAATTCAAAAGTAATACAACCATTTACAAAAAAAAAAATTTAGATCACAACAAAGTGATCCTGTCTTACCAGTTACTCTTCTTCTGATAATGTGCAGCCATTCTGTGCCTTCGCAGCGGTTTGTTTCAAGATGTTAAACTGACATTAAACAGTCAAGCAAAGCACTGTTTTTTTTTCTAACATTCAATTGTTTTGTTCTCTAGTTTATGTTTGTCTGTTTTTTAGCTAGCAATTGCCGGTGGGATAAGGGAAACTTATTTTCAAGAAGTATAAGCCATTGCAAAATAAAGTCGTTATATACTGTTCTATCATTTGTTGATTTTCAATGATGTTATGCTAATCACGAAAAAAATATATGCACAAGGGAAAAAAATGGAAGCACAGCACTATCAGGTTTTAGGCAAAAACTTTTTTATTTTCTTTGCTCGTTGTCTTTTTGTCATTATTTTCTTTGCTCCTCCTAGATGCTGCATGTTTCTATCCATGTAAATTGTGTTCTATGTGACATGTGACGTCATGGTGTTTGGCGATTGGAGCTCAGATGCATTTCAATTAGCACCTGATCTACATGGAAGTAAAGGAAGGACTTCCCAAAAGTATTCTGTTCTTGTGGAGTGTTGAGGAACATTATTTTTAAAAGGAATTTAGTTATGTTACTCATTACTTACAAAAAAGGCGCTAAATATATGTTATATAGTTAGTAATTATAAAATGTAATGCATTACAATGAATGTTTTATTTTTTTATTTTTTTCTATGAACAAACTTCCATTTCACTGGGTGCCCAGCCTTTCAGGAGTGGTAACATCAAGGTGGCCCTGCCTCCCAGGGCTCCACCCTCAAAGAATATGAAACATTTAAAGTGGCAGTGCATATATTTACAACATCACATATGAAATCAACAAGAATAATTATAAACATGAGAAATATGAACTCAAAATGAATAAAAACAAAAATAAACCACTTTGAACAGATACATACGATGAAATGTATTCAAACTCCACATATATAGGCAGTGATCTAGCCAGGAACTGAACCCGGGTCTCTCCTATAGTAAGGCTGTAATGCTATCAGCTGCATATCTGTATCCACTACACTGTAAATCTGATCAATTCACAAAATAGTTAAGAGGTTTTAATTTTGTAAAATAATATTAGTAATAATACAAAGGTTGCGAACCCTAACCCTAATTTCTCAGTACTTATCCCATGTTTTCTTTCTTCTCTAATATTTTTAAAATATAAGTTTTCATCTTAGTGTACATAATTCAGAGTATAATCCAGAAAGTATGCACTCTCATTTACACTAGTGCTAATAATGTCAATTTAACTCATACCTACATCTATAATCAATACATTTTACATACCTCACAAAATCATAAAGGGTAAATTAATGGATACACTCCTATTAATAAACTACTATTTTGAAATCTGAGACAGTAACATATTCCATACATGCTGTAGTTTCTATTTGTATAACTTGCGTGTGCCCCTAAGTGCTTATTTAAACAGGCCGAGGTCACCTTGAGAGAAAGCTTTAGCTTTCTTAGCCTCTTGAACAACCCACGTATTTGAAAACTAAGGCAAACGTAATATCTCACTGGGAAAGAAATGAAATTTGCTGTTTTCCATTTACTTCAGCAGCTATTTATCACCATTAGCAACTTTAAAATTTCATTTTCTCATTTGATTTCATAAACCCTTGTCTAATAGAGAGTTTATGATTTCTTTGAATCATTGTGGTGAAGCTGATCATTACTATTCATGAACATTGATGCTAATACAAAAGTATGCACGTAATTTCTTTATTTGAGAAACACAACATAATGTTTGCACTAGGCACAGGTGTATGAAATATTAAAATGTCTGTGAAGTATTTGCAAGGCCCCGAAATATTAATATAAAAATGCTGCTGCATTTAGGAGACAAATATCATAGATATTCACAGAATATAGCAGACATCATGTTGCAGCTGGTGTAAAAGAGAAGTAGTATGACTGATGTAGTTAGAAAGGACAGCTCCCACTGGCATGGCTTCATCACTCTCTTTCATCTCTACTGTTCTACATGTTGATGATTATTTTCTATCCTTAGTCCTCGTAAAATCCTAAAATTACATAAATGTAACTGCAACTGAGAAACAATGCATAGCAGATTTTACTTTGTCATATTTTATTTATAAGTTAAAAAGTAAGTATATGATTAAATATACATACTGTACACAGGGCTGGCACATGGGATGAGGTGATGAGGCAATCATCTAAGGTTGTGCTTTGGTAAGGCTGGCATTTTCATCTAAATGTATTTTTTTAACATTACAAAACAGCCATACAAAAAAGTGTGATCCTTAAGAATTATACATACACGCTTTGTCTTATTTATACATTACCTTTAAAAACAGCAATTCAAATTGTGCCTAGCATAGTACGCAACCCCTCAGCACACTGCAAGTGTCCAAGAATCAAAAAGACCACTTCAAAGCCACTTGTCAGTACATTGCCATGGCATTCATTTTCTTGATTTTGACACACTGCTAAAGGAGCCATATATTGGGGTGCAATCCAGCTGAGTTATATCCGTCTTCTGTCCAACCCCTCCTGGGATGCCAGTCCATCCATTTCTCTTTCCATGTCGGCATGACATACTCACCCACAGGCTGAGACTCTGAACACCTTGACCACCTATTATGCTGGTAAAGTGGCCAGGCAAAAGAACAGGGTCCATCCCAGTCATCTATCACAGTAATTTCCCTCAGATAGTATTACTTAACTAATATGAAGCCCCTGATTGCATATTCTTTAACCAGGATGCTTTCTCTGTCCGCTTTCTGGGCAGCAACATGTAATATTATCATTTATAACAGCAGCAAGAAAGGAGTTTATGAGCTGAAACAGATATGCTGGAGTAAACCATGGCCCTGGCAGTGAAAAGTTGCTGTGGAGGAGGGTGAGTAGTGAGGTGAAGCACACTGCCAATCTCTTTTTAAAAGTGGCAAATCGCACAAAATTGGTTCACTGTTTTCCTTCTTTCTTTCTTCCTTCCTGCCTAAAATGACATCCATACACTTTTCTACAATATCTTTACAATCTCAAGACGGATCATTACTCAATAATAGTACTTGGCAAATTTTAAGGCTTTAGTTTTTTCGTTTAAATACCTGACTCTTCTGCTCCATTTGAAAATGCAAGAACAAGCTAGGTATTTCTTAAAATGCCATGACTGAGCTGGCATCCTGGCCAGGGTTGAACAGGGACCCTAACCTGGCCAGAAGACCAGTGCAACAAAAGGATGGGGGAGATGTTGTCTAGTGAATATTTTCTCCCCAATAAGCTAGATGGCAGCATCCCTGGGCTTTATTACCCAATTGGTTACCAACAGGGTATGCTGGGAACTGAAATCCCAGAGTACAGCCCTGTTGTGTTCTGTGGGTGATGCCAGGAGGTGCCGCAGGAGTTTACAATCCCAACGTCACATGATTGCCACCTGATCCAGACATGATTCCAATGGAAGCACCCGAAGTACTCCCAGATCTGTGATAAAGGGAGCCGCTCCACCTCACTTCTAGGAGTCAGAGTCGGGAAGTGGCAAGCAACTCATCAAGAGGATGGAAGGAGGAAGAGAATCTTTAATTATACGTGTGTGTTTTGGCTGGTGCTTATTTGAAGAAGTGTTGGTTACAAATGAAAAACATTTATTTGAATAGGGAATTGTACTGGGTGACTTTGTGTCTGTGGGTTGGGACTCAGTGGTGTCCCCTTGTGGCCACAATTTATAAAAAAAAAAGTTTAGAACACTTAGGTGGCAAATTAATACATACAATGACTGTGAAGAAAAAATGTTGGCTTGAAAAATACCAAATTTACCCTAGAATTGCATGCTATTTATTTGATATTTACTTAACAGTTAAGCAAGAAGTCTGGCACTTATGTAACTCTAAATAAACTGCATGTTCTCAGTTTTAGGATCCTTATTGTCACATGCACAGTTGGGTAGTAACGAGTTACATTTACTCCGTTATTTTTACTTGAGTAACTTTTAAAAAAAATTGTACATCTAAGAGTAGTTTTACTGCACCATACTTTTTACTTTTACTTGAGTACATTTCTGAAGAAGAAACACTACTCATACTCTGCTACATTGGGCAACACTCGAATCGTTACTTTTTCCATTAGATACGCTATACTGTATTTTTGCCAGAGAGAAGCTGCATGACTGTTTCACCAATCAGACGTAGCAATAATAATCACAAGACTCCATTTCACCAATCAGACGTAGCAACAATAATCACATGGCTCCGTTTCACCAATGAGACATGGCCATGCAGTCACATGACTATACACAAACTGTGGCAGCATAACGGCACAAACTCCTCACAGACAGTGGACAGGGAAAGAAAGAATACAAGTGGAACCTCGGTTTGAGAGCATAATTCATTCCGGAAACGTGTTCGCAATCCAAAGCACTCATATATCAAAGTGAACTTCCCCATAAGAAAGAATGGAAACTCAGATGATTCGTTCCACAACCCAAAACTTTTCATATAAAAATGATTAATACAAAATATAAAGTAAAAATACATAAAACAAATTAACCTGCACTTTACCTTTGAAAAGAATCATGGCAGGTGTGAGTGAGCTTCTAAACTCTTGTGGGATTTCACCCAACGGGATGACACACGGAAGAGCGTCCCGAAGCGACCGCAGGCACCCAGCGCTGTAGCAGTTCACTGTAAAAGCGAATCTGAAAAGATCGTGGTCATGCTATAAGCACCTGCCATTGATGGGTGATACAAGGAACATTATAAATGCGCAGGGAACAGTATTACTTTGCCATTAACCTGGACATGACCCTGCCTGACTGCTGTGTCTGTGTATAGGGAAGTGGCAGATCCCGCTACAGTAAATAACCACGCTGTTCCTGTTTCAAGCTGAATAAAGATGGTGTCACTAAAGTATTGACACTCAGCTTCGTGTTTTGGGGTGCAAGACGGGGACTCACACGTCACAGCACACACGCGGTCACAATGCTGTAGTAAACAGTATACGCTCATACGGATGTTGACTGTATGAGTGAGGCACGCCGACTGACAATTGCCCACAATCCCACAGCAACAGAGAGAAGAACCATCAGCTCAGTTGTGATCACGTGACGCTCGGCAGACAAAGCGTATGCATACTACTTGTATTGCAAGACCTCGCTTGTTTATCAAGTCAAAATTTATTAAAAAGTTTAGCTCGTCTTGTAAAACACTCGCAAACCAAGTTACTCGCAATCCAAGGTTCCACTTGTACATGAAAAATGAGAGCCAACTCCTGCTGAAGCTTAACAAGCATGTTTTAACCAAACATGCACAGACACAGACAGTCAAGGTAAAGCGAGACTTCTTCTACGTGCACAAGCTGCCTTGTTCTAATGTTATTTTCTATCAGCTGTGCTATTTGGAGGGCAAGTCAATGTGCAGTATTATACTGTCAGTGCACAGGATATCTTGTATCTGTAAGTAGTTTGCACTGTTCAGACATACATGTTACCTACTGTAGGCATTGGCTTCAAAAGCTTTGTCGTGAAAAACTGAGGTTTGGAACTTTGTGTTATCTGTGCATCTTTATTTTGTAAAGCAGTTATTTATTTTACTCATTTTTTATTTTATTATTTGGAAATAGCAGAATTTGCACATTATTTTATATTTTTGTCTGTCTTATTACAACATTTCTAAAAAATAAATCATTTATTATGTTCAAACAGTTACTCAATACTTGAGTAGTCTTTTCACCAAGTACATTTTTACTCTTACTTGAGTAATTTTTTGGATGACTACTTTTTACTTCTACTTGAGTAATATTATTTTGAAGTAACACTACTCTTACTTGAGTACAGTTTGTGGCTACTCTACCCACATCTGGTCACATGCACATTCTCCAGCATCGGAGAGTATAAGTATCATGCCTTGAAACATCGTAAATGAAGCCTTAAATGCTAAAAGTGCTCCATGAAACTGGTTTTCAATGCAGATGTTTAAATACTATTTGTAGTAAGAACAAAAGTGAATTTTTTTCCTTAAAATTGAATGTGAACTGTTTAATGTTTCTTGATACAAATTAAGCAAACAAAAAAACAGCTGGTGGATTGTGTTACAAACTACAGTTTTTTGGTGTACATTAGTCCATTGTACTTGCAGTTGGACACTCATTGGCTGTCAACTCTCTTAGATACAAAAGCCCACCCTTATAACTTGTGACTTTCTTTGATAAAAGCAAGCCTGTTTCTTTGCGTCACAGCAAGTCACTGAGCATGGTGATGGAGTACTTGATAGAACTCTTTTGACATAATCCTGAATCTGCAACAGTTCCACGTAGGAAAGGTTCACATTATCAGACAAAAACAGTAAACATCTAGGACAGTAAATGAGATTTTGGACATTTACACATTATAGGATACATTCTTGATATTTACAAAAACTGGACCTAAAATAATGTGTCATTTTTTTTGGAAACATCAACAAGATCAATTTGCTTCTCTGTATAAAAGACCTGTCTTGTCACGTTGCACTGCAATGCTTTTCTTCCAAATGCATTTCCGTTCTTATTTTGAGGATATGAGCAGGGCCTTTTGAATTAAATTGTGACTTGCAGTTTTAAGACAAAACAGGCTGTTGGTGCCGATAAATTCAATTTAAAAAAAATCACAGGCAGGACTGAAGGGAAATCATACAGCTCATCTAGCTTCAAGCCAATGCAGAGTTCATTTGCTATAGATGAAAAGTTAGGCTGATATAACTTTAATACATCTGTTGTCTAGACAGATGTAGAAAGTGCAGAGCATAACACAGAATGACATTTCAAGTCACATAAGATTATCCAGTGAAAAAGGTAAATGCATTTCTGGTAAAGTAATCAAAGTAAACACCATACACCATTGACCCCTACAATTTACAGGTTGGGATATAAAAGACCAGAAACAAATGTCACAGTTTTTAGCAGAAGACAGCCGAGTAAATCTGCAGATTCTTACTAGTTCACATCTTAAAAACAAAACACAATTCAAAAATATCCATTTATAATTTTTCTAACACACTTACCGCATAATTTCACATGTACTCCTTGTGTGTGTGTTCACTGTATGCAAAGTTTATTGTCTGTGTATGTCATTGTGCCCTCCATGGTTGTTTCTTGCCTTTCTCCTGGTACTGCCTGGATAGACAATAGCTTGCCAGGACTCTAATTAAACATACTGATCAGATAAGGTTCAAAACTACAAGCATGACATCAAATATAATCGGTTATCTAACTACCTCTATTTTGTTTTACTCTTTGATATTCCACCTAGGCACTTGCTGCCACTGCAACACTACCACACTGTTGCTTCTGCTCATTGGGAGAGATCCAAGAGATATGGGGAGTCTTGGAATCCAAGAATAAAAAGATTTAAATGTTGTATTCAACTACTCTGCATAGTTTTCATATATTGAAGAATGCCCAGGAGGGAGTGGAGGACCAGCTGGTCACCAGAACTACGGCTGTGTCTGACTTTGTCAACTATAGCCAACTGTAGACACCTCTACATTTTTTTTTCAGCAATGCTGTCGACTTGTGTTTTTATTTTTCTCAATTCTTGTAAACTCACAATTTAATAAGGTTAATAATAATGTACAATTACATCATTAAAGAACTCATACTGGCAGAACAGTTTGTATTTTATTTATGCAAATGATGAAATTTCCTTTATAGCTGTAAACTTGTTACAATACCCTGAGTCCGTACTCCATGTTGAACGCTATACACAAATAAACTCAATTGAAATGAACTCAAAAGAGGAGGGGTAGAAAAATGGTCACACCTCACTGAAATATGGATTGTCAAAATGTAATACAGGGGGTCCTCAGGTTACGACACAGTTCCGTTCCTACAACAGTGATGTAACCCGAATTTTGGTGTAACTCGAAACACACTCTAGCCTAAGTAACTTTCCTGTCTTAACACATTTGCAAAATCATAATCTAGAACATAAAAACACAAAATCTAAGCCTCAGAAAAAGGAAAAGGACATAAATATACTGTACTGTACACTGTACTGTAGTAACAGAAAAAATGAGTGTAAAAAAATCTTTTCCTTTATTCCTTCTCATGTCTCAATTTTTTTAAGTTTTTATGGGAGTGAGCGTTGTAAACTCGAAACGCTGTATGTCGAATCGTTGTAACCCGAGGACCCCCTGTATATAATATTTGTATATTAAAGTAATTTAACAGCATTTTTCATATTAGCTTGCTAAGTTTCTGATGGTACATTATTTAGTGATCTTTGATGTACATTGGTACGCCTGTTTTGTAAGTGAAAAGACTGTGAAAAAACCCTAAAATAATTAGAATGTCAAGGTAGACCCTTGGAATAACCAAGTATAATGAAGACCCTCTAGTCTCAAAAAACTGTGGTGGAAAATCAACATGAGGAAATCACTGCAACTGTAACCAACATTGCACTGGCAAATGAACAAAACAAACCTTGGACATCTGAGCAGCTACAGATGTTTGAGTACTTCACACTGAGACCATTCCATGTCTAGAAAATCCTTAATCCAACTTTAGGGTCACAGGAAACTGAAGTTTATCCTGGCTGGATCAGGTGCAAGGCAGGATCCAACCCTTTATGGGCCACCAACCCACCAAAAGGAATACTAATATGCCAGTCCAAGTTGGAGTTATCAGATACCCAATCTGTATATGTTTGGCACATGAGAGGAAACATAAAACATCCATACAATCATCCAAACAGAAAATCAGATAATATACAAACTCCACACACACACAGAGAACATGGCCAGGATTTGAACTAAGACTCCTGGAGCTGCAGAGATTAGGAGACCAGACACCCCAGTTTGACAGGGACAATCCCAATTTCAGGCTATGAATCAGATGTCCCATATTTTTTCTGGGACCGTGCTGTTTTTATGCATGGTGTCCCATTTTATGCCAGGTATCCCGTATGTTACAAGGCACACGATACTCCATTGAACCAAAGTGTTCAATTTTATTTGCATCTAATACACTCGCTGGATTAATGACTTATATTCCGTTTTGGAACCGCAACATTATGGTCAGTCTATACACAAGTGTCCCAGTATGGGACTTTGAAAATCTGGTTACCCTCTATAGAGCAGAAGCAGTGACCACTGTCCTATGGTGCTACTCACCTGTCAAGGTATGACTTTTTGAAATTTTTATATTTTCTACATACAGTTCCATTCAAAAGTTTGAACACCAGTGGCTGAATTACATACATTTTAAGTCAACAGAAAACTAAAACAATGGCATGTTTACGAAAATGTTAAATCAGTTATGATTTATTTCATGAACAAACAAAAATGTAAAATAAACATTTGTAAAGTGAATGTGCAAAACATTGGACACCCTTTCAGTTGTAAGCTCTCAGAACACATTAGACCCTTACTCTGAAGTGGATGAACTCCTTAGAGGATAGTCAGGTCAAGACTTGTCATTAGAAATTGTCGTCTGATGGAAATTCCAAAACCTTTGACTCTTCAAACATTAACACTCAACAAACTAAGCAAACTGACTGAGAATCTGAAAATTAAACGAATTGATGCCTACAAGTCAAGGCTATATAAAAAGTTATGAGAACACTTCCAGTCAATTTGACCAGTCCAAAACATCATTAAGAAATGACAGTTAAAGGGGACTGTGTGGCTGGAAGACTAACAAAACTGACAGATAGAATAGCAGTAGGGCAAAGTAAAACCACCACAGGACTTCAAGGGACATGTGGGAAGATTTAGCTGAGAAAGGAATAGCAGTGCATCACTCCACTGTACAGCACGACTTTCATGGACACATGTCCTTCATGAAGGAACCATCAGAAGGAAACCTCACCTTCAATCTCATCACAAAAAACAACATCTGCATAAGAGAGAGACATTTTGGAATCAGGTGCTGTGGACAGATGAAGTTAAAATCAAACTCTTCGGCCACAACCACAAAATAATAATTCTTTGCATTTATATAGCTCTTTTCTCACTACTCAAAGCGTTCAGCAATTGCAGGTTAAGGGCCTTGCTCAAGGGCCCAACAGAGCAGAGTCCCTTTTGGCATTTACGGGATTCGAAACGGCAACCTTCCGATTGCAGTGCAGATCCCTAGCCTCAGAGCCACCACTCCGGGTTTTGGGGCACTTGAAACATTGTGCAAGGACAGGAAAGAAATGGATTCCTCGAAATATCAACAAATCCTTGAGAAGAACGTCAGACAGTCAGTCAAGGAAACTGAAACTGAGAAAGGGATGGCTTCTACAACAAGACAACAATCCAAACCACACTTTCAAACCTACTAGAAAGTACCTCAAGAAACACAAGGTGAAGCTTTCGGAATGGCCCTCACAGTCCTCGGACTTGAATATCATTGAAAATCTGTGGGTAGATCTTAAGACAGACAGACACAAGACAGCCCAAGTATATCTCACAGTGGCAAGACATCTGCATGGAACAATGAAGACAATTGTCCATTGCAAGAATTCCAAGATTCATACCTAAATACAAAAAAAAAAAACTTCTTCAAGCTGTGATTTTTGTCAAAGGGGGTGTTAATAAGTACTGGCTAAGCAGGGCACCCAAGCTTTTAGAAACGTCACATTTACTCTTTTACTTCTATTCATTTTTTTAGTTCATTAAACAAATTGTAAATATACAGTAACATTTTCATAAAAATTGCATTATTTTAATTTGTTTGTTACCAAATTTCTGTTTGCTATTTTTTACTTCAAACATCTGTCAAATATGTAAACTGTGTTTATATCAAAATGGCCAATTTGAATTCAGTAAGTGAACATGTGAAGGGGACCCCAAGTGACAATTTTTGGGGCAAATCTAATAAAACGATTTCTTTAAAAGTTTAAAAAAAAAACATTTGTTTAAAGTGTTTTCTCCAGGAAGGCTTAGTCACTTCAACCTAGTGGGTAACAGTCAAGAATGATTTACTTAACATTTGCCTTGCTACTGGCAAACTTATCTTTGCAAAAGATTGTTAATGGCAGCAATAGCTTCTGGGGCCACATGAGGCCACAAAAGAAGAATATTAACAATGTAACATATTTAATAAAAACTCCAAAAAGCCAACTGAAATAATCATTCTGACATTAGCACATTAGAACAATCTAGATGAGAACAGATTATTCAGAACAACAAAGCTTTCCAGTCTTATCCATTTAATTCTTCTAAAATAATATCAAGTCTAATTTTAAAGGTCCCTAATGTCCTGCTGTCTTCCACACTACTTAGTCTCTTATTCCATGTGTCTATTGTTTTCCATGAGATGAAAAACTTCCTAATGTTTGTGTGAAATTTACCTTTAACAAATTTCTAACTGTGTCCCGTGTTCTTGATGAAATCATTTTAAAATAACAGTCTCGATCCACAGTACTAATTCCCTTCATAATTCTAAGCACTTCAATCATGTCACCTCTTAATAAGTTTTTGCTTAAACTGAAAAGGCTCAGCTCTTTTAATCTTTCCTCATGATTCATTCCCTGTAGCCTTGGAATCAGCCTAGTCACTCTTCTTCTTGCTTTTTCCAATGCTGCTATGTCCTTTTTGTAGCCTTGAGACCAAAACTGAACACAGAACTCCAGATGAGGTCTAACCAATGTGTGATAAAACTTAGGCATGACCTCCTTGGACTTGTACTCCACACATCACGGCGCTATATAACCTCACATTCTGTTAGCCTTCTTAATGGCTTCTGAACATTGTCTGGCAGTTAATTGTGATGAATTCGACTCCTAAATCCTTCTCATAAGGTGTACTCTTGATTTTCAGACCTCCCATTGTGTATTGAAACCTCACACTTTCACCATCAACATGTAATACTTTACATTTACTTACATTGAATTTCATCTACCATAAATCTGCCCCCTGGGTTCGATTCCCGGGTCCTCCCTGCGTGGAGTTTGCATGTTCTCCCCGTGTCTGCGTGGGTTTCCTCCGGGTGCTCTGGTTTCCTCCCGCAGTCCAAAGACATGCAGGTTAGATGCATTGGCGATTCTAAATTGTCCCTACTGTGTGCTTGGTGTGTGTGTGTGTGTGCCCTGTGGTGGGCTGGCGCCCTGCCCGGGATTTGTTTCCTACCTTGCGCCCTTTGTTGGCTGGGATTGGCTCCAGCAGACCCCCATGACCCTGTAGTTAGGATATAGCGGGTTGGATAATGGATGGATAGATGGATAAATCTGTCCACACCTGTATGCTGTCAAACTCCCTCTGTAATGATTCAACTGATTCTAGATTATCTGGCAATCCACCTATTTGCAAACTTAACCAGCTTGTTACTTACAGTCCCATATATTGTGTCTTGGTAGAGTAATATATTACTCTACTTTCCCCTTTTGTATTATTAAGTAGCCTTTGTCAGAATGCCTCAAATCTCCCAGACTTACCACTGTTTATAAGGTATTATAGTATATAACTTCTCCCCACCTTCCCTGCTACATCTATAACCTCAGGCAATTAGGTGTAGTAAAAGACAAGCAGGAGTTAAGTTACACATAAAATAATGTATTATTGATAATATTTATAAATAATAATATGCAATGTACATTTGAATATTGACAACCATACAACCTGATAAATGGTGAAGTGTAGTTTCAGGCAGCATGCAGACTTGTTAGTTACTTAAAATGTCTCTAGTTAAGACATTGGTCAGCTTTCTTCAGAACAGGTTGCATGCCTGTCTCAATATTGCTGCCAAGCTGTGCTCTCCATTGTGTTGTCCTTTTCAGTTCATGCATCAGTTTGGTAAGAGAGAGAGTGAGGTTAAGCAAGCAAATTTATAGATTCTCTGTCCAACCCCTAGAGCCAATAGGACATCATGGTACTTAAAGGCTTCTGATACAAGCCAGTTCCAAACAGCAAAACTTCAGACTAATGGGGGGATAGAACATCTTCACACCTGCTGCCCCCCAAAACCATTTGATGAGCTAAAGTCTGAAAGTTAGACAGCCTGACTTTCCTATGGGGTTTGACTGAGAGACTTCAGAGAAACATTAGCCAAACTTGTTTAAGGCACTTCCCCCCAATTCTAACCTCTAAGAAAAACTAATGCAAATGTTATATTTCAAATTTAGATTCAAAGCAAGGATACTAAGATTTATACACTGCTGTCTTTTATAGGCAGAACATAATATACAGTACCATGTGACATGCATGTCAAATGTGTTATGATTGTGCTCTTTTTCAAAATTTTATATATTTCCCTTTTGTGCTTTTATTAATTTTTTTGCGCATTTAGGGTTTTATATTAAATAGTCTAACTCTATTGTAAAGCTTTACTTTTGAATTAGTTAATATATTTTCACATCATTCCCACAATGTTTTCTTTGGCACTGCCATTCTGAGGACATTTTGTGTATGGCTAGTATGCCGTTTCTATGCTTGGATGACTAGAAATGTGCAATGGGTGATGAGTGATGTCACAACTGTAGAAAGGTCAGCATCATGCACTTCCATATGCTGTCCAAAGCTGTAACTTAACTCACAACTCTCTTTGTACTTTATTTATTTTTCGATTTAGTTACTGAACTTAGTACAAATCCTTGGTGTCCAGCATTTAGGTTTTTCATGCTCACGTGTATATCCATGGTATTTACAATTACTGCTGAACTCTTATACTGCTTTGAAATTTTCTACTCATAATCAGCTTTCAGTCTCACAAGTGTGAATCTACTGTATTATGTAATTATGTCATTATTTAAATGTCCACTCTTGCCATCCCAAGCAGAACACAAACAGCAATGTCTCAAAATGGCGGTTAACCATAATTAAGTGTGTGATGATGTCAGAATCTTTAGGGCAAACATCTTTTTGTGGAAAGATATAGAGGATGCAGAGTAACTCACATGCCTGTCTTTATCTTCTTCTTCAGCCTGGAATTGGTATGAATGTTGCTAAAGCCATGGAGCCAAGAAAGACAGGAAGGGTTTAAAATGACAGAGCTTCTCTTTGGCGCTACATACTTTCCCCGTTGTGCTTCTTATGCTTTGTGTAGAACAGCTGAGGATGCAAGAGAAACAGTTCATGAGGAAGCAGTTAACACTGCGCTGCACAATTTCTACACTGCAACAAAGAACAAGCAATTAAACTGGAAAGACATCTTCAAGGCCAATGATTTATAGGGGGTGTCCCACCTGAACAAATGGATATATAACAGAAGGGAAGTCCTAATGACTATTCCAGAAGAAGACTGAGCTCTTGAACTAAAGGACTTAGACTTAAGCCACAGTATTACCAATAGACCAGCCCTGGGTGTTCAGTGGTACACAGTAAATGACTCTTATAAACAAATTCATCACTTTGCAGATGCCAGTGAAGATGGTTTTAGCACTGTTACATATCTTCTCTTCATTAACAAAAAAGACCAGAAACATTGCTCACTCTTAATGTGGAAATCAAGAAGAGTGTCACCACTGAAGCATGTCCCAATTCTAAGAATGGAGCTAACAGCAACAGTTGTGGGAATAAAAATAGACAAGATGCTAAAAAGTGATCTTCAAATACCCCTGCAAGAACTTGCATTATGAACCGAAGGCACCACTGTGCTAAAATATATTTCAAATGAAAACACACAATTCAAATCTGTTGTTGCCAACAGAATCACAGTAATAAGAGATCATTCATGGTCTTCACAATGGGGGTATGTCACATCTGTCCTAAATCTAGCAGATCAAGAATCAAAAGTTAAGCATGGAGACAAGGCCCAGGTTTCTTATTAAAAGTAGAACCAGAGGGGCCTCGACAAGCATAGAAGAAATTGCTGAACATGTAAATTAACTCATAACCTATTGCTCAGAATGGCTACACTTGAAGAAAGCTTTGGTAAAGTTTCTCAAGTTAAAATAAATACTACTGCACTTAAAAGATGATAGAAAGTACTAGATGAGTACTGCCCTCTGCTCCACCAGTTGTTGGCTCTACAGAACCCACATCATGGTATCAGTTA
The DNA here is from genome assembly GCA_026402145.1 of Polypterus bichir lapradei. Taxonomy (NCBI): domain Eukaryota; kingdom Metazoa; phylum Chordata; class Cladistia; order Polypteriformes; family Polypteridae; genus Polypterus; species Polypterus bichir. The sequence goes on along the minus strand of JANRMT010062825.1, from coordinate 3,530,679 downwards.
TTGGTTGACCATCACAGATGACTGCCAAATACAATACCAATGTTGTCAAAATCATTCATTAGCATTATGCATGAGCACTACGCTTGGCTCATGACTGGGTACATTTGGCAATAATACCTTATACCTCGAAGCCTTATACATTTTTGTGTCTCTTCTTTTATAACAGGAATTCTTTGGAATAGGTGAATATTTCTGAGGAGCAACAGCTTGATAATAATTACAAATAAACATGTAATTAAAGGTATAAATACTGTAGAAATGGCAATTTTATTAATTTTGCAAGCATTGGACATCATTTTTTTTATTTAAAAGTAAATTACCCTTTATAGTCATTGAATCTAAAAGCTTGGCCGCAGACACACAACTGTGGCGGACACTTTGTTAAATCCAAAAGCTATGTGTACCCTTTCCCATTCTACATACAACAGAAAGAGAGCTTTGTTTTCGCTTTCTGCTGTTCTGCTCCAAGTGTTTTGAACCCATTCCTATTAGCATTTGAATGGTCAAACTTTATTCTATGATCTTATACTATACTATGTAGATTTATTGCAAATGCAAATTTTATTTTTTATTAATAATAAAGTTATTTGCTGAGCAAAACATATATTGTATAGTTCACATTTTTTCACAGCTAATATAAAAAGACAGTCTCTACAGCACTAAACAAGTGTCCCTTGAAGCTGATGCTGATCCACCATTTCTGCCTAAATGGGATATAGAGATTGCCTTTGTCATTTTGGGAGCTATTTTCACAGGTAAGTAGAACTAATTCAATGTCTAGGCTTACAGTTTTATGAAATGTTCTATTATATACTGTAGCCAACTCAAATTTCTTTTAGCTCAATGCTTTTTTTTATACTTGAAATTTATCTATTGTGATCTGTAGTGATAGTAGGGAACAGGTTGAGGAGATCCTGGAGAGGTGGAGATATGGTCTGGAGAGGAGAGGAATGAAGGTCAGTAGAAACAAGAGAGAATACTTATGTGTAAATGAGAGGGAGGTCAGTGGAATGGTAAGGATGTGGGGAGTAGAGCTGGCAAAGGTAGATGAGCTTAAATACTTGGGATCAACAGTACAGAGTAATGGGGATTGTGAAAGGGAGGTGAAAAGAGAGTGCAGGCAGGGTGGAGTGGGTGGAGAAAAGTGTCAGGAGTAATTGGTGGCATACAGGTATCAGCAAGAGTGAAAGGGAAAGTCTACAGGCTGATAGTGAGACCAGCTATGTTATATGGGTTGGAGACGGTGGCACTGACCAGAAAGCAGGAGACAGAGCTGGAGGTGGCAGAATTAAAGATGCTAAAGTCAGATAGTTATTCTAAGAAACCACAGTTTTGGACAGATTTGACCAAGAGAGGTTCTTATGATGAAAGTTGATTTTTTCAAGTGTGTCTTTCTTGTCATTTCCAATCTGCATAATCTCTTCTATATCTTACTGCACACTATAACAGGAATGTGTTTTGCAATTAAAATGATTTAAATAATACAAATCTTGGAAGTTCTCTGTTATTCTTCTTGGGATTAAGGTTAATGCAAGGGTTTACTTTCAATGGTGGCAGCCTGCTTTTAGCTTTTTTGCCTGTTTCTATGAAGTCATTCAGTTATTGCCTGTTTGCCACCCTGCTCTCTTTTGGGAGTGTTATGGTCTGTCATGAGTCTTGCCCTGAGGTTTTATTTTTTTTGTGTTGAGATTTTTGTTTATGTTACATAGTCCTGTTTAAGCTGTACTTCTGTTAATGGTCTTTTATTACCTAGCATGTATTCCTTGTTTCTTTAATTAGTTTAATCTGTTCTCTTTTGTGTGTGGTACATTTTGATAATGTGTTAATTGCAAAATTGTTGGGAGGAAGACCCCTGATTAAGAAATTATCTGCAGGTGCTGCGATTAGGCATTTTCAGCAGTACCTCTGTGGCTAGAAGAAGCACCTGCCAGCAGTGCTGGTTGCTGTGGAAAAGTTTTCCAAACTGACTTATTTGATCCTTTTTGACCATTTTCTTTGTTCTTCCGAAAGTCTGCCTTTATTGTTTACATCTTTGGATCTTGGCTTTATTTCTAAAGATATTTTTGTTTAGACCATTTCCCTTTTATTTACTTTATGGTATTTTATCTTTGGAGTTTTACTGTGTTTTTGTTCCTTGAATTTTGTATTTTTTTCTGTAGTTTCGTTTCTTTTAAATTTATTTGTTTATGTTTTCTTTTATTAGTTTAATAAATGTTGCTTTTTTATTATTCATGTGGCCAGGGATTTAATAGTTTCCCTCCTCTTTATAGTGTACATTATGTGGTAAAAAAAAGAAAGGCAGTCAGCGCACTCTGCCACCCCCTGGTCGGATGTTTTATTACAATTACTCAGGCCCCTTAGCTGCCTCCTACTCACACATGTGTGACACTGTATACTCTGACTTTCAATGAATAGAAATGTTACAGAATAAGGATGGTTTGGTTAAGCAATGGTCCACTCCCAAAATAAATTACAACGTGTTGTGAGGTCTGCTGAGAAAATTATTGGCTGTGCTCATCCGTTTGCTGCAGACCCGTACACACCTACTGTCCCTAACTATGCCAAAAGGATAAGTAAGGACTCGTCTCACCCAGATCATCACTTGTTGCAAACACTCCCCTCTGGTAAACAGTTTGGGGTAAATAAAACTAAAATTACTGTAACAGACAGCTAAACAGTTTTTTTTCCCAGAGCCATAGTCTCCATAAACCAGCCATTTAGTCTGTTTTACAGCACTTATTAATATGCTCTCTCAAGTGCTTTATATGTGCAGCCAGACCTTCCACCTGCACATCTTCATTTGCACATTTCCTTTATAATTGCACTATTCTGCAACTGTTTGTAATATATGTTATTTAACATTTGTCATTTACGTTATTTGTTTGTGATATTGTTTTGTGTTATAAGCAGCTCCAAAGCCACTAAGTTAAATTCCCGTACCTTAAGTACTGGCAAATAAAAGTGATTCTAGTTCTGATATTCAAAGCAGAGCTGAAGTATTGTTGTGGTGTGAAAGTTTGTATATAAGTTGATAAATATTTTGTATGTCTTTATTTCTTTAGACATTAGTGTTATATCATTGATAAAAACAGCAATGGTTTAATGGTTAAGAGCCCTTGAGTCTTTGTAATTTCACGACAGGGTTGGGGGAAGTGCCTAAAACCAGTTTGGCAAGTGTTTCTGTGCTGGACTTTCTCAATCAACACCCCCACAGGAAAGCCAATTTGGCAAGCATCAGCTGAGCAAATGGTTTTGGGAGCATGTGTGAAAGGTATTGTGTGCCCCATTGGTCTGAAGTACGGCTGTTTGAGATTGACCTGAATCAGAGGCCATTCTGTAGCACAAAACCCTATTGGTGTAAGGGCTTGGACAAAGAATGCATAACTTTGGTTGCTTCACCCCTTCTTATCACTCTTGTACACCATACTGATCAAAGAGCATCTCAAACACCATGAACTGAAAAGGACAACACAATGAATAGTACAGCTCAGCAGCCATACTGAGACAGGCATGCGGATTGTTCTGAAGAAAGCTGACAACAAATGATGCCTTAACTAGAGACATTTAAAGTAACTAACAAGTCTGTGTGCCCCCTGAAAATACTCATCAGCACTTATCAGGTTGTATGGTTGCCAGTGTTCACTTGTATTTTGCTTATTGTTGTTATTTTTGAATAGTATCAATAATACATTATTTAAAGTGTAACTTAACTCCTGCTTGTCTTTTACTACACCTAATTGCCTGAGGTTATAAATGTAGAAGGGAAGGTGAGGAGAAGTTATATGGTACAGTACCTTATAAACAGTGGTAAGTCTGTGAGATTTGAGGCATTCTGACAAAGGCTACACATTAATACTACAAAAGGGGTAAGTCTACCAAGACAAAACAAGAATTCAATTCAATTCAGTTTATTTTTGTATAGCGCCTCTCACTGAGTGCAGGCTCAGGACACTGTAACAAGTTCACAGGTAAACACAATCTCAAACTTTATACACTACTAATTATATAATGCATGCAAATAAAGACACAATTTGTTTAAACCCATAGGAAGACAAAGCAGATTAATACTAACTAACATAAACTGAACAATGTCTGTCCATTAACATACAGTAATTGTTGAACTACTGTTAAAACATACCAATATAAATTATATATACAAAGGAAAACACACACAATCCCTTGCTCAGGAGTGTTTTTTTTTTTTTTTATTTGCCTCAATTAATATTTATACCTTGTAGCAAAGTTAACAGTTTAGAAAAACAACTCTGTGCCCAGGATCATTTAGTATGCAGAGAAGATAACAAAAGCCGCTATGGTCGTGCTTCAGCTAACACAAAATTGTGGGAGTAGAACTGCAGCAGTCCAACAAGATAAAATCAGAACAAGGCATGCAACATATATCAAAAGTAACTTTGAAACAAACAGTATATATTATTATCTTGGGGAAATTGCTCAGACATTACCTACTACTTAATCTGTACTATGAATACCCCAACTCTAATCTGAGCACAGCATCGTTTCACTTTATGTTCTTAAACCCATAATGCTAATGATGGCAGAGGAATTTCTGATGTGACCCATTAGCGTCTGCTCCAAAATATATTTCAAAAGCAAAAGGCTGACATAAAGCCAGACTCATCTGAGGCTCTTTGACAGATTAAAAGAAGTTTACAGAGATATTTTTGGCAGCTACATAAAAAAGAATTTTGAAAAAAGAGCATTTGAGACCCAACACTTGTGCACATCTAATAATTTATTTTTATAGTCTATCTTAGGTCAATATTTTTTAACTAACAGAAATAAGCAATAAAGCAATAAGCCATCTTGGTTATTAGAAAAGTCAAGAGTGAGAAATGAAATAGTCCAGTTGATAGAGTATGCAGCTGTAGAAAATTCTCTATAAAGCTTTTGACGATTCTGAACTTTCTTAACAGGTAAGTAGTAGTAGCAGTATTGCCACATGTTAGAATTTACAGACAGTGAAATAGCAAATGCTTTGAACTTGCATTTTTCTGAGGTTTGTAACTGTGAAGAACTGGCTAACCTCCCAAGTTAATAGGGCCTACTAAGGAGGTTCCTCGTGTTTTGGAAATTGTAGAGGGAAAAGTGCTGCTTGGATTAAATAGGCTGAGCACTAACAAATCACCAGGTCCAGATACCATTCATCTTCAACTGCTTAAGGATGTTAGTGAGCATTGTAGACTACCAAGGGGCATACCAGCCACCCTACCTGACACAGACAGGCATGGACATAAGTGCAGATGCAACACACCTTTATTTGTTCACGTGGGAACAGCTTCCCCCTGCTTCCCACCCTTATAGCACAGTTCTCTAGTAGATAGCTACAGGTTCTCTTCTCACTTTCACCCTTTTCTCGCCACCACTCCTCTTCCAGAAAGCTTTGTCCTCTTCCACCCAACTCTGGCCTCTGGAGTAGTGGCTGCTGACTCCTTTTAATAAGGCACCCAGAAGTGCTCCAGGTGCCCGTTGACCTACTTCCACAAGCACTTCCGGGTGTGGCACTATTGCTCCATACAAGGGTTCAGCAGTTCTCCAGGCGCACCAGCAGGGTGGAGCTTCCAAGCACCAAAGCCGTGGTCCTACAGCAAGCTTGGGCGGCTGCCCTCTTGTGTCCCAAGGAAGGTACTGCCCAGAACACAGTCTCTCCTCTGGTCTTTCCAATACAGGGGCATCCCTGCTGGGCAAGGGTTAAGGTCGTCCATCACAGTATGTTGTAATAAACAGCCCGCACACAGACAGAAAGACAGACATCGGATGTTGAATGCCACGCACGTTTAATGAACTATTTACAAGGTTCAAACAGTCCTGCACTGCACACAGTGCTCTAGCACCAAACACCCTCACACAAGGGCCTTTAGATGTCTGTGGGCCTCCTTTCTTCCTCCTATTACTGGAGCTTCGTCCTGCTCCTGACTCTAGCTCCCCAACTGTAGGAAGGCGGCTCCCTTTATAGTCACCCGGACGTGCTCCAGGTGCTCACTGATGCTCTTCCGGCTGCACTTCCCGGTGAGGCGGAAGTGCCGCATGAGCACCCGGAAGCACTCCGGGCATTGCTGGAAGGTCCTTCCTCCACCTTCCCAGGTATGGGGGAAGTATAGCTCTCCCGGGCTCTCTTGGGGCACCCCCTGGTGGTAGCCACGGGCCCCCACGGGTTTGAGCCTCCCTGCTACTTCCCCGTGGTCCCCTTGCTATCCAGGGCGGTTGCCCCCTCGTGGCCCGGGGGACGTATAGATCCCCTTCTGGTTCTTCCAGGCGTCCCGGCTGGGTCTGGCCCCCAGCCTCCTGCCACAATGTATATAAACTCTTGAGGCGCGTTTTTCAAAAATTTCTGCTCACTTGGGAAATTCTCCAGAGAGGAGGTTAACAAATGTTTTTATCCCATTGTATAAAAAGAGTGATCTGGCCAATCAAAGTAACCATGGGTCAGTAAGCTTGACTTGCATCAGAAGTAAATTAATGGAAGGAATCATTAAGGAAAGGAGCGAACATCACATGTCAAGAACAGGAGTGTTATCAAATAGTCAACATGGGGAAGATCAGGTTTCATTATTATGAGGAAGCAACAAAAGCAAATAACCAGAGATGTGCATATTGTATTATTTATCTTGATTTTTAAGAAGGCTTTTAATCAGGAACCACATGAAGGGTTGGTGATCAAAAGATATGGGAAAGTGTTCTGAAAGTCGGTACAAAATTAGCTCAAACACAGGAAGCAAAGGATTATGGTGAACTGAACACATTTTTCAGAATTAGGGGATATTAAAGTTGGTGGCCCTCAGGGGGTTAGAGCAAGGCTGAGGTCACTTTTACTTTCAATATATTTAAATGGCCTGGGTAGCAATATAATAAGTAAGCTGGATAAGTTTGCAGATGATGCCAAACTAAATGGAAAGACAGATAGGGCTGAATCAGTTAAACTGTTGTAAAGAGACCTGGATGGCATTCAGTACAGGCTTGGGTAGATTTGTGGCTTGTTAAATTTTATGTAAGTAAATGTAAGGTTTTACACTTAAGAAGTAGAAATGTTAGATTTGAATACTCAATGGGAGGTTTAAAACTTGAAAGTACATCTTATGAAAAGGACCTAGGAGTTATAGCAGACCACCATCTTCACCCTGACAGTGTACAGAAGCGATCATCAAAACTGATAGGACACCAGATTGTATGTTATAATGTGCGGAGAGTAAATGAAGGGGGGCTATACTCATGTTATATAATGTACTTGTGAGGTGTCACCTGGAGTACTGGGTTCAGTTTTGTTCTCCATATAGCAGCACTACAAAAGTCCACAGAAGAGCAACTAGTCTGATTCTAGGACTGAGAGGTATGAGCTATGAGGACAAATTAAATGAATTGAACATTTTCACTTTAAGCAACCAGAGATTAAGAGGTGACATAACTGAAGTACTTGAAATTATGAAGGGACTATTCTCTACAGGCAGTCACCTACACAGGAGAAAGGAGTTATCAGCAGCAGAAAGAGAAGAATACAACTATTTATTGATAATGAAACAGGGTAACCATGGGGTTGTATTGCTTCTCTTCTTTGTAACCTTTTTTTAATAATATGAAATACAAAGGTCCATATTGAAAGCCTGCATTCTTGCTCCTTGACACCATGTTCCAGAATCCTTGTGTTGGACAAAATGGAGAGAACAGAGGAAGGCATCACACACTGTACGGCATTTGTGAGAAGGATGAAGAAAGACTTCTTGTAAAGGAACCAGCATAAGAGAAGCAAGGAACAGGCATAGAACACAAACTAGGTGGGATAATTAATAACTTTATTGCCTGTCAACATTTTATTCACTTAAACAAAATAACATTCTAACAAAGATTTGACCCCACTGTTTCTTTCACATTTCTAAGACATAATGATAGCTAATATGACTGCTGTCTCTGCTTCCTCTAAACTCTTTTGCCTAAGATAAATACAGCAGATAGATAAACAGATAGATATATATTTAGTAATCTCTTAAAGCAAATATTGTTTCTTATATATTATAATGTAGGTGGTAATAAAAAACACATAATCGAAGAATAAAATTCCAGTTAAACCGTGACTCCTCTGCAGTGTGCAGCTTAAGCTAACTAAACATGTTCTTCCTGCCCTTTAGAAAAATGAATTGTCCAAGGCTCACTTCAGGGATTGAGGCAAATGATAATCGCCCCAGCTTGAAATGTTCAAGAACGCTTGTTTTGGATTAATCCACAAGCTATTTCTGTATCCCAGCAGCTTCCCTCTTGCGACATGGTTATCACCAACACTGCTGAGAATATCTATCAGTAGAAAGCAATTCTTGTCGTTTGCATCCTAAGACATTTTCTGAACTGAAAAAAGAGAATTACTAACTGATTTAGCCAAGCACATTACACCAAAAACAAAAAACAAGTACAGTATGTGCTTTGGTGAAGAATTCTCACTTACTCTGAAGATGGCAACTGAAAAACAATTAGCGCAGTGGGATCCATTCCAAAAATGTGCAGGTCTCGGTGATTAGCAACTCTAAATAGGGCTTGTACAGGGTGGGGTATAAAGATCTCCCATATTTTGAAGAGGTATAAAAAATGAACAAAGCTATCTAAAAAAAATATATATATATTTCTGAAAAGTACATAAAAACAGTTTTGTTTTAATGGATTTTAAAAATCATATCAGACAAATGGCAGCCATCGTTGGCAATACATTGCTGAAGATGCACCCGGAGGTTCTCCATCACTCTCTGGGGCCTCATGTATAAACAGTGCGCATGCACAAAAATTTTGCTTAAGAACGTTTCCACGTTCAAATCGCGATGTATAAAACCTAAACTTGGTGTAAAGCCACACACATTTCCACAGTACCTCATACCCTAGTGTACACAAGTTCTCCGCTTGGTTTTGCAGACTGGCGGCACCGAGCGTCAAAGCCGTGCTACTGTTCCTGTGTGGTTACCCTTTCTTTTTCAGATCCACATCCCTGACGCAGCTTTATAAATACACTGAAATTAACCGCATATTGTTTATTAGTTTAATGCATCTGATTGTAATCAACCAGTAACAATATAATAGTCCACGGAATGGTCAAACTATTCCAAATACCATAGCTTCTCTAGTGTTGTTACTCTCACTGCACCTTCTTTTTCTTCTTACAGCTGCTCCCGTTAGGAGTTGCCACAGTGGATCATCTTTTTCCATATTACTCTCACTGCACCACTCGGAGCAGCTGATCAGAAAGAGAATTATCGGTATACAACATCAAGCACACACTGCTTCAGCAATGCTTCCTATTTGAACTGCTTCTCACACTGTAAACGCTTCAAAACCTTTCCTGTACGGACCTCACAGTTCAGAAAGAGTTTCATCCCAAGAGCTCTAAATGCACTCAATCAGTCCATCAAGCGCTCCTTGTAGAACTGTTTGTATTTATTAGTTCAGTCACCTCACTGTAAACTTGCACTACAGTTATAATATTGCACAACCTGAGCCACTTTATAAAGCGCGTATTTACATATGATGACAATATCATTTTTAAGATGAAATGCAGCAAAATATGTTTATTATATTATACAGATAAAACTTTACCTTTATTTAAATAATCTATATTGTCAATAATTAAAGGACATGGTGTCGCTACGCTAGCAAGGATCTGGCGCTTCATTCACGGATTGTTCCTGCCTCGCACTGTATGCTTCACTGGGACTGGCATGAAGGATAGAATCATTAAACACGAAAAACTACTTTCCTAGAATTTTTGTTATCTCCAATATTCCTTCTTAAAATGTCATATGGCACTGGGAAGAAAGGAATTTATGGAGTGGTTTGCATAGGTCCTTAAAGGATAAGTTTGGTACTTTTCAAATCAAAGTTATTTCCTGACAAACGTTATAGAGTATATATGCATTTGGCACAAAAAATTGTGTTCTAAAGTTAAAAGCTTTCTATAAATTATAATATATATATATATATATATAGTGGTAGGTAGGGGGCGCTCTCGCTCCCTTGAACCTCTGTCCACGACTCCAAACACCAGGTAAAAGTCCAATAGTTGACTTTATTAATTCTCCACAGTGTACAAAACACCCTCTCCTCCACAATATTCATACAAATAACTAATAATAATCAATAAACCAATCCTCCAGCTCCCAGACGCGTTGCCACCTTTCCACCCAGCTCAGCTTGCCGTC
>JANRMT010062825.1:3481360-3515492 GCA_026402145.1 Polypterus bichir lapradei | reverse complement strand
GCTGCGAAGCGCGGGTATTTTGCTAGTATATATATATATATATATATACTGCCCACACTGGCACTTTACACTGCAGTCAATGGGGCACAGAGGAAAAGCTTAAAAACTTGCCTAATATGTCCATTTTTCAAGACAAGATTAAATTGATCCACATCTTGCAATTACACAAAAATTGTGAAATAATTTACATATGTCTTTTCTGAACAAAAAAACACTAATATTATAAGATTCAGCCATATAAAAAGAAGACCAGCCATGCAAAAAGATCTTTTAATTTACAGAAAGCACTTAACTTTAGAACACAGTTTCGCATGGCAAATGCATATATACCATGTTTGTGAAGAAAATTCAACTTGAAAATTTCTCCTTCAAGGTGACTCTCCTCCCTGATTTACTGAAGTTAAGTTCTGAGTATAATAAATGTCTGACATTAGTTGAAATGATTTCCAGTTTCTACAACATGGTCCACTGACTTCTCAAAGTTTACATCACTAAACCATTCAATAACACTGAAAGTGATGTCAGATTGCATCACACTGCAATAGAATTACATGAAGTTCTTCTCTACTTTAAATAGCCTGAGTTTACAGAGGAGAAATAGGGACAGATTGCATTTATAATGTATTATTATAATAGATATTTTTTATTAATATTCCAATTTAATATTCTTGGTGAGTTCCTAAATATTTGTATTCAGTCACTATTTCCACCTCCCACCCCTTAAGAAGGGTCTGAGCTGCCTCGAAAACTTACATATTGCAATTTATCAGTTCGTCAATCTTCTTTTTCTTTCGGCTGCTCTCGTCAGGGGTTGCCACAGCAGATCATTTTGTTCCATATCGTCCTGTCCTCTGCATCTTGTTCTGTTATACCCATCACCTGCATGTCCTCTCTCACCACATCCATAAACCTTCTCTTAGGCCTTCCTCTTTTCCTCTTGCCTTGCAGCTCTATCATTAACATCCTTTTCCCAATATACCCAGTATCTCTCCTCTAAACATGTCCAAATCAACGCAATTTCGCCTCTCTGACTTTGTAAGAAAAGGTGTCATTTTTCACTTCTCATTGCATTCATAACTAAGATAGTTCTTATTGCACTAATTTACTAAACTGTCCACTTGGTTGAAGTAACGGCTTTCATCCTCTCCAGATACGTGTCCTATCAACCTGGTGTCATCTGTTTACTTGATAACTGTTCATTGTTCTGTCTCAGGTCACTAACGCTATGTCCACATCACTACAATTAAATTTTTCGCCTTTTGTCCACTCTGCCCTTAGCATTTGTAAACCCTGAAAACAGAGACTTTTGAAAATGCTCACCAGAGCTGTATGCTTCTGAAAACATTGGTTTGACGTTGAAATGTGGATGGGTGAAAACATAGCCTTTTGAAAATGTAGTTTCTTAATTGCGCTCTGATTTGTTCATGCTTATAACATAGTCCTTCCCTGATTGGATCCTACTCAATATGATGTCTCATTCCTTGATTGGTCACCCTTCAAAGAAGAAAACCATATTCCAACATAGTGGAAACTGAAGAGTTGCTTTCAATGGCTCTTGTTGTGTTTTGCTTATCAGTATGCATCTAAATTGTGTTTAGTACAGTTTGAATGCTGCATACACATGCAAAAGGCATATAATTTACCTGCTGCTACAGTTTTATGATAAATCCCTTGGCCACTGACATTACCACCCCTTCAAACATTTTTCTTCCGACATGCATGCCCAGTGTAGGCAAACATCCACATCGTACGCATTTTCAGATCATTTTAGTGTGGATGGAGATACTTTCATAAACAATTTGAAAATGTTATCGTGGACAGAGATACTTTTCATTTAAAAAGTGCCATTTTTAAATGCAAATGTAGTACAGTGGATGTAGCCTAATATAGAGTGTAAATAATAATGGAGACAGAACACAACCTTGAGGAGCCCATGTATTTGAAAGAACATCCTTTGAAAAAGTGTCAGTGACTTTAACTCTCCTTGATCCATAAAGTAATAAATGGCGTTAATATTCTTAATGTTCAATTTTTCAATTAGTACATGCATGGTATTAAATACAGATGAAATATACAGAAACAGTTCTTATCAACAAAAGAGTAGATTGGATGTACGGTGACCAGCAGAGCATCTTCTACACTTCTCTTTATGCAGTAAGCTAATTAGTGGTCATCTTGAAAGGACTTCGTCTCTGACATTAAAATGTTTTTCACCAAATAGCTTTGTAATACGTATTACTTGTAACATTAAATTAATTTAGAGTCATAACAAAAAAATGTACTATAAATTATTAGACCAAATCCATGCTCTTTAGTACAAAAGATATTGTAACTGAGATGCTCTGCTCATAATTACCGTAGGCTGCCATGCTTATAATATAATTTAAGGTGAATAAGTGACACTGCAGCACACATGCTGTGCATTGAGTGGCGTATGTGCAGGGTGTTGTGAACGTCTCCACACTCTAACCAGACTCCTTCCATGTGTTTATGCACTGTGTTATATAATAGAGAAACTAATAACCACTAATTTTAAACAGGGAAAAAAAATAAGTCAGCATCTCCGTTTAGAAATAAAATTTACTATTTAGATCAGTGTTACGGCTTGTGAGTGTAGCGTGGCGTTCTTATGGATTGACATCAGTCTGAACTACATTAAGTTGTGATAGTTAAAGCAGAAAAAATGAAAAGAAGGATGGCTGCTTGAACCTTATCACTGTTACGGTTCACTCTTATCCTGATTAGATTTGGTGTCAGACGAGTGTATAAAGAACAAGAAAAAATAACCGTGTCAGACTCACAGAGACAAAGTGAAGAACAATATTTGCAGCCAAACTGAATTAGCATCAATGCAGTCTGGAAAAGTAAAAAAAAAATAACAGAGCATGACAAGTAGCTGAATAAAGAAACACTTCTGAGAAGAAAGGATAGACATTGTGTGTGCAGAAGAAATGAGGCAATCACAGAGGATGCCTGCCGATACCCAAACAAAACACAGAAATAAGGTTAAGGCTCTGCAGTCAGCATAAGACAATGAACTCTCCCACAAACGTAATGAAGTGGAAATCTAGGAGAAGGTCTTCTTCAATTGAATAGCAATAACCCTTAACCCAATAGAGATGCTGTGGAATGACCTCAAGAGAGACGTTCACACCAGGCATCTTAAGAATATGGCTGAGTGGAAGCAGTTCTGTAAGGAAGGATAGTCCAAAATTCCTTCTGAACATTGTGCAGGTTTGATTCGCAGCTAGTGGAAGCATTTATTTGAGATGCCATATGAAGTTCAACCAGTTATTAAATCTAAGGGCTCCCACAGATTAGCATAGAATGTTTAATGGGTGCATTCAATAAAAACATAACGATTACAATTGTTTGTGTATCATTATCTTAAGCATGTTGTGCTTCTCAATACATGCGACTTAGATGAAGATCAGATCACATTTTATGACTAGTTAATGAAGAAACCCAGGAAATTCCAAAAGATTCACAATTTTTTTCTTGTCATTGTAGATCAGTAGGACAGTATGCTTTCAAGCAATAACTTCTGAAAAAGCATAACATACTTGTGATATTTTTGCAGGGATTGCAATGAAGTCCAGCTGACCGGCTGCTGCAAATTGTGTATGCATAAGAGGGTATGGATGTTTTTAGGTGTGTCCCACAATGACAGGCACACCATGAAGGATTGTTTCCTGCCTTCCTGTTTCCATCCGGACCCTAACTATTTCCATGGCATGGAACAATGCCCAAGTCATGCTTGCTAAGGTGGTGGCACAGCTCTGAATGAAAAAGAGCTTATACAGGAAATACAAGAGAATACAAATAAAGCATGTATTGTTTTCATATTCACAGCCAAAGGGAATTACAGAAACACAAGCAAGAGCATGGGAATGCGATCACAAATATACAAGTGCATAGGTTAGTAAGTGTCCAAAGAAGAAAAACAAAGAGACTAAAAATATTAAAACAAATTCAACAACAAAGATAAAAGAATTAACATAAGATGATGAACACCAAACATCAAAGGTAAATTAACTACACCAAAGTCAAACAGCCTTTACTCTTAAATTAGGATAAAACAGTGCTTAGTGTAGCTGCTGCAGCTTTCAGCAGGCTGGGTTCTGATCCTGTGCCTTGTCGTTGTCCATGTGAAGTTTGTTTCTCCTTCTCTTTGCACGTGTTTCCATCTCACATCACCAAAGACAAGTAGGTTGGGTTAACTGGCAATTCCATATTGTCTGTGAGTAGTCTCCTACAAACTGCCCCATTGGCCTCAACAGGATTTCTTCCTGCCTTGCACCCAATGCTGTCACGATAGGCTCTGATCACCTGTGACCATGAAGTTCAGCGCAAATAAAAAGTATTCACCCATTGGAATTTTTCACATTTTATTGTTATACAACAATTAATCATAGTGGATTTTAATTTGGCTTTTTTGACACTGATCAGCAGGAAAAGACTCTTTAATGTCCATCCATCCATTATCCAACTGGCTATATCCTAACTACAGGGGGTCTGCTGGAGCCAATCCCAGCAAACACAGGGTGCAAGACAGAAAACAAACCCCGGGCAGGATGCCAGCCCACCGCTGGGCACACACACACAGCAAATGGACAATTTAGAATCACCAATGCATCTAACCTGCACGTCTTTGGACTGTGGAAGGAAACCAGAGCACCTGGAGGAAACCCACGCAGACACGGGGAGAACATGCAAACTCCACGTAGGGAGGACCCGGGAAGCAAACCCGGGTCTCCTAACTGTGAGGCAGCAGTGCTACCCACTGTGCCACCATGCCATCTGACTCTTTAATGTCAAAGTTAAAATAGATCTCTTCAAAATGGTCTAAATTAAGTTTTCATAAGTGTTCACTTGCTTCAGGTCAGTCTTCAAAAGATGAACATTTGGCAGCTATATGTCTACCTGGATAATTAGGATCTTCTCACATCCAAAAGACATAAGTGTTAAATTAAACAGTATCAGCCCATGAATAAATTAGGAAAATGGATGAATTGGTTGTGAGTCTCCTAAAGTAGAATTTCATAAGGCTTGTTGCAAAAACCTTGAGTATTAACAATTGTGGATTCTGTGATACAGCTGGATGCCACATGCATTGCCTGTAAAAATATTCACCTCCTTGGAAGTTTCACATTTTATTGTTACACAGCATTCATTCATTTACAGTGGATTTAATTTGGCTCTTTGACACTGATACATACAAAGTACAGATACAAAATTAGTCTAAATTCATTACAAATATAAAACACAAAATAACTTACGGAACAAGTATTCATTTCCTTCAACTCATTATTTAATAGAAGCATGAGTCTGTGTGCTCAGGCCTCTTTGTCAATCAGCTTTGTACCTCTGGACACTGCCCTTTTTCCCCATTCTTCATTGCCAAACTGCTCAGGCTCTGTCAGGTGTCATGGAGATTGTGAGTGAACAGCCTTTTTCAAGTTCAGTTACAAACTTTAATTGGAATAAGACCTGGACACTGACTTGGCCACTCCAGGGCATTAACACTGCTGTTTTAAGCCATTGGTTATAAGCTTTGGCTTTACGCTGGGTGCCATCATGTTGCTGGAAGCCAAATCTTCAACCAAGGTACAGCTTTCTTGCAGAAGACATCAGGTTTTCGTTCAGAATATCCTTGTATTTTGCTGCATTCAAGCCTTTCGGGCCCATCTGCAGAGAAGCATTCCTACAGCATGATGCTGCCACCACCAGGCTTCATGATGGGGATGGTGTGTTTATCATGATGTGCAGTATTCAAACATGTAATTTACTCTTGTGGCCAAGTAGCTCAATTTTGGCCTCATCTGACCATAAACATTCTTCCAGCTGACTTCAGTATCCTCCATGTGCCATCTGGAAAACTTTAGCCAAAATGTTACATGTGCTTGTTTTCTTTCCTGCTCTCCCATAAAGCTGTGAGGCATCCGGCTGACAGTTACTGTCTTCACAGTCTTTCCAATCTTATCCACTGTAGCCTGTAACTCCTTCAGAATGATCAGAGGTCTCCTGTTGGCCTCCTTCAACATTTATCTTCTTCACAAACACCAGGTAATCATGCAAAGGCCTGCTCTAGGCAAATTTACAGCTGTCCCATAACCTTTCCATTTCTTAAAGACTGATTTAACTGGACTCCAAGGGATATTCAGTGAGTTAAAAAGTTTCTGGTCTCCATCCCCTGACTTGTGCTTTTCAATCACCTTTTCCTGCAGCTACTTGGAGTGTTCTTTTCTCTTCACTGTATAGATTAGCCCACTATACTGACTAGACCTTCCAGATAAGATACAGTTATATTACAATCAATGGAAACTCCAGAGAGATGTTCTCCATTGAGCTAACTGTGTGACTTCTAAAGCCAACTGCCTGCAACAGTGATGATTTAGCTGAATACTTACACAATCAAATATTTTGTGGTTTAGATTTGTAATTAATTTAGAGCACTCTGCAGAGATCTCTTTTGACTTTGACATTAAAAAGTTGTTTCCTGTTAATCATCCTCAAAAAAGCCCAACTAAATCCACTGTGATTTAATGTTGTATAACAATAAAATATGAAAGTTCCCAAGGCACTGTAGATTAAATGGGTATTCAAATTTTGCATTTTGTTATGATAACATAGGTTTGTATCAGTCAAGAATAATAAAGCCATTACATCCAGTAACAATAAAACTTATGCAAGTACTTCACTGAGACAAAGACAGTCACTTTTTCAGCACTAAGGACAGCTTCCATACCGAATAGCTAGTAAGCTCCTCTTTACACGCCCCACACATTCACACCTTTTAATTTTGCTGTTCCCAGTTACAATTTTCTTAAGCTTCAAGTACACTTTCTTCCAGTTGATCCTCCCTTATTACACAGTGTAACTTTAGAGCATTTAAACCATTCTTGTTGGCCCCATCATACTTTTCTTTTAGGGTGATATCAGCTATAATATTACATCCATCCTCTATTTTATAATAGTTGTGTGAGGTTTCTTCTTCCTGTTCCTTCCAAAATCCTAAATGTTTTTGACATGAGGAACACTAACACTGGATTATGAAAAAAATGTCAGGAATTGGACAAATGAATATAAAATATGTGTATTGCACGCTCTTAATTGACTAAAAATTATTAAGGAAAATTTTCAGAGCAGATGTATCAACTGAAAATACAGCAAGGAAGACAATGCAATTACAAAATCACAAGTAACTACGCAAATTAATGGGAGAGATTAGAAATTATAACATCTGAAAGGTTCAGTGCTACATGAAGTTGTCACTCTAAACTACCCTGAGGTCACTGATCTTGACAAGGAAGACTTCGATTTTACATGAATGGTAACAGACAAATTCCACTATAAATGGAATGGAATGTGTGAATTGAATAGTTTAGGGTTGAAAGTTAATGACAGCTTAAAGACTTTCAAATACAAGGCATTAATAATGGGGTAATCAACATTTAGTTCGATAATATCAATAAATATGATAATGCGGTATATATATGCACTGTTATTTGTTTATATTAAATCTCCATCTTCATAAATTGTGCTTTAGGTAAACTGAAATTATAATTATAAATTATATATAACTCAAATGTAGAACAAAAGTTAAGCATTTGTGCTGAATCCTGTTCAGGGTCATAGGAGAGAGAAGCATATCATGGCAGCATCATGTGCAGCAGGAGCCTACCCTGGAAAGTAGGTGCAAAATATGAGGTTTCTGGGCTTGGAGAAAGGGACTTTAATACCCTCCAATTAACCATTTGGGCCCCTGGAAGCCATAAAATCCAAATTGTAGCAGCCAACATACAGATGTCTACAATGTGGGCATGGGTAGATGTTTGAGTTCCTAGCAGAACAACCAGCAAGGATGTAAATTTGGTCCTTTGCCAATCCTCCTCAGCAGTGGTTCTTAAACTTTTTTTCTCATGACAGTTTTGCCTTTTGTGTGTCTTCACAACACACAATCAACAAGTCTGGGAGGCAATCACCTGAAGAATTGTTTTCCCCTTGCAAGCAGCAAGCCACTGCAAGGCATCCTGCAAACCATTCACAACATTCTCTAATTCTTTACTATTGTAATTCATGACTCAGCTTAGTTTAGACATCATAGTTAGAATACGACCCATAGTTTAAGAAATATTGTTCTAGATGATCTGAGAAAGATAGCAGAGACTTTTAGTGAAAAAGTATAAATAGGAGCACAACACAGCCATTAGTGATTCCCTTAGTCTCAGGAATATTAAAGAGTGTGACCTTGGATAGGAGAAGTGAAAGAGATTATGGATACTGAGATGTTGTCAGTGTTCGCTTTACCCTTAATATGAGCTGCTCTTGGTTTCAGTTCTCTTAACTAACCATAGTCACCTCAGGGTTAGTCTTTGACAGGGTGGAGTGTTGGTGCACAACATACAGTTGTTCCGCTAGAAAACAAGACAGAGCTTTTGGAAAAGTAACCAGGAGAAAAGACCTAGTCGAAAGCCAAAAGAGTCAAAAACTGAAAAGTCAGAAAACAGCATTATGAAAGCCAAATTTCAAACCAAGTCAAAAACACTATGACAGGCTGAGACCAGGGAAAAAATTCAGGAAAAAGATTCGATTTCAACAAAAGAGCACTTCACAAAATGGGTTTTAGAATCTGCCAACTAGGATACAAAGTGAACATTTCAATGACCCTTTAAACTCATTGCACTGTTGACAAAGGTTACGACCTCCAAGGACACACCCCTAACAACATGAGAAGCTCCCTAATGATAGGCGCACCAAAGCGGATGATCATGAAATAATGAAAATACCAGAGAAAACTGCCGAAAGAAATTTAGCCACTAATCTATAAACTAACTGTAAAATTGGATTCTGGCGTATGAATAAAAAAAAAAAAAAAAGTCCAACAACTTACAAAAGGGTGCTTTACTTCATACAAAATAATTAAAGAAAACTGAAAATTATAACAGCAGTTACTTTAATCTGCAAAATGAAAGAGCTGTTTTAGCTTTGCACACAGCATTTGTGTCATGAGAAGTGTTTCCTCTGCATGATGTTGGTCAGAAGTACAAGGTGGCATGTGTTGGAAATTTGTATCTTTTATTTTTTATATTTTGCATTCTTCCTAAATTCTTATTCCATATAATGCCATTCATTTTGTATCTTTGTTTTACAGGACCACTCCGGATTGCTAGGGGCATGTCCTCGGATGTAATCACACCATGCTTATGATGCAACAGGATAAACGTTTGCCTTTTTTGATTCCTAAGAACTTTTTTGAATACTCTGCTTCTTTTGACTCTGTTTCTTGACTGGCATTTTGGTTTGGTTGCTGTGCTTTTCAATCTCCTAGTATTCAAACCTTACTGTACTTTAGTTATATCAGCACAATAGCATGGCTTTTGTCTGCAGAATGTGTGTCTCACTAGGAAGTGATGTGATTTCTCTGCTTAGGATTTGCATACCCTAACTGATAGCACTCTCCATAGCTAATTTATTCTATATTCAATCACATCAGACTAAGACCATAGTGTTTCACCCATTCCTTAGAAGTGACACCAGTCTATCACAGGGCTCACCCACACACTCATCTTCTTCTTCTTCTTTTGGCTGCTCCCGTTAGGGGTCACCACAGTGGATCATCTTCTTCCAAACTTTTCTGTCCTCTGCATCTTGTTCTGTTACACCCATCACCTGCATGTCCTCTCTCCCCACATCCATAAACCTTCTCTTAGGCCTTCCTCTTTTCCTCTTCCCTGGCAGCTCTATCCTTAACATCCTTCTCTTAATATACCCAGCATCTCTCCTCTGCACATGTCCAAACCAACGCAATCTCGCCTCTCTGACTTTGTCTCACAACCGTCCAACTTGAGCTGACTCTCTAATGTCCTCATTTCTAATCCTATCTATCCTTGTCACACCCAATGCAAATCTGTAGCATCTTTAACTGACACCTCCAGCTCTGTCTCCTGCCACAGTACCAGCATCTCCAACCCATATAACATAGCTGGTCTCACTACCGTCCTGTAGACCTTCCCTTTCACTCTTTCTGATACCCGTCTGTCACAAATCACTCCTGAAACTCTTCACCCATTCCATCCTGCCTGCACTCTCTTTTTCACCTCTCGCCCACACACTCATATGGTGCCAAAATAAAATCATCCATGAACTTGTTTTTGGGATTCTAGATGAAATCTCTATTACTAGAAGAAAATCCTACACAGTCAGGAGCAGAAAGTACAAACTCCAGTATTTATAATTCAGGACACTGAATGTAGTGCTAACCACCCGCCATGTCAATATCAAATTCTTTTTCTAAATCAAAATATTCAATCTGCCTCTTGTACCAATTTAAATAGACGGAGTTGGCATCAGACACATTGGAATTTTGTAATCCATATTTTTAATCAATCCGCCATCTTCCAAACCCATTCATTCATGAATTCTTAATCCATCTTGAACCAGTTGAGAGGGGTGAACTGCAGTCTGTCCCATCAGCAGTGGGCACAAGACAGAAGTCATCACTGGACAGGACTCCAGTCCATCACAGGGCAGGTTCACTCACACACTGGCAAATTTACAGTTGCCAGTAAACCTGCATGTCTTTGAAATGAGGTTGAAAAATCTATACAAATGCAGGAAATTGCACAACGAAAGTGCCAGGGTTGAGATTGATTTGAGCCCAGTTTTCTAAAGCAACGCTCATGGCTTAACACATCCTCAATTTTTTAATGTTAAAAAAAGGAATTCTACTGAAAGCATAATTGTGTTCCAATCACCCAGTTAGTTAATGAATGTGAATTGATCTGTATATCTTTTTCAACACTACTTCTGTCAGACCTCTTCTTGTATTGACAGATTGCTAAATCAAACTTTCTGCGGTGGGCTGGCGCCCTGCCCGGGGTTTGTTTCCTGCCTTGCGCCCTGTGTTGGCTGGGACTGGCACTAGCAGACCCCCATGACCATATAGTTAGGATATATCGGGTTGGATAATGGATGGATAAATCAAACTTTAGGGCACAAAAAGCATGACACACCAAAAATAAAGCTTCATTCCATCTTTTGTATTATTGGATTGTATTTACTGATGTAAGAGCCAATTTCAACATAAGGACTTTTAGCAGTCACATTAATATGTTTCAAGTGCAAACTAAAGATATTGTTTGCAATATTTATTTAAATTAATTAAAAGCACATGGTGGCACAGGAGTCATTTCTGCTGCCTCACTGTATTCAGATCCCGGGACCATCACCATTATAACCAAGTCTGCTGGTTCTCTTCATGTCTATATGGGCTTTCTTGGAGGAATCCAGCATTCTTCCACAGTCAGCATATGAAATTAATCAGAGAGGTGTAAGTGCGTCCTAATATGGACTATCATCCCTAGGAAAGGTTCAAGCCTCCAGCACCCTACAACGTCCTATGTACAGTGGATTCTTAAAGTATTCAGGCCACTTCCCTTTACTAATGCTGTGTTATATTGCAGTCTTGTGCTAAGTTTATTTGTTCTTCATCAAATAGTTCTCAATATTCCAAAAAACACAGCAAAAACAGGATTTTAAGAATTTTATTTTAAAAACTAGTTGTGTTACCTGTCTAAAACTGAAATCTAAGAAATCAACGTAGACCTCAGTGTTAACATTTGCGGTGCACTATGAAATGCGTATGTCTCTGTTACATGCCATTTGGTATGTGATTTGCTAAAGCAGTGTAAATGTTTGTGATTGGAATGACAGAGACATAGCAAGAGGATGTACACACAGACTCCTTTCCCTTTATTAAGACGGATAAAAAAACTGAAATATCCCAAGACCCTATGCTATGACAGTTCAAATCTGGTTCGGGTGCATCCCATTCTATTGATGCTTCTACACCTTGTTTGGAGTCCACCTGTAGTAAAGTCAATTGATTATACGGCTAGTAAAGACACACACCTGCCAATATGGGGGTCCCGCATTTGAGAATGTGTATTAGAGGAAAACCCAAGCCATGAGATGGAAGGAATTACCTACAGAGCTTAGAGACAGGATATTGTTGTGGCACACATCTAATAATAATAATAATAATAATACATTTTATTTATATAGCACCTATGGGGAAAGTTACAAAAATGTCTGCGTGGAAGGTTCTCAAGAGTTCAGTGGCCTCCACAATTCTTAAATGGAAGTAGTTTGGAACAACCATGACTAGAGCTAGCCACCTGACCAAAATGAGCAATCATGGGAGAACAGCCTTGGTAAGAGATTTGACCAAAAATCCTATGGTCACTCTTACTGAGCTCCACAGAACCTGTGCGGAGATAGGAGAAACTTCCAGAATGACAACCATCACTGCAACACTTCACTGATCAAGGTTTTATGACAGAGTGACCAGAAAGACACTTCTCTTTAGTAAAATACACATAGAATCCCACTTGAAATTTTTAAAATGGCAGCTAAAGGACTTTCAGACTGTGAGAAACAAGATTCTCAGGTCTGATGAAATCAAGATTACCATCATGTTTGGAGGAAATCAGGACCGCTCATCACCAGCATAGCTCCATTTCAACAGCGAAGCTTGGTGATAGCAGCATCAGGCTGTGGTGTTGTGTTTCAATGATTGTGACTGGAAGACTAGTCAGGGTTGAGGGAAAGATAAATGGAGCAAAGTATGGAGATATCCTTAATGAAAACCTGTTCCAGAGTGCTGTGGACCTCAGACTGGGCCAAAGGTTCACCTTCCAGCAAGACAAAATGAAGTAATACAGGAGTGGCTTATGACAACTCTGGAAATGTCCTTGAGTGGCCCTGTCAGAGCCAGGACTTAAAACCCAATTAAACATCTCTGGTGAGACCTGAAAACAGAAGTCCACCGACAGCCTCAATTCAACCTGACAGGGCTTGAGGTTCTGCTGGTGGAGTTGAGGTCAGTGCTGATGCCTCACAGGTCCCTAAGACTCGGTTGAAATCCTGACCAGGTCAGAGTCTCTTTGAAGTCTATCGATTTTTCATTGAATACTCCAGTTCTCCCATAGGCCATGTCACATTACATAACTTTTTCTGAGATGTTCAGTGGCAGACGTACAGTAACTCAGCCCAACCAGACTCATTCCAACAACATGTTTGTGTTTTGCGCATGTGAGGGGTGACAACCAATGAAATGTCACCTGGAAGTACAATGCATATATTTCAGTGACAAGAAACACGGGATGCAGCTGTTTTTGGACCACAAACAGAAGAGAAGTTATGCATTTTACATACCACAACAGAATGAAAAAGAAAAGTAAAAAAAGGCCTGAACTAAGCGAACTTGCAGTACTTAGGAAATGTGAAACTGTACTGGAAACTCTTTATGCACTCATCTAATTTGACATACCCTGCGATTTCTAGTCATGTAATATGACATGCTCAGATGGCGAGAGTAGCAACTGCAGTCACCAAGCTTGACAAGCCCTCCAACTAGAAGTTGTGTAACGTGTCAGTCTTCACTCATCCCAAATCTGTGCATTTTAGTTTTACATTTGACTATAAATTGACCATAAATAAGAGAATTAACATGCACTGTGATGATCTGTACTGATTTCCAACCTTGTACTCGATGCTGCCAGAACAGGCCCTTACGACCTTGAGGCTGAATCAGTGAGTTAAAGAATAGATGTATAGATGGATGAGTTTAAAAAAAAAATCCCAGTCCCCTTCTTGTTGATCTCATTATAATCAGGGGCATTTCCAGAAGGTTTAAAGTGGGATGGCCAGATAGGGCCAGTGAATATCATGGGGTAGCATACTTAAAGTCTACAGCATGGGCAAATTACAAGGTATGATAGTTATTTATATAATCATAGGATTACATAACAGCAATATTCTATTAAAGAGTTAATTCACTGGCCTATTAAATACATATTTTCCCGATTCCAATTTTGTAATCATCTGCAGTAGCCTACTACTGATAACTATTGTACATCATAATTATAAACTGATAGGGTATGTATCCAATATACAGTATAATTAAGAGTGAATTATGAATTGCAAAATGTTAATGGTCTGGTGTAACTGAAAGGCACCACAAAGTAGATTTCATTTTCAATTTCTGGATAAACCATATCAAACATTTACAGAGGAGTAACTGCAGCATCCTGATATAAAACAGTACTTTAATAAATATACATACTTTTGCGCTCCGGACGTCTCCTTGTTTGTTAAAAAATAATATGAAAAAAATATACCTGATAGTACATATATCTGCAAGTAACTATACCAAAGTACAGATTGTTTTTAAAGAAAATATCATCATTATATTGTTGTTTAAGTCAAAGTAATCCATAGATAGACCTGTGCTTTCACTGTCTGTCTGGGTGCCTTGCTGCTTACTTCTCAGAGTTAGCAAACCCCTACCAGCAAAAACAGGGGTTTACTAAAATTACAATCATACTTTCATATACCCATATTTATATTCTCTGTACATCTCCTTGTCAGTCACACACTAACATCCACACACACACACACACACACACACTATGATGGGAAAAGGGCTCAATACAGCTTTATTTAATTATCTTATGTCTGAAAAAGAGGCTGAATATTTAATTAATGTTAGATACAATGTAATGTATGTAATGTAGGTAAACTTAGCTTGCCATTTGCACTAACTGACTAGCAAAAGATGGCTAATTATCTAAATTAGTCTTGCGTAACTTAATGTATCTCTTCTGTAGCTGTAGTTAACATCGTAAGTAGCCACCATTCAGACAAAATCATTTCAGCCCAACTGTCCTCACAGAAGAATCGTCCAACGTCTCCCGCAGAAGCAGCACTTGCAACTCTGTGAAATGAGTAGTGGGGGAGAGCGTGATGCCAAAGAAAAAGTGACTGGTAGTGCCTCAAAAGTTTTGCCTCTCTCAGGTTATCAGACTTTTTAAAGGGTGCAAACTGTAGTGGGCAGTATTTTTTGTAATGGTGGACATGACCACCATTGATTCAACAAACACAAACACGAGGCATCAGAATAACAAGCCTCTCCTTTGCTTTTGCAGAACAAAACACCTGTTTTTCTTCTTTTCTTACATCATCATTTTTGGAATTTCATACTGTTGTGGTGTGAAATTTTGCATATAAGTTAAAAAATATGTATGTCTTTTTTGTAACTTATAACACTAATGTCTGTCATTAATAAGAACAGCAATGGTCTGATGGTTAAGACCCCCACCCCCAGGACTGAGTTTTTGTAATTTTTATAACAGGGTTGGGGGAAGTGCCTCAGACCATTTTGGCAAGTGATTCTCTGCAGGACCCTCTCAATCAGCCCCCACATGGAGGCCAACTACCTAGTTGGCAAGCTTCACCTTAACAAATGGTATTGGTTGCAGGTGTGAAACCATTGTGTGGCACAAGAATTCTATTGGACTAAAGTTGCCTGAAGCCGTTAGGTAGCACGACACCCTATTGGCTGTAGGGTTTGGACAGAGAATCTATAAATTTTCTTGCTTTACCCTTCCCTCTCTCACTTACAAACATCACCATGAAGAAGCATCTCTCTGTCACACTATTGCCATGAGGAGCAGAGCTCAGCAGCCATATTGAGTCAGGCATGCAGCCTGTTCTGAAGAAAGCTGACTAAAAATGATGCCTTAACTAGAGACATTTAAAGTAACTACAAGTCTGTGTGCCACCTGAAACTACACATCAGCATTTACCAGGTTGTATGGTCACCAGAGTTCACTTGTATTTTGCTTATTGTTATTATTTATGAATATTATCAATAATACATTATTTAAAGTGTAACTTATCTCCTGCTTGTCTTTTACTCTATGTAATTGCTTGAGGTTATAGATGTAGAAAGAAAGGTGAATAGCAGTTATAAATTACAATACGTTATAAACAGTGGTAAGTCTATGGGATTTGAGGCATTCTGACAAAGACTACATATTAATAATACAAAAACGGGGAAAGCAGAGTAATATATTACTCTACCAAGACAAAACATATGCATTGTACTTCCAACTTGGCACTCGTTAGTTGTTAACTCTTACACACATATAAGACTGACCCTAAGACCATTAGCAATTCTAGCCTCATCTCAATCACTGCCACCGTCTTGCCACTAGAGTGGACCTCACTGAATGGAGAAACTACAGACAAACAGCCACATTGATGGAATGAATCCCACCAGATACTTACGGCACTGCTTTCCTTGAGGAGAATGTGAGTGTCAGGATGAGGATTAGCAAGTAAAGGGTAATGTAGTAATGGGCATTTACTTTTACTGATATGATTCCTTCAAACTACCTGTTTAAGTTAATCGATTCATGTCATTCATCAACAATCAAGAATCTGGGGTCTGCTTGAGTAAAAAAAAAAAACGAGAATGAGAATGAATCTCACTGCAAATGTATAATTAAATTAAATAATTCATACATAATTACAACATATCTAGTAAATTACTGATATGCACTGTTGAACATTCACAATATGTTCTATGAACTAGGATATTATGTGATTTAATGTTGCGTGAGCACTATTATATACAGTACTCCGCAAATCTATAAAGAATATTGTATTGTGCCTGTTTTGATTAAATACAACACTACAACCCTGCGGTGGGCTAGCGCCCTGCCCGGGGTTTGTTTCCTGCCTTGCGCCCTGTGTTGGCTGGGATTGGCTCCAGTAGACCCCCGTGACCCTGTAGTTTGGATATAGCGGGTTGGATAATGGATGAATGGACAACACTACAACACTCTGGAGGTACGTGATACATAAGATTGGGTGCTGCTGCCTATGAGTCGAAGCATACACTGTTATATGGTAAACTTTTCATTTGTACGTAGGGAAAGTTCACATTGAAATAACATTAGAAAGGACAGTACTGGCAGCCCAGATTTTTGTATACAACAGACATGAGAACCACGTATTGCATGCAGGAAGTTGTTACATTCACTATGTCCGGTTACATCTGCTACGTTCCGTTTTCCGACTGGGATTTCTAAACTCTACTATATTATAACTTTATGGGACCACGGAGATCATGTGCTGTATAGCTATATATATTAAACATGCTAGTAAATCATATACTGTAGTCTTGTTTTATAGCACAAAGCATGACAACATAGTTAAAATGTATAATTAAAATAAGACAACATGTTAGAGAATCATAAGTGCATCAGAATGATGTGCCTCTTTCTCAGGTATTGATTCAGTTCACGAATCTAATGAATGTGGATTGTGTGCCTTGCATAATAAAACATTCCTCAGTCCTCCTTAAGTCAGTTCAGGGTCGTAGGGAGCTGAAGCTGTTCCTGGTATCGTTCGGCTCAGACTGGGAGCCAAAGGTGAATGGGTCGCCAGGCCATTGCAGGGTCCATTCACGCAAAACACCAAATAGGGATCATTTAAAATTTCACAACTAACCTGATAGTCACATCTTCAGGATAAACCTATAGTTCTAAGTGACTCTGCATGAAAATGAACCTTAAGCATGTTTTTCACAGACATTCTGTATCTATTTGCGGTTCTGAAGTATGGAGAGTTCACCGTTGATTTTGCTATTTGTGTTAAAACTATATTTACAATTGCTGAAATTATTTTTTGTTTTGTATATGAGTGCCACCTTTTCACTAGCACCAGGACACTACTCCCACTTTTGGGGGTTTGGTCTCAGCAGTCATTAGCACAACAGGTTCAAAGGTCATCATTGATGTATATTCCCTATATGGGATTGCAGTGAACTCTTCACTTGATTGTGCTATGTTTAAAAGACAAATCTTTGTAGATCCTAATGTTTAAACCCTGAATTTTTGACTAAATTTTTTTTCTTTTGTTTTTTGATGTTCCTATTATAACCCAAGCATTGTTTTTTGACTATATTTCTTCTTCCAGTCTTTATCATAAAAAAGGCCCTCTGTTCATCTACAGACAGAACATCCTTGTAGGCACAGTAACAATGCAAATAATCTTTGCAGGAAACAATCAGATGCAGGATTCAAACTCAGAATGCTGCTGTAATGAGGCAGCAGTGCTAACAACTCATATTACTGTGCCACCCACTACGGAAAGTGCTACACCATATAAAGAAAAGAATGGACATATTTTAAATTACCAAGTAAATGACTTACTTAACATATTTAATGTCTCACAGGAAGGTTCTTTCATCAAGAAATTAATATTCTGCTACACCTATTCTAAAGGATTTTGTCCAGAGTTCCATTATGTGTAAGATTTCAAAGCATTCTTCTGTGTGAAAAAAAGTATCCTGAATGATTAAAAATATGAATCTGTGCCGAGTTCTGAACAAAATTTAAATTGCAATATGATAGAAGTGAGGCATATTCTGCTCTTCCACCTTCCAAAAATCCACTAAGCATATATCACTAATAAGCACTTGAACTCTCTCTTTCTAGCACAGTATTAAAATAAAACACATTTATATACCAGAACTACACTCTCAGGCTGGAAACGAGCAACTTTTTAGTCTGTTTAGGACGGCGGCTATGTTTAATATCAATTTAGCCCAGCATAATTATAAGGTATGATTGCAATTGTGCAAAAATTAGATCACGAGTACCTCTCAGTGAGCTTCTGGAAGCTGACAGGCAGATGATTATCATGATATCCAAACAATATAAAATTACCAAACCCTTTATGTTTAAAAAAAAAAGAAAAAGAAGAAAAAGAAAAAAAGAAATCAATGCTGACAAATTCCAGAGCTGCTGCTCAGTGAAATTAGAGCAGCAGCTGCAAATCAGATCCTAAAATTACAACCCACAGTGAATAGATTGTCGGCAAATTTGATTTTAGTTGTCAGTCACCAGTGTTAAGTACCAAGCAATGATTCAGGTTCAGAGAAAAAGCAGTGCAGGCCAGAAAAAAAATCTCTAAAGTATTAAAAAGAGCCAGGCAGCGCAGGTACAAAGACTCACAATGGAGATTCAGGTTTGCTTAAATTTATCACAACATATTGTCTTTGTCATGAACAGTATAAGATGTATCATTTAATCACCTATTTTTGTAATGTGCACCACATAATGTTTTCATATATCTTTTAAAAAATCAGTTAATTAGCATTTCTTATAAATACATTAGTAAGCAATAGGACAGTCAGATTAAATTTAACTTTCGAATATAGTTCTGCTTTATTTGAAAAAGGTCCAATTTGAAGGCAAAAGCTGACGTTCGATTGTAAAAGAACAGAGGTTTGCTTTACCTCACACTAATGTTGATGTGTTAGTCCACACATGCATTTCACACCTGCGGTATTTTACAGATCAGGTTTTGAACAAAGGCCTTCTCAAAATCTGTTTTGTTGGCTTGTTATCTTCATTTGTAAAACTTAACAGCCACACCACTTCACAACGTAGCTTGAGACAGTTTTGCGTTCTGCTTTTTGATTAAAAGATCTCCCGTACACTAAAGGTATCATTCTGCTTCTGATCCAGTCCCAGTTCACTCCCTGACCTTTATGTACTAGACATTTCCATTAAAATATATTATATGTAATATAAACAGTTATTGCTTTTCATATTGTAACAATTAAAAATCTCCACTGTAATGAACCAATCAATTTCACCAATGCATGTTTATCTACCTCTATCAACATGCTGTGCCTCCGTCTCACATGGCAGCTGCTTTGAAAAATAACACCTAAAATAATGAGGTGATCAAAAATATTCAGGCTACTGTTTTTTGTTTTGTTTTGTTTTTGCAATCTGTAAACCAGAAACAAGACCCGACCCATTTAGTTTAACCCCATCTTTAATTCATTGACTGTTCAGTTCTGGGCAGCAAAACTATAACTCCCATGCAGCCCTGCAGGTATCCAAACAGGGGGCCATATCAGACAGACACTGCCACCTAGTGTTCTGGGGGAACACAAACCAGTGGGAGACTGTTGCCCTCTGACCTTCTCTCATAATGGCCTCCCGACTAGGAGAGGTATTACTAACCCACCCAGTTGGGATGCGCCTCCATCCATGATCTCCCAGACCAGGTAAGAAACCATCCACTGCAGCCAGGGTGCTACTCAACCCGTGTCCTCTATGACAGAGGATTAAACAGTTAAAAATCACTATGATGCAACATTTACTATGTTACTTTAATTGTAAGAGAGACACAAATAGACTCACAGTGCTTTAATTTATACAAAACATAGGACAGTGCCCTCACCTCCTTGGCCTTAAGGACCAAAAAGCTGCTTAGCTAGGGGGAAAAATAAAATAATGACTGTTTAACATTCTTAAGCAATCATGGGTGATTTTGTCTGAGCTTCATATGGGCATTGCAGGGTTTGTGATCATGTCACTTTGTATGCACAGAGAATCTTATTTTCGTGAAAAGCTTTAATTTCAAACATCCTTTCATTTGAAGGCTGCTGTATCCCCATAATAGTCTCATGAGCACTTAATGCTTTTCAGATGCACCGCATGTAAAAAAAAAAAAAAAAAAAAAAAACTATATAGAGTATATAGATCTACTCTCTATATATAAAATTCTAAACCTAAAAGTGCATCGATTTTGTGCAACGATTTTATGTCACGTTTTTATGTCACTTTTTTGTCACGTTTTAAATCAGGCTTATTTTAAAACCTACATATATATGTTTGGTATCATTCTTTTCAGAATTTATCGAACTTTAATATGATGTTATTAGATTTTCAGATTCTTTTTCCGTTGTTAAATTCTAAACTAAAATATCAAGAACTCACGTCCCGCAAGACGAGACTTTGTGCCAAGAGATTTATCCTTGCCCTGGGGCCGGAAATAAAAGACAAAGAGTAGGACAGCTGCTGTACAGGCTTTTAAATGTTTGAAGTGCCGTGCGAGATTCAGATGATGCAGCACAGCAGCAGCAGCAAGCCAGCAGCTGATCGAGCAAAGAGGAGATAAAAAAAAAAACTGTATTTCTTTCCCAATGTATCACCGTTTAAGAGGGGGTTTCAGAGGAGCGGCCGTGTCTGCTTGGGGTGCGTTCAGCCCCCCTCTTCACAACACGAGCGGCAGAGATGCAAAGTGGCTGATACATAGCGCAGGCCAGGGGGGTTGGCGAGCAGAGCAAGCAGGGTGTAACCCCCTATATAGCCAAGCACAGTGCTAGCGCACATGATTTGTAAGAATTTAAGCTCCTCTTTTATAGCTGATTTTATGGTTTGCTTTCCTATCAAGTACTCCCTTACCTAGTTTATTGTTCTTGACAGAAGACAAGAAAGTCGTGCAGATTCCTTTCTTTTATAGAGTGCACCTGTATGGGATTTTGATGCCTCTTATATTTAAATAACAGTTGCTCAAGTACCACTAGGATTTTTTCCTTTCAAGTTTTGCTGTTGTTGTTGCCACCACCATTGTTACCATAATAATAACATATAAAAAAGGATGTTCAAATTTGCATTTGATATTCAGAATCATTCATTTATGTTCAACTATATTCATTCCAGCTGTGATCTCTATAAGATGAGTTGAAATCTAAGTAATCAATGTAGTCCTCAGCGCTAATACATGCAGTGCACCACACAATGTCTGCATCTTTGTTATTTGTCATTGGGTGTGGGATTCATAAAAACAGTGTTAAAAATTTGTGATGTGCCATCGATCAGAATGACAAATGCAATGCACTTTATTAGTAAAAATGCTTGTGATGATCCATTTTTTGGAATGACAGAGACACAGCAGACATACAGAAGCTTATCCTGTTATTAAGGTGCATATTTACTTATTTTCAATTTAAATATTCTAACCCTATTTCTAATTTGGCAGCCCTTGTAAGTAAGTATTTTAATTTGAATTTTCATGT
The DNA here is from genome assembly GCA_026402145.1 of Polypterus bichir lapradei. Taxonomy (NCBI): domain Eukaryota; kingdom Metazoa; phylum Chordata; class Cladistia; order Polypteriformes; family Polypteridae; genus Polypterus; species Polypterus bichir. The sequence continues at coordinate 3,493,759 of JANRMT010062825.1, read as the reverse complement.
ATTAACTCATTGATCTTAGTACTTACTTTTATATTTTTTGATGACCTCAACTCATTATCAAATCCTTGTCAAGCATATGGCAGAGGAAATCAAGAAGACATGAGAGCATCACAAGGTCCTTCAGCCTAACTGCGTGTGCTCACTTACTCTGTCCAGATGTCATTTTGAGATCTGAACGTTTACAAGGTGCTGTGATAAGATACACAACTACATAACCATAACCCTGCAAGTGAAAAGTATCTTCAATCCAGTTGCTGAGTTCATTCCGTCAACACTGAACACGTTACAAAGTTTCTAATCTATGAAATATTGCATGCTATATTTGACTCTTATTCTAATAGTCATTGCTTTATAAAATTTATGAGAAAATGTTTTGTGAAGCACATTTTATATGGAGCAAAGCATCATTTAAGACAGAGATTCTGCTTTTTGGAAATCCACCCTAACAAAGTGCCAATTCTTTGATAGGAACTTTTGCCCCCACACCCAGACCAGACCTGGTTAGAGTTGTCATTTAACACAAGTGTCTTGGGAGTGTGGGTGGAAGACTGGGGTATTCCGAGGAAATACTAAACAGGCACAGGAAAAGCATTTAAACACTACAAAGGGAGTGCCTCGGCAGAAATCTAGAGCGGTGAGGCAGTAGCACTAAACTCCCCACAACTGCACATTTAGAGCAAAATGAAAAAGGTGAATTCACAAAGTTAGGGGAAGGCAGCAGTATAAAGGGTTTTAATTACTGCAAAAGAGAAAAAGTAACAGAAGCAATAACACAGCTGAGCCTTTCCATGCTGCAAATTATTGAATCATACTTTAATTTTCATTTAGGCCATTTCCCACCTGTGGCGTTTTGGAACAGAGCTTTAAAGCAGAAGGTTGATTGCTGCTATGGGCTGCTCATCCACATATGTTTAATTGAAACTTTTTACTGGCCTTTTAATGGCTGTTTTGTCTTCTGATTGACCCTGTCAAGGTTTTTTTGATTGTGTTACGTGTCTTTCACTCAATGGTGTACCATGGAAATACAGTGCTGATTTACAGATTTTTAAGAACAATAGAAATTTGACAAATGTGAAGGGAGTTTTTATTCCATCAAGAGCATTTGTTTAGCTAATAAATAAGTCCCAATATTTAACCAAGATACTTCTTAAAGGTTGTCCAACTTTCTTCTTCAACTACATGACTGAGATGTCCCGGAACCGCTACCAAGGTTGTCTATCCTCCTGTATCCAAGTCATCATGATGAGGATGAACCAGGGGAGAGTGAGGCACAAAAGTAAAACTTTAAGATCAGAGAACTTACAGTTTATTTTTAAGAGAACTCAAGTGCATAAACCATGCAAAACAGTGGATATTTACATGAATCTATCAATATGCCTAACATAAACCTAGCAAAAAACCAACAATTTTATGTCTCTCAGGGTGGTGACACTATCCGAATATATTTACTTCGCAGAGCCTCACAGCTCAAGACAAGGTGGAGGAGTCGCAGTAAATATTAGAGCAGAGATAAACATCAAATGAATCCCAATTGACTGTCCATTGGCTTTCGAGTGTGTGGCTCTTAAGCTAATAATGAAATTAGGTCCTGCCTTACTCATTGTTCTCTATTGTCCCCCAAAATACAATGCATCTTTTTTATCTGATCTGAGTTATTAACCCGCTTAAGTTCCCTTTCGCAGAGAGACATTCTTCCTGGCAATTTCAACATCCATTTTGACATTACTACATATTTAATCAACACAGAAGGTCTTGTTGATCGCTATAACTCAGCCCTTCATTCAGCACTAGATAAAAGTGATTTAAGTCATATCTGACTGACAGACAAGAGTTTGTTAGTCTTGGAAACAGCAGATCCAGCTGCCAGTCACACCAGGGGTTCCTCAGGGTTCTGTCATCGGCCCTCTGCTCTTCTGTATATATACAGTACAGTACAGGCCAAAAGTTTGGACACACCTCCTTATTCAATGTGTTTTCTTTATTTTCATGACCATTTACAGCACTCCATCGCTCTCCTTCTTGGTCAAATAGCCCTTACACAGCCTGGAGGTGTGTTTGGGGTCATTGTCCTGTTGAAAAATAAATGATCGTCCAACTAACCTGACTTCTGCACAACACAACTGCTGGTCCCAACCCCATTGATAAAGCAAGAAATTCCACTAAATAACCCTGATAAGGCACACCTGTGAAGTGAAAACCATTTCAGGTGACTACCTGTTGAAGCTCATCGAGAGAATGCCAAGAGTGTGCAAAGCAGTAATCAGAGCAAAGGGTGGCTATTTTGAAGAAACTAGAATATAAAACATGTTTTCAGTTATTTCACCTTTTTTTGTTAAGTACATAACTCCACATGTGTTCATTCATAGTTTTGATGCCTTCAGTCATGAAAATAAAGAAAACACATTGAATGAGGAGGTGTGTCCAAACTTTTGGCCTGTACTGTAGATGCTTCCCCTTGGCCATATAATTCGTACCTATGGACTGGGTTATCATTTCTATGCAGATGATACTCAACTCTATTTCAGTGTTAAAAGTGAAACTTCATAAGAGCTTTCTCAGCTCGCAACTTGCCTCAATGAAATTAAAACCTGGATGGAGGAGAAATTAATTAAAAAATTAAATTGCAATAAAACTGAACTCCGGCAAATTGGCATTAAAGTGCAACTTAAAAAAATGAGCTCCGTCTCAGTCAGTCTTCACTGTGATCTCATCAGACCTTCTTCTGATGCAAGGAAGCATGGTGTCATTTTTGATTCCTCCTTTTCTTATTTCCTTTTCTTATCTTCTTATTACCACATAAACCACATTAATAAACTTTCTTACTTGTATCTCCGCAACATATCCCATGTTCGCTCATTCCTCTTCTTTTCTAATGCTGGGAAACTTGTCCATGCTTTTTTTATTATTGTAACTCTCTTCTGTCAGGTGTCACTTTTAATCTTATATCACATCTCCAGTTAATTCAAAACTCTGCTGCAAGAGTCCTAACACAAACCAGCAACAGGGAGCACATAACACCCATCCTGCTTCATCTCCACTGGCTTCCTGTGTCTTACAGAATTGAATATAAAATTCTATTATTAACCTACAAAGCTTTAAATGGCCTTGCACCAGACAATATCAGTGACCTTCTCCATCGCTATGCTCCGGTTCGCTCACTGAAGTCTTCTGATTCTGGCAGTCTTGTTGTGCCACACAGTAACCTGCACTCTGTGGATGACAGGGCCTTCAGCTGTATAGCACACAGACTTTGGAATGACCTCCCGAAATTAATGAGTTAAGCTGACTCCATTTAATCTTTTAAGGAACAACTTAAAACTCATCTGTTCAGGAAGGCTTTTAACTTAACCTAACATTCTGCACTCTCTTTTAGTCTTCCCCTCTGTCCAGATGCTCAGAATAATGTGCGTGTGTGTATGTTATATCACAAACAATGTTCTGTGCTAGGCTTTTCTTTTAGTATTGAATTTAGTATTTTACTCTGGTTTATTGTCTTCTGTTCAATGCTTTGTACATTCAGTATCTATCTGTTTTAGTGTTCTGTTCAGGAAACATTTGTGTCTAATGTTACATATACCTGATGTTTCTTTCTGAGACTCTGTGAAGCACCTTGAGCATGGGAAAGGTGGTATATAAGTAAAATGTGTTATTATTATTATATTATTATTAAAATAATAATAAATCTCTCTATTATAATAAAAAAAAATCCTGGAATGAGTTGAGATTTTTTAGCCTGGGACGAGACGTGACTGTTTCAGAGAGATACTTTCATGTCCCACAAGACAAGACTTTATGCCAAGAGATTTAACCACGCCCGGGGCCAGAAATAAAAGACACCAAGAGTAGATGACAAAGTAGAACATCATAAAGAATTTTAAAATGTTGGCGCGATACACATGCAAAGCAGATTGGAGATAATGAAAGTACTAAAATTCGAAAGTCTCAAAAAAATGATCACATTAGCGCAAACAAACAGAAAATTATTACTCAGTGAAATAATGGAACAGCGAAAAGAGATCGAATATATTGTTCAGATTTAAACGTTTGTCAGAGACTTGCACATCGTCTAATTCGTGTTGCCATCAGGGAAAAGTAGTGTTTCTTCCCAATGAAGAGGCGTATCCGCAAGAATTAAAAGATTTGCTGTTTGGTGAAAGTGAAATCCACATACGCGAGCAGCAGAGACGCGAACTGGTTGGTGCATAGTGCAGGCCAGGGGGTTGGCAAGCAAAGTGAGCAGGGGGCAAAGCCTGCCAATGTAGTTCAAATAAATAAGTCCTTTAAAATTGTGCCTTAAAACTAATCACTGTTTTTAGGCGTTCAGTAAATAGTAAAATCCCAATGGGTGGAGAATCAAACGGTTTTCTTTCTTTCCACTCTCTGTGCCTTTGTCAGGATGCCAGGAGTGCCCCCTGACATAGCCCGACGCATCCTGATGATCCACCACCTCAGTTGGTCACCACTGATCTAAACTTTCAGACTGTCTATACCCACCGTTTATGAGGCTGTTACCTCTGCTGATCACTGCAACTCCCAATGCGTTGTGCCCTCCCACAGATACAATTACATCTCCCCACCATCCTTCTATTTGTTCCTGTGGTCTCTCTCTCTCTCACTCTATTAATCCCTTCTGCCCCACTGCTCAGCAGACAGGATCAAGGCCACGACCCTAGAACCTCCACACAGCCATCAGTCTCTTTAGTTCAACAGCCACGGCCGGTGCTGCCCTTCCCTTCCTAACACTCTCTGACACTTCTCCATCAGGTGATTGCTTCCTCCAAAAACAATCCTCTGTAACAAAAACTTTTCAACAGAAACTTACCTTTTATTCCCCCCTCTGAGCCAATCTTCCCCCTTTTACTCAAACTAACCTGTAGCCAGTGCCTGCTGATTAGCACATGCCAACCATTTCATTAGGCTAACACTTGCTTTCACATGAGCATTGCACCCAGGCACTAACCAAAAAAGGGTTGTGCAAAAAAAAATTAAATAATCAATTAAAAATGACCCCCATCTTACCATCATGTTCGTTCTAGATTCCTGGCTTCAGTTTTAAATGCACTTCTCCATAATATCCACTGCTGTCCTCAACTACATGATTCAATTAAACAAAAGAATTCGGATAGATCTACTTTATCAAAGTCTTTGAGAAATTATAAGATTAGGCCATTTGCTTGCTTAATGGGTTGCCACAGTAATTTGAAAAAAAGAAAGGAGACCATATATCAGGAATTCATTGTTCACAAGACATTAGGCTGAATCTTGATTTTCACCCACCGCCTAAGTGGTCTGTGCTGACACTTGAAAAGGCCATCAAGGAAGCATATGAGTGCTCCTACCTCAAGGAGAAGAAGCCAGAAGTTTGACACTCTTGTTTCAAAGAAGAGCAGAATCCTTGTAAGAAAAGAGCAGCCATGTATGTAGAAAATCGTTCTTTCATTCATCTGTTGGCCTAACGCTGACCAGCAAACATCTGGCCACATAGTAGTTAATGTGTGGTTAAGAAGTATGTGTAGTGTGCATATTCTTTATGTTACTGTGGCTTCTGCTTTTTTACCTCAGAAAGTTAACATGTTAACTACTTTAATTTAGGTAGTTGTATCCAGCAGAGAGCATTAGCTCTCTGGGAATGAGTTCTTTTGTAACTGCGGCGTGTTACATAGCCTGAATCTATATACATATAATATAAAAAGGCGATGCCCCTCCCTTAGTGATACAGAAATTGCATAAGAGAAATAACTTAACTTTGCTTTATGACGGCTTACGCTGCATAACAGATGAAGGAAGCCAATGGCAAGAACCCAGTTCGGGAGTTGAGTCTGCCATTTTCTCCGCTGCAGTGGAAGGGTTTTCCAGATCGGATGACGGTATCTCCCATGCCTCTGTCACCTTCAAAGGTGTGCCTGGCAATGTTCCAAGGCTTTATACTCTTTCGTCATGTGCAGGCCCCCACTATGGTGAATCATACCATTCCAAACAAGGCAAAGAAGATATAATTTGACACATAGAAATAGTCCTCAGTCTGACTGCCCGTTTCCCAGTTGTCTTTATGTGTCTTGTGCTTTGCCTAGCAGTTCTACATGATGAGCCCCTGTGCTAAATCTGGCTTTGTATCAGCTGTGCATGTGAATAGAAAAAGGCAGATTTATAAAATATATTTGCACAGAGCACAGTGACATATTAAACTTTTACACTTATTACAGTAGTTCATAGTGAATAGGTTTACTGGAGCGGGTGATTTCGAGGCTCTCACTTTATTTAGTGTTTAAATCTATATTGCTATATTTTGTCAGATGATGATGATGATGATGTCAGAGAGTATCACAAAGATGTCATGCCATTAAGACAGACCAGACACCGGCATCCCATTGTTCAATTTTTTTCTGATATGAAAAGGTGTGTGAACTTGCATGTTTTAAAAGTCATTATCAAAAGAGGGAAAGACATTATTTCTAAGGTAAATTTGTGTCTACATACAGTATAGGAAAATTATGGTATAGACCCAGCAGAATCGTCATGCCAAAAAGGCTACTGATAAGAGTAAACCCATAAATGCTTGGAGGATTGAATATCAAATTTAAGAGAGCTGGTGTGTTTCCCAAATTGCCGAAGTGAAATCTACTGCAACACAATAGGATGGAAAAGTAAGCATTAACACAACATTAAATGACAAGTTATTCTAATGGTCGTGAATGCCAGCCCTGATTTTTATTTTTTTTTTTGTTTAGGGTTTTAATGCTAGCCAGTTCTACCCCCTCCTCAGTAATGTTTAACTCAAACATAAATTATTAGTGGCTAATCCTAACCAGACATCTTGGTCTGGACATAATGCTAAGCAGACATAGAAACTGACATTAATGATGAAGCTACACCGTAAAAATAAACAAATAGCACAAAACAGTAGGGAACTAGAAAAAAGAAACCCCTGGCTAATACTAAATGAACAGAGCATGCAGGAAAAATGGCACAAGTCAGCCTGAGAGGTAACAATGAAAAAAGGAAAGGTAGAAATACACATTTTTAAACACAAAACATTGAATGAAGTGTTTGTTCTTGATAATGGTTTATACAGTTTATTGCCTGCGTAAACAGGGATGAGAATAAATGTAATGATTCAAGTCAGTTTATCTACCAAGTTTTAAACCTGCTTAATCCAGAGCAGCGTGAGGCAGAGAACATGGAAGCCTGACACGCAAACTGTGGATGGTGAGGTAGTGAAACAGGGTTGCTAATCAACCCAGCAAGCATATTTTTGGGTTGTGAGAGGAACACTGAAGTACCTGGAGAAAAAAAAATAACTTACATATCTATCTGTACTTGAAGAAAAAATCTCCACGCACATCAGGGTGGATTTAAAATTGTCTCTATACTGCTTCTTTAAATATCTTTACGTTCCCTGTGTTTTGAGTTGGAACCCTAAGAGGCGGGGCCACCCCTTGCATCCCCCATAAAAGGGAGGCTGGAAAGTGGAGTCCCTTACAGTTCTTTCTATATACTTTGGTGGAGTTAGGATTTTAATTGGAATTTTTGGGGTCCCCCCCCCAACTCTGTTTAAGGATTACGATTTAACTAATTTTATTACCACTTGATTGTTTTCAAACATTTTTTGCCTCTTTTTTTGAGTATTTTATAATATTTTTCTGCTTTTATAAATAAATCCATCCATCCATCCATTTTCCAACCCGCTGAATCCGAACACAGGGTCACGGGGGTCTGCTGGAGCCAATACCATGGCACAAGGCAGGAATCAATCCTGGGCAGGGTGCCAACCCACCGCAGGACACACACAAACACACCCACACACCAAGCACACACTAGGGCCAATTTAGAATCACCAATCCGCCTAACCTGCATGTCTTTGGACTGTGGGAGGAAACCGAAGCACCCGGAGGAAACCCACGCAGACACGGGGAGAACATGCAAACTCCACACAGGGAGGACCCAGGAAGCAAACCCAGGTCTCTTAACTGCGAGGCAGCAGCACTACCACTGTACCACCGTGCCGCCTAAATAAATCCTCCTTTCATAAAAATTATTTGTCTTTTCAAGCTAGGTGTTTACAGTTATCCCCTCTCTCTTATGAAACATTTTGATTTCTGAAGTCCTTTTGGCCCAGTGTAGGCCAAAGCCAACTAGCTGAGTTGCCACTGGGGCCACAGAGAAGTAAATGACTAGTTTAGATTATAGCCTGCTTTGTGGTAAAATTTTGGAGGAATCACACGACCTCGACCATTTTGTGTGCCTGACCCAAAATAGAAGGTAAGAAAAAAATCATAAGGCATTCTTACTATAAGAGTCAGCTGTAGACATAAACATATTTGAAAACAATATAATTAATGTAAAATAACTGTGTTTAATTCAACCTGCCTGAAGAAGGGATCTAAGTTGCCTTGAAAGCTTGCACAACATAATCGGTTCAGTTAGCCAATAAAGCCTGTCATTACATACTATATCTTTGTTTTTTAATGTATGCATTTAAATGTTTGACTCATAAAAATAACCTCCTCTCAATAAATTTTTTTTAGAATTTTCCACGTATAATACATGCAAATGTTACAGGAAACGTGGGAATTCAAGCTTCTCAATCTAAAATGGGCCATTAATACCCATCTAAGTGGTAGTTCTAAGTGGGACAATTCATTCATAACTTAGATTCCTAGTCCATTCGGAGTTCATGCTGGCCTTTCACCTCATTTCATTATATGCAAAGAAATATACAGTGCAATAATCAGCTCTGGCCAAAGTGGCTTTTAACAACCACATTGTATTTGGAATGATACAAAACCCACCTCATGCATTTTCTTTATTTTTTACTTTCAGGAATAAAATTAGAAGTAACCTTTAATTGCTTTCTGTGCTGATCAAGCAGCACATCATCATCATTACTGAATTTCTCCTAAAACTCCAAGAAGAAATGCACGTGAGCAGAATGTATTGGGAGGTTGGGATATCAATAATGATAACTCCAAAAATTCACATCAGCAAATAAACACAGTATTTGAATGACAAAGTAAGAAACTTGCAATAGTATGGCAATCATTCCCATTAGGAAAATGCTTACCCAAAGACAGAGGAGCAGACTGGAACATAATAACAAACAATGCATTGAACTTAATGAAATAATGTAAACATCAGATTAACAATTTTACTTTGCCATATGAAGCCTTAAACAGCCAAGGCCCTGTTTACTTATCTGAACTTATCCTTACTTGCAAACCAAGTAACCAAGTGGACATTAAGATCTCAAAATGCCAGCCTACTTAAGATTCCAATTATTCATAAAATTATGGTGGGTGGTCGAGCTTTTAGCTACAGGTTCCCAAAGCTGTGGAATGATCTGTCTGCTTAATTAAGAAGGCTGAAGGCTCACTGCTTTAGTCTAGCATACCCTGAATAGAGCTGCGAATAATGTATCTTTGTTTGTTAGTGATTTGTATAAAAAATATCCATAAGAGAATAATTATAAATCATTACTAACCCTCCTCTGTTCTGTTTCGATTCTCTGTTTCCTGCTCCAGCACTGATCTATTACCAAGCTGCTCTCCTTTTCATGGAAAAGCCTTCTCACATACTGGGAGCACTGGAATCATTGGATGGAAAGATTCTTTCATCAGCTTGGACAGCCCTGCATTGAGTCCATTGTAGAATGCCCAGGTGTGGGTGGGTGACCACCTAGTCGAGGACACCAGAACTGTGACTGTGTCTGCCTTTGCTTTAACTTCTCTGTTTGACCGTGGGCTCCCCAGAGGTTTATTTTCTCCAGGGTTGCTGCTGACTGCAATTGTTTTTCTCTCCTCCATTGTCAAAATGGTCATAATCCAACAATTAATTAATGGACTGATGCCAGCAGAGGACGCTCCTGCTGCCCAAACCCGACACACGCAGATGCAGGATACAAGATCAGCACGCACGTTCCCACCTGTACAGCCCACTCCCAAGCACCAATAAACACTTTAGCACAGCACTTTCTTTTCTTTATCTCTCCTTTCTCTTTTCTTCTCCTTCTCATCCTCTCTGTCCCCCTCCACTCTTCCTAGCAAGCTTTGTCTCCCTTCCTCCCGACTCTGGCTCCCAGAGTAATGGTGGCTGGCTCCTTAAATAGGGCACCCGGAAGTGCTCCAGGTGCTCGATGACCTTCTTCCGGCAACTCTTCCTGGTGTTGTGGAAATGCCGCCACACAGGGCTCCACCTTTCCTGTAATGCCCCGTGGCAGCACCAGCGGGAGCTAGCAGGGCTGCTAAAAACTCCAACTCCCCATGAGCCCAGTGGGAGTCCAAGGCACTGCTGCAACCCAGGGGGGCTGCCCTCTAGCGTTCCAAGGTAGGTAATGCCCTGAATATGCTCTCTCTCTGGTCCTTCCACTACAATGATGTCCCGGTATGCCACACTACAAATACTGTTAGTTTCCATTTATGTTAAACAGTTTCGAACTACTTTGTTTTCCTGCATGTTCAAACAAATCTGTGTCTTTATGTGTACTCATTATGTATTTAGTAATTTGTAAAAAACTGACACTTGCATTTTAATATAGAACTTGTCACAGTGCCCTGCACCTGCACTTAGTGAAGTGCGCTAAAGAAACATAAAATGAATTGAACTGAATAATGTATTTTGAGTCAATGTTGCACCACTGGATTTTTGTTTTGTCCTTTTTCGCTTCCATCTTTTTACAAGACTTCTATGGCTGTGCCTCAAGAGAGCCATCTGACCAAAATGAAAGTGCAGTTGTTGCTTAGAACTGAATGCACATGTAATCTTTTATTCAGCTGCCAGACACATTTCCTTAACTGAAAAAAACCTGCTGCCAAAATGGCAGCAAACACATGCCAAAATGTACAGAACTACTGCTAGAAGTAGGAGAATAACTCACTTCCACTCTGTGGTACAGAGCGTGGTGGCACCTTGTTTGTTTTGTCATATCTATTTGGCTTTATGAGATTCTAACCAGCTGCACAGGGGAAACCTATGGGGGGACACCAGGGAACTCCAAATGCCTCAAAGCCTGCTCTGCTTTCTTGTGGGAGAGGACAGGAAGTCCAAGAAAACAGAGTTTCCACACAGTAAGACCACCAAGATTGAAGGACAGGAAGCTTCATTCAAAACGTTCTTCTCCGGACCTGATGAAGTAGAGTGCTGATACAAATGGTGCCATGTCTGAACCTCATCACCTCCAGCTTAGCTGAGTTGCTGCTTTTGAGAGGAAAGACAGCTCAAACCAGCAGTTTAACCATAAAAAAGCTTCTTTATGGTAACTCCAAAAGAGTTGGAAAACATAATACAGATGTTTGAGACTCAATTTAACGTCATCACTCAGGCTGTAAAAACAGTGCTAAAAGTGTGAGTCTTGAGTGCCATTCGGGGCAACTGTACAGATACATCTCATGTAAGACCCGAGGAATACTCGGGCTGTACAAGTGCCAACAGCGTTAGTGCCGAGTGTTACTCGGGCAGCGGTTTAGCCATGTCTCCTATAAATGGTAGGCCCAAGCATTACCTGGGCAACAGTGTAGCCACATCTTCTCCTAGCCTCATAATGGTGTCTCATAAGAAACGTTTTTCAGCAGCCCTGGTGTTGCACGCTCTTGACAGTGATATGAGCAGTGATGTTGGGGAGGCTCTCATCAGCAATGATGACAAAATGAATCTGTCTTCAGGCAGTGAAATTGAAATGGACTGGGATTCTGGTGAATCCGAAAGTGATGTTTGTGTCACTCGCACATGTGACTCACATATTATTATTATTTGCATCTTTATTATCTTTCTATTCTTCTTACTTTGTACTTTTATTGTTTTGAATGTTTTTTTTACAGTAGATAGATGAGATTTAATTAATATGGCATTTTTCATGCCAAAAAATGCAACGTTTTTTACATTTTTTTTGAGAAAAAAAATGTAATGCTAAGGAGGTTAAGCTACAATTAAGGGGATGAATGGAACTTTAACTTTATTCAGGCCTCCATCTCGGCACTGTCTACAGAAAATGAAGCAGCAATGGGAACAGTTCAGGATGTCAGACCATCACTGGGCACAATAAAGCAAACACATTTTCTGTTCTCCCTGCCATCAGGCCTTACTTTATTTTTTGTTATTTAGTATTGCCTAATCATATTTATATATTGCTACTTTTATAAACTTTCTTCCCTCATCTTTGTGCTACATGTTTTGCATGAAAATGTGCTATATAAATAAATGTTGCTGTTGAGTAAAAAGATATTTTTAAACTTTGACTACACATTTTTAAGCAGCACCTTTTGGCTGTTTTTCCATCACTGAGTCACACGTATTTGGCTTTATTTTGTGTTTGTTATTTCCTTTTGTGTGTGCAGCCAGTAGTTTTTAATTTACAGACACAATAGATAGATAGATAGATAGATAGATAGATAGATAGATAGATAGATA
>JANRMT010062825.1:3418199-3481350 GCA_026402145.1 Polypterus bichir lapradei | reverse complement strand
ATAGATAGATAGATAGATAGATAGATAGATAGATAGATAGATAGATACTTTATTAATCCCCAAGGGCAAATTCACATACTCCAGCAGCAGCATACTGATAAAAACAATATTAATTAAAGAGTGATAAAAATGCAGTGCAAGTTAAAAAATGCAAGGAGAGAGTGTGAGGCAGGTAAAACAGACAATAACTTTGTATATTGGTAATGTTTACCCACCCCTGGTGGAATTGAAGAGTCGCATAGTGTGGGGGAGGAATGATCTCCTCAGTCTGTCAGTGGAGCAGGACGGTGACAGCAGTCTGGAGATGATCCTGTTCAGTGGATGCAGTGGATTCTCCATGATTGACAGGAGCTTGCTTAGTGCCCGTCGCTCTGCCACAGATGTTAAACTGTCCAGCTTCATTCCTACAACTGAGCCTGCCTTCCTCACCAGTTTGTCCAGGCGTGAGGCGTCCCTCTTCTTTATGCTGCCTCCCCAGCACACCACCACATAGAAGAGGATGCTCGCCACAACCGTCTGACAGAACATCTGCAGCATCTTATTGCAGATGTTGAAGGACGCCAGCCTTCTAAGGAAGTATAGTCGGCTCTGTCCTTCCTTACACAGAGCATCAGTATTGGCATTCCATTCCAATTTATCATCCAGCTGCACTCCCAGGTATTTATAGGTCTGCACCCTCTGCACACAGTCACTTCTAATGGTCACGGGGTCCATGAGGGGCCTGGCCCTCCTAAAATCCACCACCAGCTCCTTGGTTTTAGTGGTGTTCAGTTGTAGATGGTTTGAGTCGCACCATTTAACAAAGTCCTTGATTAGGTTCCTATACTCCTCCTCCTGCCCACTCCTGATGCAGCCCACGATAACAATGTCGTCAGCAAATTTTTGCACGTGGCAGGACTCCGAGTTGTATTGGAAGTCCGATGCATATAGACTGAACAGGACCAGAGAAAGCACAGTTCCCTGCAGCGCTCCTGTGCTGCTGACCACAATGTCAGACCTGCAGTTCCCGAGACACACATACTGAGGTCTGTCTTTAAGATAGTCCACGATCCATGCCACCAGGTATGAATCGACTCCCATCTCTGTCAACTTGTCCCTAAGGAGCCGAGGTTGAATGGTGCTGAAGGCACTAGAGAAGTCCAGAAACATAATTCTTACAGCACCACTGCCTCTGTCCAAGTGGGAGAGGGATCGGTGCAGCATATAGATGATGGCATCCTCCGCTCCCACCTTCTCCTGGTATGCAAACTGCAGAGGGTCGAGGGTGTGGCGGACCTGTGGCCTCAGATGGTGAAGCAGATGGTGAAGCAGCAGCCGCTCCATGGCACATGTGAAGTCAGTGTGACAGGCCTGAAGTCATTCAGCTCACCAGGACATGATACCTTTGGGACTGGGGTGATGTAAGATGTTTTCCAAAGCCTCGGGACTCTCCGCTGTTCCAGGCTCAGGTTGAAGATGCGCTGTAGAGCCCCCCCCCCCTCTCCAACGCACAGGCCTTCAAAAGTCATGGCGATACTCCATCTGGACCTACTGCTTTGCTGGCACGAAGTCTCCTCAGCTCTCTGCTTACCTGGGCTGCTGTAATTGTGGGTGGGGGGAAACTCTCTCCTATGCTGGTACCAGCAAAATATGGATGGATGGATGGATAAATAAATAAATAAATAAATAAATAAATAATCTCAATCATGCATATATAAGATATACCTCCTTCAGAGATGTTAGGTGCTACAATTTTTCCTGCAAGCTATAGTATGTAGAGAGTTTATGGAGGACACACTGAATCTTAAAATATTAAATCCATCCATCAGCATAAAACGCTACAAAAAGTGTGACACAGCCCAGTGTGTTCTAAGATGTTTAGCACTCTGCGACAGAACACTGTGTATTACAGTAAATAATAAATTGGCTGACAGAAAATAATACAAATGTGACTTTCATTTTGTGTACTAAAGCTTAAATAAAACAAGCAATGTGCAGAAAAAGCAACTAATTCAGCACTGGAGGACAACCTAGTGATAGCCAGCATGATATTCTTTCAAAAACATTCAAGGCCTGTTCATTTTCTTAATAATCAGTGACTCAAACATTATTTTACGCGGTTCCCATTAGGCCAATGTCATACCACGGCTTCTAGCCAGCCAGTTGCTCATCTCATCATTTTGAGTATACCAGATTACACGACTACATATCGCCATGTCAAATTAGACGACTGCATAACGACTTTGCAGCACAGCCTCACATTACTAAAGAATAAGCAGCTTGCCCCTTCTTCTGACAGCCAATAATACAATGCCCAATGGAGCAAGTGCCCATGCAAAGGTGCAAAGGCTTTACAGGTTACGGCAAGTTTTGGCATAATCTCTGGCCTTACTTTTTTACCTCATTCTATCATGGTATGTAAAACAGAAGACATCAGAGTGATCAGCCTCTTTTCTGTTTGTCAAGATCTAAATGAAGATCTCTTTAGTTAATTTAAAGTACAACAATTTGTTTAGTTTGAATGTCTGTGTTTTGAGGCGTGACTGGCGTACTACAGTATTCAGTAGCCTGGAGGAGATTCTTAATGCAATGCCTATGTTTTAGGTGTCTCTCTACTGCCATCTAGTGCATCTTCTTCTAATTCATTCGCGGACAAACAAAGATCAAGATCCAAATGAAGATTATATATAGAGATAAAATCCAACGTCTGTCTGTCTTTCTGTCCACTTTTCACAAGATTTAGATCGGGTTTTTTCTAGAATTTGCTTCAACATTCCGGTTGATTTTGCGACAAATCTCATCGCGCTAAGTATCATAGTTTGCTTGCAGTACCGATTTATTTGTGCGAATCCGAGAGTCACACTACAGGCCGATGGGAGGGGGGCCCACCTCACTCACGCACCAGCCTCAGGGCATTCCCTACCTCTGCTTAGCTAGTGAACGAGAGAACTACTTATAATTTGCTTGAACATTCTGGTTAATTTTGCGACTTCTCTCATCACGCTTAGAATCATAGTTCATTTTCAGGAGCGATATATTCACGCTAATCCAAGACAGAAGCTGTGGACCAAGGGGAGGAGGAAGCTTGACATCAAGAGTGGAGAGCTGGGCAGGGTCCTCCTCACTGTCCTGGTTCACTACTACGCAGGCGGCACCGCGGGGCACAGCTAGTTGAGTATATAACAATAGACTTGAATCCATACAGCCAACAAAGAAGAGTCAGCTAGATAACAAAATAAACACAACTAGTGAAAAGCCAAGCAAAATGACACCTTTTATTGGCTAACTAAAAAGATTACAATATGCAAGCTTTCGAGGCAACTCGGGCCCCTTCTTCAGGCAAGATGTAAACACAAGTAATCTAAATCTACAATTGGGAAACTCAGAGCAGGATTTCAAGGGAAATGGAGTCTCAAACTCAGACGTCAACATCCACAAAGATGAAGACCAGCATCAGAAAAACTGACGTGTCTAGCATGTTGACATGAAGCCTGCAATGAAGATGACATTACAAATCAGCAATATAGTTTTCAGTATAAATTTGACATCAGACGTGAAGCAAATGTAACTAAACCTCTAATCACACTATGCAGATTTTCCAGCGATTTCCATCTGTAATCTTCATTTACACAATTTTAGCAAGTTGTGGACAGTTATGGTGCACACACTTGACCTCCTGTTATCTAGTGTGACATCCCCAGTGATTTATTCTTAGCACTCTGTGACAAGCCATGACAAAAACATGTTTGCACTCACCTGGAAGTAAAAAACATACGATGAACACTAACAGCCCATTCAAACCTACAAGGAAAAGGAAGAGCAGAAACGAAGAGCGGTGGCTGTGCAAACGGAGGGGAGGCTTGTGGAACTTTGGAGAAGGCATAGTGACTGTGTGGCAACTCATCTTGGTAGTACACACAGCAACATGGAGAAGGAAAAAAAAGATGCTCTTTTCAGTGCAAAGGTTAATGTGAAACAGAGGTGAGTAGACATGAAGAAGTTGTGCAATCCATCATCCCCTGTCATTTCTGATTGTGGAATCTGATATCCTGAAGGCAATAAGATTCAGCAACTGCAGTTATTAAGCAGAGCATGCTCTCCAGCTGACGGCAAGTTAATTTTTAATGGTATTATTAAAAGGCAAGATAAGCAGGCAGTAAGGATCATGGAGCCTGGTGCCAACCTAAGCTATCTATGAGATGACGTGCTACTTGTTTTGTCTCGATTTGTGATTCTGGTGGCTGTATTCTCAGATTCTACCATCTGTTAATACATGGTGCAGGAAGATAGTTATAAACTAAAGCAATCGTTCTGCATTTGAAATAAAGAAAACTCATTTTTCTTATCGGACCTTCATACTGAAAGGTAAACTTTAAAGAGGAAACAGTGAAGTGTTCGATGGCTGACCTAGTGAAACAAGAAGGAGAACATGTTCCTTACCTAACTTGCTGCACTCATGTGCTGCTTTATTTGTATTGATTTCCACTCGACTCCCACTGTACTTCTATTCCGGGGCACAGAATTTTTCCTTATGAAATCTCCCAGGCTCTGTCAGGTTGCACAGGGACCATGCGTGAACAGCCTTTTTTGATGTCCAGCAGAAAATTCTCAGTTGGTTCTAGATATGGATTCCGACTCGGCCACTCCAAGACATTAACAATGTTGTTTTTTAAACCATTCTAGTGTAGCTTTGGCTTTATGCTTGGGGTTGTTGTCTTGCTGGAAATCAAATCTCCCAAGGCACAGATTTGTTGTAGACATCATCAGCTTTTCCTCCATTGTATTTTGCTGTATTTTCTTTACCCTCTACCTTTGTAAGCCTTCCAAGTCTGCTGCAAAGAAGTCTCTTCATAGTTTGATGGTGCCACCATCATGTTGGCACTGTGTGTTTTTGATAATGTGCTGTGTTCAAACATGGAATTTAGTCTGATGGCCAAAAAGCCGACTTCCAAGTGTCCCATGTGCATTTTTTCTCTTTGCCACACTCCCATAAATGTGATTGGTGAAGTACCTGGGCAACAGTTGCTGCCTGCACAGTCTCGCCAATTTCAGAGTCTGTAGGTTGTAACTCCTTCAGAGTTCTTATAGGTCTCTTGGTGGCCTCTCTCACATCTTATTGCACGATCACTCGGTTTTTGAGAATAGCCTTCTCTATATAGATTTACAGCTGTGCCATACACTTTTCATTTCTTAATGACAGATTTAACTGGAATATTCCGTGACTTGGATATTTTATTGTTTCCATCCCCTGACTTGTGCTTTTCATGCAGTTGCTGAGGTGTTCTTTTCTCTTTATTTTATAGGGTAAGTCAATGTTCCATCCATCCATCCATTATCCAACCCACTATATCCTAACTACAGGGTCACTGGGGTCTGCTGGAGCCAATCCCAGCCAACACAGGGTGCAAGACAGGAAACAAAGCCCGGACAGGGCGCCAGCCCACCACAGTAAGTCAATGTTACATTATGTCATTTTTTGCTGTGGGGCACATCAGATTTGCCGATCGCAGTTTCTGATCTCATCGCTGCACCACGTCACATTACATGACTGAGAGTCGAAGCCCATGTCACATTCACGGACTGAGCGGCGATCTTCCAGTGCAGTTGTGCTCACCCCTTTTGCTGACAGCCAGTATCATGTTGCCTAACTAAGCATCACTTTACAAAGAGTTAACAGCTAATCTCTGCCTTTTGATTCTTTATTCCATTCTGTTATGGTATGTAAAATACAAGCCATCAGATAGATAAACTTCTGTTCTGATTTTGAGGTTTAAAACATGCATGTTCTTTATTCCTCATTTCCATATTCTATGCACTGTACCTCCAGTGAGCATTCATTGGTTCATTTGGTTATCAGCTCTCCTGTGTACACAACCAACAAGAAAATCAAAATTCCATCCAGTCATAGACTACTTGGTCTTAGTCACTGGATGTGTCACATTTGATGATCGGCTTCACGAATGACTCCGACTGGCAAAGATTATGTAACTGAAGGCTACGACTGAAAATCACTGACATAGCCTTTAGCCCACCCATAGTAACTCAGCACAAGTTTGCCATGCCATATAAGATGCGTGCATTTATATGACACTCACTGAAATCCTAGACAGGTAATCTCCATTGATCCAGTTCTGTGACTTTTAAAGCCGATTGGCAAAAGCAGTGATGATTTATTGGTGTCATGTTACAAGGAGTGAATACTTGTGCAATCAGTTATTTTGTATTTTATATTTGCAATTAATTTAGACCACTTTTCTGTGATCTGTGTTCACTTTGACATTAAAGCATTGCTTTCTGTTGATCGGTGTCAAAAAGTCAAATTAAATCCATTGTGATTCCCTATTTAATCCATTCATCCATTACCCAACCCGCTATATCCTAACTACAGTGTCACGGGGGTCTGCTGGAGCCAATCCCAGCCAACACAGGGCGCAAGGCAGGAAACAAACCCCGGGCAGGACGCCAGCCCACCGCAGTTCCCCAATTAATAATAATAATAATAATAATAATAATAATAATAATAATAATAATAATTAATTACATGTACATAGTGCTAGTCTAGCTACTCAAAGTGCTTTATGTAGACAGTGGGGAGCCACTTCAACTTCCACCAACTCTGTTTAACAAAAAATGAGAAAACTTTCAAAGGCGTGAATATTTTTCAAAGGTTTTGCATGATCTCAGAATATTTTACAGCCCCTTTAAAATCATTAGCAGCTAATTTCAACGACAATTAACAAAACAAAAACTGACCTTACTTTTACTAAACAACCTATTACTGTGCTGAAAGTTCAATCAGTACGTTACCTCCAATCTCTTTGAGAAATTAAGCAAAATGGCACCTTGTATTGGCTAACTGAGTAGTGTGGCCAGCAGCAGGGCACACCAGCTCCCCAAACACCCAACATAGACAGATGCAGACATAAGTCCAACAACACACACACATATCCAGTGAGTGAGACTAACAACACACTTTATTAGGCTGTGGGAAACTCTTCCCTAAGTGTTTCCCACTTACACACATTACAAAATCACCAATGAGCATAATATTAGAAGCACACAACACTTTGCCTTTTTCGTCTTTTCTTCTTCTTTCCTTCTTTTTCTCTCTGTCCATCTGTCTGCTTCCGCTTTCACTCCTCCTCCAGCAAGCTTTGTCCTCCACCTCCCAACTCTATCTCCTGGAGTGGTGGCTTCTTTTATCCTGCACCCAGGAGTACTTCCAGTGGCCTGTTAGCATAGCCCAGAAGCACTTCCAGTTTAGGTGGAAGCCCGACAAAGTAGGACTCCGCAGGCCCTGGGCACTAGACGTCCCCCAGAGTAGATTACAATATGCTCGCTTTTGAAGCAGGTGGAGAAGGGGCTTGAGCTGCCTCGAAATTATGTATATTGTAATCTACTCAGTTAGCCAATATAAGATTTAATTTTGTTTCACTTCTCATTGCATGCATAAATGGCTAACACAGTACATCACTGTATACTCCAAACATCTTAAAAAGATGTGAGAGGAAGACAGACAAACACTTGAATTCTTACATATAGGTGCTTTTAGGTTATCTTGTTTACAGATCAATCAATATTTCCTGTGTTTCTGGTCATTAATCTGCAATTTTGGTTAATAAGTAACTAGAGCTTCTTTGTTCTTCTGGTCAGATCTTTCAGCTGATCAGCTTAGAATGAACATTATCAGCTCTTATCAGTCCCATTGAAATAGGCCAATAGGTACCTGCCATAGTGGCAGGAGTATTATCAGAGATTTGAGGATGTTACCAATGCTCATGTGCATTAAGAGAGAGGAAGCTTTTATGAACACATAAATGAGAGCCCTGACTTTATGAGAGGAGCACCATACACTAGCTCTGAATATTCCTTTTACAGAGCATTGCGTAATGAAACATTACAATTTTATCAACCATGAATAACTCAGCACTGACATTAATCACTTTTGAAAATGCAGCTTTTTTTTTTTTTAAATAAAGGCATTTTTCTGAGAAATCTTGATTTTATTTATTTTTAAAAAAAGATCTAAAATGACACTCAATTGCACTTGTACTGTCAATGAATAGAAGCAATCAAAGTGCTTAACATTAAAGTGCCCAAATACAGTTATCAGTTATTCATTTACTAATAACAAACTGCCTGGTCTCTACAGTAGGCACAGCAGGTATTTCCTGCCTTATTTTTTTTATAACAGACAGATTGCATAATTGTTTCAGTCTGAGATTTCATAGATTGTTAGATGCAGATTTGGAAAATTTATGGAGTAATTGTTTTATTTTCACTAGTCCTACAAACATGTTTACAGTATATTTAAGCAAATGCCAAGAATTCCAAAGAGGATACTTTTTTCTACTTTCCTAAACCTAATTTTGAAAGGCTAATGCTTATGCTGGCAATATTAAGCACCAAACAGGAAACATCTTGAACAGGACACCAGCCCATCTCAAGCCATGCTCTCGCTGGGTAAAACCTGAGATGCCACTTGCTCTAATATGAATGCCTTAAAGATGGGAAGAAACAATGGAGTACCAGGCAAAAACAGCACATAGACACAGGGAGAATGTGTAAACTGCACATAGACGCCGACCACAATTTGAACTCAGGACTCTGTAATTATGAGGAAGCCTTGCTACTTATTTCCTAAACACTTTCAATTAAATATTGTGAAACTCTTATTCATTTAATTGATTTACAAATATAAGCTCTGTAAAGTTAATTAAGTACTTCAGTTAAGCAGGTACCTAAGTACAAAACACTTCTCTATCTATAATAATTATCCTAAGGACACTTGAGTGTATATTCAAATGAGAGAAACTAAAGCATTCTTTTACCAAAAAAGTTACAGTATATATTTTAATATAATCTTGTTTACCATGGCATTGGAAAAACTTTTACTGTTTTGTCTATAAGAGGCACAGCCACAGCAGGAAAAATGTATTTTTTGGTCAGGAGATGAAGCAGTGTCAGAAATATAAGCAGGAGTTATTATGAAAAAGGCAAACCAATCTTTCACTAAGCCAGAAATGCCACTCAAGGCTCGAAACCACATGACAAAGACAAAAAAAGAAAAGAAAAAAAAAAAAAAAACAACCACAATTTACACACAAAAGGTTGAGAGATTCCAAACACAGATGCCTCAACGGCACATAACCATGACCATTTATATGGTCACCTTGTTTTCACATGACAAGTGCGTTCAGGGAATTCTGGGAAATTATTTTGGAAGCAGCCGACACAAAAATCTCAAAATGGCATGGTGCGTCATTGCGGAAAAGACAGCAAAAATTTACGGCTTCATCAGGAAACATAGAACAAAGTAAATGTCAAATTCTAATTCCTTGGCTACTGAAACCCTGAATAGCTGTCAATATCCCCAGCAAAGCCACAAAACATTAATAAAATGCACCAATCGTAACAAATATAAAGGCTGAGAGTGGTCCCAGCAGTACGGATGTCATGGTGGCCCTAATTTGGTGTTCCACCCACAAAACACAAGGAACATATGCACATTTAATTCATCTAATAAATAAGCAAGAAAGTTTGTCTGTCCCGATATTTGTCACAACGCAATTACCAAGTAAGAGGAAGAGTAAATATCCAAAAGCTACAGTTTCGGTGAATAATCACTTAAAGTTACCTAAGGTTACTTAAAAAAACATCCTTTTCACACAGCCAGCTACAGTATATGTAGGACCAGAAAAGAATTTATACCTTCTTGCTCCTAATGGTGAAACTAAAACACGTTGCATATCATAAGCCACAATAAATGATTCATAGCAACTATAATATGTTATTCATTAAAAATTGCAGTTTGACCTTTGAACAATAATCGAATAATAAATTAATTGCCAGATAATAAATGGAAACTGTTTCAGTTTTTTCCAACCTGAGTAACAGCCGGGTATCCCTGCTAGTAACACATAAGCGCTAAATAATAGATAGATAGATACTTTATTAATCCCAAGGGGAAATTCACAAAGTCCAGCAGCAGTATACTGATACAAAAAAACAATATTAAAATTAAATAGTAATAAAAATGAAAAAATAAAAATAAAAAAGCAGACAATAACTTTGAGTAATGTTAGCATTTACTCCTCCAGGTGGAATTGAAGAGTTGCATAGTGTGGGGGAGGAACGATCTCCTCAGTCTGTCAGTGGAGCAAGACAGTGACAAAAGTCTGTCACTGAAGCTACTCCTCTGCCTGGAAATGACACTGTTCAGTGGATTCTTCATGATTGACAGGAGTTTGCTTATTGCCCGTCGCTCTGCCACAGATGTTAAACTGTCCAACTTTACTCCTACAATAGAGTCTGCCTTCTTAACAAGTTTGTCCAGGCGTGAGGCGTCTTTCATCTTTATACTGCCTCCCCAGCACACCACCGCGTAGAAGAGGGCACTCGCCACAACCATCTGGTAGAACATCTGCAGCATCTTACTGCAGATATTGAAGGATGCCAACCTTCTCAGAAAGTATAGTCGGCTCTGACCTTTCTTACATAGATCATCAGTATTGGCAGTCCAGTCCAATTTGTCATCCAGCTGCACTCCCAGGTATTTATAGGTCTGTACCTATAAACAGGCATAATCCATCCCATCCATTATCCAACCCACTATAATGGAAATTATGTAAAAACAAAAAAATTAAAAACAAAAATGCACATACTGTATGCCAAGGGATAAATCCTGCCTGTAACTTCACAGCTTTTAGTAATTAACTTTGCTTAGGTTCATTCCTAATTTCTACTTTGATTCGCCTCTGCCATATTCAGGCTGGTTATGTTTTGAGTTCATAGAAAGTTGCTTTAAAAACTTGTAGATATATCTTGTTTAAAGGCCATATCGTTTTATTAAATGAACAATACAGCTGTACAGAGTCGTTGATATCTTTAGAAATTGTAACTTGACACATTAGGCATGTCTGCAGTAGCCATCAGTTGGATAAATGATACTTCCCCATATCTTCCAATGAAGGTTGTTTAAAATATAAAAGAAAAAGAGACTGGGATGTTCTCAGCACCAGACCATTACTAGACAGTAGATTATTATGGTTCCAAACATTTGTATCTACCTGAGAAGGAATACTGAGAACAGTCTACTTGTAAGCTTCGTGTCCCATTCAGACTGTTCAGAGTGTTCTGAGCAGGCAGTAAAACCAACTGACACCATTTCTCATGTTTTAATGTGCATAGAGCAGGCCCTCCATGTGAATTTTACAGAAAAATGATGCTATTAATAAAAATCATAAAACTGAAGTACATATACACTAATAATAATAATAATTATTTACAGTCTGCAAACAATGACGAGAGAACCTTGGTGCCCCTGCTTCAAATACCATCCATTGTGTATTTACTTTGAATAATGATATCAAAAACAAGTGTCAAAATGTCACACTATCTGGGGTCAACAAACTAATAGCTATCTAAAACGAAAAGGTTAAAGCAAGAGTTCCCAGAAATACAAAATTAATTTATTTATCACAGTTTTACCGTTACCTTGGGAAAACATATCATGTTCATCAGGCATGATAAATGTCATCAGATCACAGAGGTAGTGAAGGAAAAGGACAAACATTTCAGCAGAAAGAGCAATGCTGTACCGTGTGGTGCCAAGAAAAATACACAAAGCACAGTATTATCAGGAGAGCTGTAATTTTATTTTTTCTGAAAGCAGACCTAGAGTAATATATGCAAACTGGATGGATTAATAGATTTTCCATCCATTTACTGAACTGGCTTAATCCAGTTTTAATGCTGCGGGGAGGTGACAGCAACTAGTGGAAGGCAGAAGCAAGCTCTATATGAAATGCCACCGAATCGTCAGTTAGTTTCGCCCACTAATTCACAATGAAAAATTTCTGAGTGACCATTCACCGTAATTCGGACATCGTCGGAATGTGAAAGTGAAATCTGAGCACCTGGATAAAAAAAAAAATGCACCAATAGGGTGAACATTCAGGGAGAAACTGGGCTGGGATTTTAAAGGATAAGTTTGGTGCTTTTCAAGTTGAAGGTTTTTTCTTCACAATCTTGATATATACTAATTTGACACATCATTTTCTTTTTCTAAAGTGTAGCATCTTTTTTATAAATTTTAAAAAACGGATAGTCTATTCTTGCAGTTTACAATATGGATAAAGGGAATATGGGTCTATAGGTAAAAGAAAATGCCTTAAAACTTTGCAAATACATCCGCTTTGATGCAGCAAAGTTTGCAATTTAAGAAAACATGCCTTCCTCATTTAGGAGGCATCCTTGTGATAAAAAAAGGAAACTAGAGATTATTATTTTAGCACGGATTCTGTGAACTTTCTTCTTGAGGCAGGAGTACGTTTGATGTTCGCACCATTGTAGGTTCTGCTCATAATCCTACTTTTCTGGTTCAGCCCTGGTTATGCTCTGCCATGACTTGTAACAACAGACAAATGCATGCTTAAAAAATATAATAGTAAATAGGTACTGCTAAAGTGGCCCAAGTGTATGTGTGTCTATGTGTGTATGTGTTCACACACTGAGTAGATTAGATGGATGGGTTATTATTATCATTATTATTATGCCTATAGAAGAGAAAAATGTATGAACAGGTTAATGGTCTTCCTAGTGTTTTTCCCATGTTGACGCTTTCTGCTTGTTCTGATCCAGGGACTCTTTGTGGGACGGCCATCAATTTGCACGCATTCAACGTAACATTCCTCAACTGATCTAGCCAGTGTTTCACTGAGTGCCCACATGGCTGTTTTCCCTGTCGGCAGAGGCACACTATTCTATTTGAATAGAATAATAGATGGAAGATATTGAGGGCAGCAATCAATAATAATAATAATAATAATAATATTGGATGGCAAGGTGGCACAGTTGTAGCGTTGCTTTGTCACAGTGAAGGAGACTCGGGTTTATGTGTGCATGGAATGCATGTTCTCACCAGGTTCTCTGGTTTCCTCCAACAGTCCAAACACATGCAGGTTTAGGTGAATTGGTGTTGCTAAAGTGTCCCATGTGTGTATTCGCCCTCCAATGGACTGGCACTTCATCCCAGGATTGTTCCTGATGCTTTCTGGGATAGGCTCTAGCTACTCCACAAGCCTGCTCTGGATAAGCGGGTTAGGAAGATGATGGGTGACTAACCGTTCAGTTCTTGACACCTGATTACGCGTCTGCTCAGCGCTGTCTCATACTGAAGCAAAGGCTTGTATTATCAATCTAGTGGCATTAAGCAAACTTTATGACATAAACAAATAAGGTTCCGTACAGTGGAAGAATAAAAGTAATTGTGAAGGTGTCTTTTTCAGTTATTGTCCAGTTTTCTACAGGACAGAGACATCAATTAAGAGCTGAACATCAGCTTTCAATAATGTCAATAACAGGCACTTGGCGATGACATTCCAAGTTCCTCCTCCCTTTTCTGCAAGCTGCAGTGAGGACAGTCCCTCATGGGGATGAAACGTTGCCACAGAGGAAGATGATGGGTAGGTGACAATGTGACGTGCAGAGCTATTCTCCTTTTAAAATGACTGAATCTCACAATAATGGTTTACTTTTTGCTTTCTTTCCTTCTTCAAAGGACATGGATACAATGTTTTTCAATATGTGTGCACTCTCATGTCGCAGATCAAGAGTCGATAGCATTTTTGACTTGAAAAATGGACGTATTCCATAGGTTTTACGGCTTTTTCATTCACTTATGGACCTGTGTACCTTTCAGCCTTGTTGTAAGCTGCCAGAAGAGAGATGGTACTTTAAAAAATTATGTAAGAAAACATTTAAATTTCAAACACAGTTTTAGCTGGCAAACTAACCATTTCACTTCCACTTTAAAAAATGTATTTGTTATGATTAGAGCATTTTTTTAATGATAAATGTTGACTTAATTAACGTTATTAATCTTATCTTTATCACTTATAATTTTCCCCACTATGCGATTGTGGTGTTTCTTCTTTGGTGACAGCCCTATTGTTTTTGGCACTGGGCTTATTGCCAGGCATGTGACCCAGAGTAGTGTTGTGTGTGGTGTAATCACAGTAAAAAGTATTTTAGATATCAGCAAGTGTGAGTCTATCCAAACTTTAGGATAAATACTAAAACTCTGTTCAACAACTGTTTTATTAGTGTAATGAGGGAAATAAAAATCTGGTGTTGTTTCTGACCTTATTATTTTTTTGACTACGATTTTGTGTCACGTTCCGATTTTTTTTTCACTGGCTTTTCTGATCTTTTGATTTTTCTCCACAATTTGTCTTCAAAATGATCAAAGGCATTGATAAAAGTAGATCCAGCAATATTCTTTTACCTTACTGGTGAATCACATACTGAAGAATGTCAGTGGATTATTAAGGAGAAGTGCATTTAGAACTGAAGCCAGGAAGCACTTCCTTACACAAAGACTTGTGGGAATGAAAAACAAACTAAAGAGACGTGGAGTTGAAGCAGAAACCTCAACAACCTTTAAGAGGTACCTGGAGGAGATATTGGGACAGCGTAGCTATTAGCTAAATAAATGGGATTGATGGACTGAATGGTCTTCTCAAGTTTGTCAGTTTTTTATATTCTTATGTTCTAACTCCAGATCCTTGACCTTATTTGTTCCTTTTGACCAGACCTTTGTCCATTCAAGGCCATAATAAATAAGAATGACCACCAAAATTCAAATTGTAAATGTATTTACAATATTTTATAAAATCTGCGGTGGGTTGGCACCCTGCCCGGGATTGGTTCCTGCCTTGTGCCCTGTGTTGGCTGGGATTGGCTCCAGCAGACCCCTGTAACGCTGTGTTCGGATTCAGCGGGTTGGAAAATGGATGGATCGATATTTTATAAAATCACATATTGCAGGATATCTCTTTGGTCTCATTTTATCTCATATTCAAGAGTGTTCTTTGTCAGGCCAAGCCCCTTAGAGACCCGGATCTCACATGCAGCCCTGGGGGTCCCCTATGGCTGCAAGTTTTATCACAACTACTTTCACAGACTTTGAGCCATTGTGGCCTTTAAATTGATCTCATGGTTTAATTAGCCAATTCAGAATTGAGAAAAATCCAATATTTTGAAATTTAAATTTACAGGTAATTGGATTTTTTTGCAAAATCTTTGAATGTTTGAACATTTAATTTAATTTGCTTTTTCTGTACAATTTACACTCTTAACTCTATCTGAATATTGATAAGTAATGATGAGCAGAACAGGCACCAGTACAAACAATACCGAATGCTGCTCTGTAGCTATATTAGTGTTACCCACTTCTGTGCTTCCTATGAAATAACAGCTTAAATGTCTAGAACAAAAAAAAAAAAAAAAACAGTCATAAAAGTCTACCCATTATGGACGCCGAGGGACAACCCTGCTGCCCTAGGCTCTGAATCAGCTTCGATGGGCTGATTCTAATGCACATACATTTTTGTTTTAGTTAGTAAAATTTTAGTATAACCAGTTTGCACTTTCTGGATTGATTCAAAAAAAACAAAACCTGAGGAATGACACCTTGCTTAACTAATTAAAGTAGTGGTCCAGTTAAAAGCAGAAATAGGTTGGAGCCCCAAGACTGAACTTGAGAACCATTGAAATGGGACAATCTGCCATAATTAACCATAAGCAGATCCCACGTCACCATAACCCTACATTCAGGCATGCAAGTCACATCATGCCACGGTGTCAATTCAAGACTCCATATCAGTTATTACATACTGTAATTAAAAGGCACATCCTTAAATGACAAATATATTGTTAGATTATATTGATTATGGACTCTGGAGTAAATGCCATGTCCAGGATTGTTTTTGCTTTAGGCTCCAGAATCCTGCTACCCAGAAATGGATTAAGCAAGTTTGACACTGAATACAGTATATATAGTATACTCTACATATCATACATACACATAGTATGCAGTCCTACTTGTTTTCACATGACTTAATAATGTTTAATGCTTTAAAGTAGTTCCTGCAACTAAGAATGCTTTAGCTTTGACTTCAATAAACTTAGATGTAATATAAATGGAAGGAAAGCAGCAAGGAATTCAGAAGCGCTGTTGGTAAAAATAAGCATTCTTGTTTCTGATTGATCTGACTTTAAATAAGAAAGACACTAAAAGTACATTATCACCAATTTTTTTTTTTTTTTTCCTCATAAGAAATGTATTTTTCTCGTCCTCCCCCAGCAGCCAAAGTCTTAATCTTGCTGTAAATAACCATTCCTATGATGGACTGGTGCTCTTTCTAGACTTGCTCCTCGCCATGTATTACATCATGTATTATATATACACTCACTGAAGAAAATATCAGCAACTTCAGTTAGCGTTCACATCAAACAACAGAATTTGGGGTAAATGTAATCTAAGTGATTTCAACTGTGCTCATTGGGGCCAGACAGGGTGGTTTGTGTATTTCTTTAACTGTTGATCTCCCGGGATTTTCATTCACAAAAGTCTCTAGAGTTTACTCTGAATGTTGTCAAAATCAAAAAATATCCAGGGAGCAGCAGTTCTGTAGACATAAATATCTTGTTGATGAGATGGGTCACAGGAGAATGGCCACAGTGGTTCAGGTTGACTGAAAGGCTATGATAACTCAGACTGTACTGAGCAGTAAAGCATTTCGGAAAGCACATGTCGAAACTTAAGGTAGATGGCCTACAACAGAAAGAAAACCTTCTCAGGTTCCACTCCTGTCAACCAAGAACAGAAAATGGTGTGGCAGTTGGGGGCAGTAGTGCACCCTTGAACCCTCAGGTACAACTCCAGACACCAGGTAAAAGTCCAAAGACTCTTTATTTTCTAATAATGTGCACAAAACACCCTCCACACTATTCTTCCAATCACACAATACTAAACACAAACTCTTTCCTCCTCCTCGCCCAGACACTTGCTCCTCTACCTCCCAGCTCAGCTCAGTGTCTGGACTGAGGCACCGCCCTTTTATAGCCCCTGACCCGGAGGTGTTTCTGTCCCAACAGTCCACAGTTCCTTATTCCTTCCGGGTCAGGGCAATCAGTCTTTTTCTTCAACCCGGGAGCACGTCGTTCCTTCCCGTCACGTGACCGTGACGTACTCCCGGGTCATAAGGCATCACAGAGCCTATAAGCCCCCCCACAGCGACTCCTGGTGGTCCCCAAGGTATCCAGCAGGGCTGTCTATAAACACTACAAAGTCCATAAGGCCCTGCTGGACCTCGGGGCACGATCTTGCTGTCGGGAGAGCTCCTCCTGGCGGCCTGGGGGTGAGGACCGGCACGGGAAGCCGGCAGTCCTCCACAATGGGCACAAGCTCACTAAAACAGAACAGATGAAGACTGGGAAGACGTAGTCTGGTCTGATAAATCTCAGCTTCTACTATGGCACACAGATGGCAGTGTCACAATATAGCAGCAATAGCATGAATCCACATACCCAACCTGCCTTGTGTCAACAGTCCAGGCTAGTGGTGTTGCTGAAATGGTGTGGGAAATATTTTCTTGGCACATTTTGGATGTCTTAATATAAATCAATCATTGGCATGTGCAACCCCTCGTAGCATCTATTTCACCATCTTCTATTAGTTACTTCCAGCATGGTAATGCACCCTGTCACAAAGCAAAAGTTATCTCAAACTGGTTTCATGAATATGACAATGATTTCAGTGTTCTTCAGTGGCCTTCCCAGTCACCAGATCTGAATCCAGCGAATCCAGAGATTCCCAGCATGAATGTGTAGCTGACAAATCTGCAGAAGTTACATGATGGAGCCATATGAACATGCATCAGAATCTCAAAGCATTGTTTGAAACATTTTGTGGAATCCATGCCACAAAGAATTCAAGCTATTCTGAGAGCAAAACTAGGCCCTACCTTGCATTGGTATGGTGGCCCTGATAATAGGCCCAGTGCATGTACACTGTATATCATTCTCAGACCTGCAAATTCTCCGGGATTGCAGTATTGCAACCTTACATTCCCAGTGTCGCTATGATAGGTGGATCTCCATGACCCTGAACTAAATTAAGATGTTGTATCATGTATGTGTGTGTGTGTATGTTTAAATTAGTATTGGAGGTCCATTCTTTTGCACAACTACTTTGTGCTATTAGGTAGAAGTACAGTAAATGTGATTTATAAAATGTTGTTTGATAGATCAGCTCCTAAATAGTCTATAAATTGTATTGACCACATGGAGTATCTTCTTTATTTTCATTTTCTAAACTTGAAATTTAATGAGGCAGAGCTTCAAAAGAGTGCCTTCCAGTAATAGTTCAAGCTAAGTTAAAATATCTGGATGCAATGCAGTAGTTCAGCTTGAAACTAGAATCATCATCTTCCAGTTTCAGTAGCCACATGTATTCATCCTTCTATTTCCTGTCTCCACTTTTGAGTCAAAAATGACAGAAATAGCAGCTTATCTACAGTAGATGAGAGTGTGCAAGAAAGCAGGAACCTGGCTTAGCGGGAGTGACAGTAATCAGTTGGCACTCTCATTCACAACAAAGCCTTTAGAAAAAGGATTGGACAGCAGGGAGCTACTAATGACCAGTGGTACCACTTCATAAAAGCAGAGCTCTGGAAGTGTTTTTATGTGGGACCTTGGAATGATGCGCATACAAAGAGCCTTTCATCAGTATTCTGAGGACAATGTTTCCTCACACAGGTCTGCCAAGAATAGGACCCAGCGGTCACAATTCCACTGTAGGGCACATGTATGTAAGTCGCATACTACCAAGAAGATTGTTAATTTAGTGTCATCAATCAGCATAACTGCATCTTCTCTGGACCGTGCCATGAAAACAGAATCTATCTGTCTAATTCTGGCAGCATCAGATGCAACCCAGGAAACAAACCCATAACTAAGCAGCTATCCATCACAACGCACATTAATGCACATAGTCACACTTGTTTTTATCAGGACTGTAAGAGCCAATCCCAAACAGTTAATGTTAATATTAAATTCAAATAAGTGCTTAATTAGAATAGAATGTACTTTTTACAAAGCTACGTAGATAATGAGGAATTCTCTTTTATCCTCTAATTATTGTGTTAATGGAACACTCTGCTATATTTCTGAAGCAATAACAGAATAATCTTGGATAGATAGAAGCATCGACTGTTAGGTTGTTTGCTTGCAAATGAAATGGTACTGAGGCATACAATTTTCTCAACATACTGTATATGTATGTCACATTTAAATGTTCTAAAATATGTGACTAAAAGAAGATGAACAGAAACTTAGTTATGTTTCACGTAAGACATTTAAACTCCAAACACGGATATTATAACCAATAAGGTATTTTTTTGTACGTATTATCAATTTTTCGCGTCATTTTTGCGTGAACTATTGTTGATTTGAATTTCACTAAAACTTTGAAAATTTTTGGTGTATTCCAGTAGAGGGCGGAGTTTTGGAAACATTGGAAAATGCAGCTACATGAACATTTATGGTCAGTGTTTTATATGATACACACATCTTTGAGATATGGGAGGAAAACCGGAGCACACCTGGAGAAAACAATACACAAAAACAACAAGATCATGCTAGCTCCACACAGAAAGTGACCAGACTGAGAAACAGGAAAATCAAAAATCAATACTAACATGGAAAAAAGACCCCAACACATGCAGAAGGGTCATTTATGAAACTGGAGTCCAGGATATGGGAGGCAGCAGGACTACCGTATCTTTTGTGTCACTACATCACCTCGATTCCTCACATTAAAAGTTCTAATTCTTAGAAGTCTATCCTTAGAAAATGAAGGGATACAAACATAAATAGATGCAAAACTAAAAATTACAAGATCAGAACCAAGCCTTGGGATCACTAATGTGCATTAACCCCTGATTCTGAATACCTTGATAGTCAGCCTTCTGTGGACCACCAGGGGGTGAACCGCTCCCCAAACCCTGACACAGACAAGCTGAGACATAAGTCTTTCCCAATAGCACCCATTTTATTCAGGTGGGGAAGCATTTTTCTTTTGCTTCCCACTACACAACACAGTACAAAGCACCAAATAACACATAATCCTTTCTTCTTTGTCTCTCTCTCTCTCTCTCTCTCTTCCTCTGTTGCCTCCACTCCTCCTCCTCCTCATAAGCTTTGTCCTCCACCTCTCGACTCTGGCTCATCGAGTGGTGGTGAGGCGGCTCCTTTTATAGTGCACCCAGAAGTGTTTCAGGTGTTTCTTGCCTTTCTTCCAGCTGTACTTCCAGGTGTGGCAGAAGTGGTTCCTCCAACGACTCGACTGTACCTGTAGCACCCCCTGGCAGCACCCACGGAGCCCAATAGGGCTGCTCCAAACTACAACTCCCAGCATGCCCTGGTGCTGTAGCAACACAGGAGGGCTGCCCACTAGTGTCTTGGAGACGATAGTGACTCCCACCTGGGCTTTCCCTTGGTCCTTCCACCCAGCCGGCGTCCCAGCCAGGTAATGGCCCTGGCTAACTGTCAAACTTCATAAAACAAAGAATTTATACTGCTGCCACTTTTTGAATGAGATATGGATGAATGGCATTAAAATTTAGCTTCATTAGAAACTCACTTGACAAAAACGGACAGCTTAACGCAAATGCTGAGGCTTTTATGAAAAAATGTATGTATACTAGAAAAAGAAAGTAAGTCAGTCAGTCAGTCAGTCAACCTGCTATATCCTAACACAGGGTCACGGGGTTCTGCTGGAGCCAACCCCAGCCAACACAGGGTGCAAGGCAGGAACAAATTCCTAGGCAGAGTGCCAGCCCACCACAGTAGAAAAAGAAAGTTCTCAAAAAATACAAATTTGAGTGATGTGGAGTTCCTTCTGCTATCCTTCAAAGTAAATTTTACTTATCTTTAAATAAATATTTTACTTATTTAGACGAAGTATTATAGTATTCAACAAAAAGCTGAATGGACATCACCAAACATACATAGTAAGACAGGCAGCAAGAATAACAGCAGGTAATTCTGCACATCAGTGATGATAAACTGTTTATCACCATCCAGTAGTTTATAAATCAGAAAAGGATTAGACATTTATAAATATAGCAATACTTTAAAACGAAAGTCTTAGTTCAATAGTTAGCAGAGATTTTAGAAGGCATTGAATATGTCCAGCCAAATTAAATTGATTTTCTTCATACAGGCACACTCAGAATGGGCTCACGATATAAGTACATCCTGTGAAATAATTCATTCTTAATTGGGTAACAAAATAGGAATTTTCCTCTCCTGGTGTGCAGCTGCTCTCTAATTTAAGGAACATTCTCAGGCCCCTCAGCCTAATCTGCCTGGCATGTTCTCTTCATATTAGGACTGATTAGAAATGACTGCCAGCAGAGGCTGCTATATCTTATCTGAGACTGATGTCAGGACAAGAGAGGAATCCAAATTAAGGAGAACAATGACAATAAAATACATTCTGTATAGCACCTTTCAGCAGTAAACACCATGCAAAGGTGCTTTCCATATGCAGTCCAATAGTGTAGGTGTTTGAATGAATAAAATTTACATTTAGAGCGCAGGTTATGAGAGCTGCTTAGGGTTACATAACGTGTCAGTGGTGCTGGATGACCTTGTAGTTTGCCCCCTAGACCTCCCAGCTCCGCTTATTGAAAATAATTATAACCTAAATAATAATAATAATGGAAACCATTTTGTCAAATAGCTAAGCCAAGGTGGTGTGTTTGGTAAGACATCAGGGTTTATGTTAGCCATACATGATAAACACGACAAACTACAGAAAATGCATTCTTAAGGGCGCTAATATTACAGACAGTGCATGTAGATATTGGCACGAGGAACAAGAAACAATCCAGCCAATCACATCAGGTCGTAAACTACTGACAAGAGACACAATCAGATGGCAAACATTAGACATCAAGAACTGGCACGACAACTTAAACTAGTCAACACCTACACCCAGGCCCACCACAGTACTAGAAAATGACACACATAAAGAGGTACACCAAGACAGACCAAACCATCCACCATTACAGGTCAGATGTGACTCTGGCAGACAAACCAAATAAAACTACATTCATGATTGATGTTGCCGTATAAAACACACACAACTTACAAAATATAGGTATAAATAAAATGCAGAAGTACACGGAACTCACAGAAGAAAAACAACATTTGTGGAGAACGGACAAGGTGATCATTGTGCTCATTGTTATCTCCACCTCTGGTGTCATCCCACACACTCTCTACAAAAACCTGCTGACATTAAATAAAAGCCAATACACAAACATAAAACTACTGAAAGCAGTCATTTTATATACATGTCACATAGTGAACAAATTGCTTAACTCAAACACAATCCCCTTAAACATAAAACTACCCTACTAGGCCTGATATAGTGGGTCGCAACAGGACTATGCTAAAATATTTTTTAATAATAATTTCAATAATAATAATAATAATAATAATAATAATAATAATCATCATCATCATAGTGGACTGGCCTTATTTTAATGGTTTATTCCTGCCTTTTGACCGATGCTACCAGCTTCTGCTGCTATAGCCCTAAAATTACATTACATTACATTTATTTGGCTAATGTCTTTATCCAAGGTGACTTACAACATTTATGATACAATTGTTTCCATTTCTTTTGGTTTTCCAATTGGAGCACAGACAGGTCAAGTGACTTGCTCTGGGTCATTGGACTGAAAAGGGCTCAAAATGGATGGATGGATAACAGCAATAATGGGAGCAGCTCAAAACATTAATGAAGAGATTAATGTGTATTTATTTCTTACATTTCATGCGTTTATTACTTTTTTGAACCACATGAATAATAAAAATACTTGAACATATTGCCCCATATTATTATTATTATTAGTAGTAGTATATAGTTGACGTTAATATTGTTTTGGTCTAAATATTGTTAAAAGTCATCTTGAAAAGTGTTTCAATATGTATTTATGTAAACAATTAAACAATTATTTTAGCCAACCCATCCTGAAGAAAGTGAGAAAGTTTAAACCGAAACTCCCTCACTGCATTTTGCTTTTAAGGACTTGCTTTCATGATGTTTGTTTTTCTTATCGTCTTAAATGAAACGCTGCGTACTGCGCACTTAATGATTAATAGAACTAATACGGCACTTACTGTTATGCTGAGCTGGAGTTAAACATCACCTAATGCAGATCCGCGCCTCACTAAAAGTAAAGCCTAACTAAGGCGCTCCTCGCTGTCAGCACACAGCCCGGCTAAGCGTGTCCGGCGCGGAGCTGCGCTTTCTGCGTCTCGTGCCCGTCTGATACGAGAGTGAAGTGAAGGATCCACACGGGTGTCATTCGGCCAAATTCTACGTAAACGGCCAGTGACCGTCCAGTTTACACTTTGTTTATTTAACCTTGTGTGGTCATCTGTTTTCATTTAACACAATGAGCAGGGTATTCCTCAACTTGAGAGTTGACCACTCTTAACGCAATGAAAATGAACAGCAAAAGACGATTGATGATTGTCTTCTGCTAGTAATCATTTTTGGACGTAACAGGGTAAATAACGTGATTAAAACCGTGTACCGTTTTTGCAGGAGATTTTAAGAAGACGGCAGGAGGGAGGTATGTTGTGAACACGCTGTTTCTGTTGGAAGGTCGCGTTGATTCGGAATTTATCCGTCAGCATGGGCAGCAATAAAGGAACCATCTCTGGACGGAAGCCTTCCAAAACAAAGCACAGCCTCGCATATTCCCTTTCAAAGTCTTATTGTGGCAATAAAACAATTAAAGGATCAACGATTGTGAGGATAACCTGGCAAATTAAAAAAAAAAAAAACAGACGGACACTGAGCAAACCTTACATACTTTATTGAGAATCGAACCCACGTCTCTGGGTCTGTCAAGCACTCGCTAATCACTGAGTCACCCACACAGAAAGCATAGTCACTATAATTGGTATAACGCTGTGTAAAATATGAGCCAGCCTAGGTCTGGATTGAACGTTATTAATGTAAACGAATATTCTGCAGATCCATTATATATCATGTAAACGAATGCATTAAACTAAAATCATTCATCCCCCCTTCTCCTAACCCGCTTATCCAATAATTAAATATTGAATTGAACAGTTCAGTAACAACCACCGAATCTGGCAAATACCAACGGTAAAGGGATCCCAAGCGCTTCAGTTAAACGTAAACTTTTAACAGAAGTGCTGGCAATTCTGCTTTTAGGTATAATTTGAACCTTCGTGTGTTTTGTTTCTTTAATGATTTAAATGATCTGCACAATGGCTATGCAGCAGCACATAATTTTTACTATAGCAATTCCTCATTTTACCGCTGTGAATGGCAATTTCGGAACGGCTTTAAGGGTGACATATACTACTCATTTTATAGTAAACCACATGCACCAAAGAAGACCAACGGTATAACATGCAAAACATACTGTAGCTGATTCCCGTTTCCCATCTCTAAAAAGGTGGAGGACAAACGCTTAAGAGTATTCGGATTCAAATTTTTGTAAGCATCGAATATTATAAATAAACACAAGATTATTTGTGTTGCTTTTCCTGAACACCATTCCTTGACAAAATCATAACTTCCCTACAATATTCTTACTTTGCTATTCATGACAAAACGATCTTGCAATGCTTGAATACTAAAGATGTCACGCACACTCACTCCGTTATGAGCACATATATATTTTTTCAACAACATAAACGGATCGGCAGTAAGCACACCGTAATCTCACTTACCTTACAGTTTGTTTTCCCCAAGTAGACGCTGAAGATGTAGAAGTGAATAAAACCAAAGCAAGCAGCTTCTCGCACGACCAAGTCCTTCCAGCGGTAACATCCACTTGACTCTGTAAGCAAAGCCGGGCACAACTCTAGCTCGTGTCCCCGAAAGGACCTTCCAGACGCACCTTTCCTGTGTTCTCCCCCCCGTGTCAGTTCGTATTCCTCCTCACTGCTACTGATCATCCCATCACCACAGGAATGTCCAGGAGCGCAAGGGAAACGCTGCTCCGGTGAAGCGCCCTTGATTGGCCACCTTCCCGCTGACGTCGCAAGTAGGAGTCTCACCAATTCAAAATAAGAAGAGGATTCTCTTGCTGATGACCCACTGTTTAATGATTCTCAGGTAAGAATCGGCAGGGAGAGAGGGCTCGAGGGAGATGCCGTGTCTCAGTGATTGTTCTTTGTGAATGAGATTCACCATAACGACTGCTGGAGAGAGCGATCCGACTGAATTTTGAGTGGTTATGCCCTGAAAGAATACGATAAGTATCCATTGTGAGCGCTAAATGAATTGTTTTAGTAGTCTCGGAGCGGGTAGGGGGATGTTGGTTGGGAATTCGTTTGGAATAATCATCATAATCCACTTGTGGGGTAGCCCTGAATCAGGTCCAGGTGGGCACTTGGCGAAGAATATCCCAGTACGCTGTGCCAGCTCACAGTCAATTTAGATCTGTCTGGATTTGGGATGTGGGAGAATGACCGGGCAAATGCCCTCACAGAAGCGGAGAGAGCTAAAAAAAAAAGTCCACAAAAAGAGCGACCGGCTCGGGTCTGTGAATCTGCAATGCTAGCCCCCGAGGCGCTCCGTTTTAAATAAACGAGGGCACAATGCGCAACCGCCTTTCTCCTGGTCAGGATCGCGTTCACATTTGCTTTTTGCCTGAATTCACTCAAAATGTTTCACGATATACAACTTGTGGATTCTTTACCTTCATAAAGGACTTATTCAAAATTTCACATTTCAAATTTTGCATTTAATAACGGATTGTGCAGCTCCTGTGAAATAACTACAGTAAGACTTTCTGAGCCGTGGTGCAAACATATCATAATCCTCCTTTATGTGAAGTTATATTCAATCCAATTATAAAAACGATGACCATCATCGTCGTCAAGCATATAAACTACATAAAGGGGCAACAGCCTAACGAAGAGGAATGAAAAATCAAAAAAAGAGATCTTCTTAATTTTTTGGTTTATCCTAGACAACAATGAGATCAGAATGGAATTAAATGGAGACATTTTCTTTTGTCTCATTCTTCTCAGGTTTTTCTCCTGAGAAAAAATACCCAGTATTCTAACAAGTGTCTCCTCCTGAGTTTCAGCAGAAATCTCAGAAAAAGTCACACAGTGGGCTCAGATTTTCCAAGTTGTGTATTAACATATTTTTCTTGCAATGTGAAAACATTTGCAATATGTGCTCAGTAATATAGTATGAAACATATGGGCAGAGGTTTGTTGTAATAAAACCCTTTACTATGATTACAAAATTGTAGTCTTTGGTTCTGAGTAATATTGTTAGTTTCTCTAACTTATTTTGCCGTGGCCCAATTAGGTCAAACTCATTCTTGAAGAAAGGGCACACAATATGGCATATAAGTTAGGACTTTGAACCCAGAGGTTTTGGGTTCAAATCCCACTGCTGACACCACTGTGTGACCGCAAGAAAATCACTTCAGCTGCTTGTGCTCCACGCGGAAAAACAAAAGAAATGTAACTGATCATAGCTCAATGTTGGAAGTCATCTTAGGCATCAATCCAATATTAAACAAAAAATATGAAGTCTGGTAAAAGATTAAAACAGGACAAGAAGGAGACCTCACAAAACTTAATGCTTTCCAAACCAAATTCTCAGTTTTGATTCCTTTAACCTCAGTTGTATCTCCTTTTTGTCTGAGCTATTTCTTCAAAGGAATTTTAACAGCAATATGACAAAGTTGATTCTTAAATTAAACATAAATAAAAATGTCTTTTAGGTCTCATGAACCATCAAAGATCAACCATTGAGCAGTAAAAAGTTCTTCTGGGAAACCTAAGTAGCTGCTAGCTGATGTAAAGAGTAGGCAGACACTTTACTGGGAGAGCTTCGGCACTTGAGAACTTGTGCATCCATCCTGCCCAATTCACCCCAAGGTGAGAAAGAAGGCAAAAAGGCCCTCAGCCCCTCAAATTTTTCCAGTCTTGTGACCCCATTTCTGCTACAGTTCCAAATGTAAATAATGTCATAAACACCAGAACAGTGAGCTAGTAAAATACCAGATCTATCAACCCAGTTTTATCTTACTATAACCAAAATTGTACACTAAATGACCAAACGTATATTGACACCCCTTCAGATTATTCAGTTGAGGTGTTTCATTGTTAACTTCTGCATGAAATCAAACACATAGCCATACAATCTTCATCGACAAGCATTGGCACTGCAGTGGGTTGCACTGAAGAGCCCAGGGACTTTAAACCTGGCACTGTCATAGGATGCCACATTTCCCACAAGTCAGTATGTGAAATTTCTGCCGTGTTACATCTGCCCCACTTAAATGTAAGTGCTGTTATTGTGAACTGGTAGAACAACAGCTCAGCCACAAAGTCCTAAGACACACAAACTCACACTGCAGGGACACCAAGTGCCGAAGTGCATAGCACATAAAAATTACCTCTCCTCTGGTTCATCACACACCACAGATTTACAGATGTCCTCTGGAACCATCATCTTCATCAGCCAAGCAACTACACACAAGCCTAAGATCACTATGCACAATGTCAAGAGTTTGCTTTAATGGTGTAAAGCGTGCCACCATTGGACTCTGGTGCAGAGGGCACATGTGATCAGTCACATTTCACTATCTGGAAGTCTGATGGATAAATCTGAAAATGGCAGAGGCCAGAAGAACGCTACCATCCAGACTGCATCATGCTTAACTATAAAGTTTGGTGGAGGAAGCATAATGGTCTGGGGCTTTTTTCCAGGTTTGAGCTGGGCCCCAGTGAGAGGTCCAGTTATTGATGCAGCATACAAAGACATTTTAAACAATTGTGTGCTTTCATACTTGTGGCAACAGTTTGAGGAAGGCCCTTTCCTGTTCCATCATGACCATGCCCCTGTGCCACAAAGCCAGGTTCATAAAGACATGAAGTAACTTGAGTGGCCTGCATGGAGGCCTCAACCCTACTGAACACCTTTGGGATTAATTGGAACACTTATTGTGAGCCAGGTCATTCTCGTCCAACATCAGTACCTGACCTCGCAAATGCCCTTTGGCCAATTGGGCACAAGTTCCCACAAACACTCTTCAGAATTTCATGGGATGCCCACCCAGAAGAGTGGAAGCTGTTATAGCCCTAAATGGGAGGTTGTGGGGCAACTCCATATTAATGTTGCCCATTTTAAGAAAAGGTGAGTTAAGAGTAACCAGGGTATTTTTGCACATATAATCTCCCTGGTTTATTTACGCTACAGTCATTTTGGCAATTTGATTTTCTGTTTTATAATGGCAGCCATTTTGTGATTTTCTTTGTATAGTCACATTATGTTTTTCATTGTTTTTAAGCCCGTTGCCAGTCACATGAATATTAAACACTGTGTCATCACCTTCGGCCTTGTGAATAGGGAGCATCTTCAGGGCTCTGCTAGGAAGACACCTCCACCCCAAGTGTGTGAAAGGTTGTGGCAACTAACAACTCCTTCTTCCTCTCAAAAAGAATTCTGTACAAAATACATAATTAATGTAGGTAAGTGTAGGAAAAACAAATTTGTGTTAGAAACTTTGATTCTTTCTTTGACTCTAACTGCACTCTGAATTTCATGTTTAGTTTGGTTTGGTTTGCTGATCATGGTCCCTGAACTCCTACCTGTTAGAGTTTCTGCCTGTGTTCTTTGATCTCCTGGTGCTGATCCTTCAAATTTAAAAGACAATTCTGAGCAACTGCCTGCCATTCAATATTCAATACAACTGTCAGACCTTTGTTTTAATACAAAAGGAAAATCTGTCTATTAAATTTAAAAAAAAAGTCAGGGAAGAGACAAAAATATTAAACTTTTTGAGCTGCAGTTTCAATATACACAGTAATTTTGACTGTCCACTTTTAGGTAAAGACAGCCTTACTTAATAATTATTTCTGTTTTGACACATCCTGTAATCAGCAAACAAATTCACCTTACATTGCATCTTCCAAGTGCATGTTGATAATGCAGAGTTCTAAAAGTTGGCATAGGACTATTATGTACTGTGACCGGAATTTCCACCTCCTGATTAAGGTAGTAGAGTTTAAAAGTTCCTTTCTTCACTAATGCCATTTACAGCTATAAAGCACCTGAATCTTGAAACATAAGACATCCACTGGTTCAAAAGCACCAGTTTACATTCTCACATTTTAAAGTAAGTTCAATTTAACAGTACTGTTTTTTGCATGAAAATTCTGATGGGGTCACGTAGACCTGGGAGAAAGACACAGTCGGAAGCCTGAGAAGTCATGCATAGGGTGTGTGTTGTTCATTGTGGGTGAGTGAGCAAGTGAGAGATGATTAAGCTCTTACCCTCTCCACTTTTTAAATTCCTTGGTCAGGGTATGTGGCGTCAAGAATGCATGTGTGAGGTTTGCTTTTTGTGCACTACCACTCCAGGACATGAGGGAAGCTGTCACTGATGGTATTATATTTTCTTTCTCCTACAGTCCTGAGCAACCACCCAATGAGGGCAACTGATTCTGCCCTTTCTGGTCCATCAACTATACAGTAAAGTCAAGATGCTCCCAGCCTCTGTTCACGGAGTGGTGGATCCCAAACTGGGACACATGATACTAATAAAGCATGATATAATGACCCAGCCAAGTGTCATAGTTAGAGAGTGTCCATACCACCACTCCAAGAGGCAAAGAAGGCAGAGGTAGAATTCGAGATATGACAGATGCTGCATTTGAGTGTAATCAAGGACAGTCACAGTTCCTTTTCTAGACCTGTTGTTCTAGTTCCTAAGCCCAACAGAAGTTTGCACTTTTGCTATAACTTCCATCAGTTGAATCAACTCTCCAGCGTTAATGCCTATCCCTTGCGGAGGATAGACGACCTTTTAGAACAGTTGGGTAATCCCCGATACCTCTCCACCCTCGACATGACCAATGGCTATTTTGCAAATCTCCCTGAAGGACTTGGCAAAATAGAAAACTGTGTTTAGCACTCCTAGTGGCCACTGGCAGTACCGTATCCTACCCTTTAGGCTGCATGAAGCCACACCAACCTTCCAATGTCTGGTGGACAGACTGTTTCGCCCCCATAATGCTTATAGCACTGCCTACTTAGATGATGTCATATATTCCAGCACTTGGGAGGAGCACATGCATCATGTCTTTGCTGTCCTCCACACCATCCATGATGACAGTTTATGGATCAACCCTAAAAAATGCTATTTTAGGTTGATCAAAGCAAAATACATAGGCTGTGTGGTTGGGGGAAGACGAGTTAAACCACAGTGGTCCAAAGTTGAAGCAAATCAAGGCAAACCAAAAGGCAAGTCCAAGCCTTCTGGGGTCTTGCTGGCTACTACAGGAAGTTCATAGTGCAAGCGCAAGAAAGGGTTATGCCTTTAATGGAGCTCATGAGGACAAGTGTTCCAAATGTGGTGTCATGGACTACCCAAAGCAAGGCTGTATTTTGTGACCTAAAAATGATACTTATGTCAGCTCCAGTATTAATTTCACCTGACTTTTATTTACATTTCCTCTTACAGTCTGACTCTTCTGACACCGGCCTTGGCACCGTACTAAACCAAGTTGTCAATGGAGCTTCAGTGACCGGTGTGTTCCCTTGGTCAACGACCGTGGCCACCAACAGTCTATGATAAATCCTGGCTAGGATCGGCCCACAGAGTTGGATAAAATGAGTACCAATGGTGTAGCTTCTGAGCCCAAATGACTAGTGTGAGTTGGAGCCAGCGCCATAAAGGTGCAAGCAGGGGATAAGGCAAAAAAGTCATGAGAGCCATGTAGAAGAAGCCATGGATATTATGGTTCAGCCAGTGTTATTGCCTTGGCTTAAATTCATTTTTGATATATTTAATGTTTCTCATATTTATGTTTTCATGTTTCATTATTTCTGTTTTTTATTTTCATTCATGTAAAATGTTTTTTCTTTCTTCAATTATTTAATTTATTGCTATAATATTTCTATGTATAAATGTAAGCTCTCATATATCCCTAGTGTATTGTGGGTGACACCCAGAAGGCGGGGCCACCCTGAAGTCACCACTGCTGAGCTCTCCCATTGGACATTTAGGTCAGTGTGGAAGATGCTCAGGTCAGTTATGCATTGAATTT
Source organism: Polypterus bichir lapradei (assembly GCA_026402145.1). NCBI lineage: Eukaryota > Metazoa > Chordata > Cladistia > Polypteriformes > Polypteridae > Polypterus > Polypterus bichir. The sequence continues at coordinate 3,450,387 of JANRMT010062825.1, read as the reverse complement.
GTTTGGTGTTACAGTGAGTATTGTTTTCTGTTTGGAATTACTGGTTTTTGATTATTCTTGCTTTATGTCTTGTATTAGTCATTCAGATTTTGTACTAGGACTTTTTGCTGTGCTTTGCCAATTTAATCAACTCTCTTTGCCTCTTTATTTGTTCTTTCAGCTTTTATGTTGTGTTTTATTTTGTGAATAAACATTTTGATTCTTAAAGATTATTAGGTGGATTGGTCTATGTAAGTCAAAGGTTTTAGAGTTTCTTTTAGCATGCAATGCATATTTTTAATATATTTTAAGAGCTAAGCCCTCCTGGGTTTTTATGGCCTGAAACAAGCAATTATAGTTGGGGTTAAGCCTTTTGAGGTGACATCTATTTTAGGCCTGCTTAAAAGGCCTGGCAAGGCATTTCTGGAGCCTTTAGAAGGTTTCACACCCTTTATCACTATGCTCCTGACTCCAAGTCATGACAATGGAAGATCAGAATGGTGGCAGCAGTGAATACAAATGATGGCCTCCAGTAGAGGGAGAGAGGTTGGTGTGAAAAGGAGACATAAACATAATGAAAGAGTTTTGAAGCCTCCAAAAAGCTCCACAAGCAGGCCCAGACCTTCATAAACTGCCTAGCAATGGCTTTACTCCATACCAAAATAATACCTGCAGGCTTCAGTGTACCAAGGCCCAAAATGGGAAGCTGCATTCAAAGTCCAAAAACTTAAAAGTTCAGAAAAATAGGAAAATCTCTTACAAGGAAGAGGGTAACCGTAAATATCTGGCTTATGGAGACAACCCAGAACAAAGTCAGTCAATCATTTTCTAACCCGTTTAGTCCTGAACAGGGTTGTAGGGGATCCTGGACTGTATTACAGCCAGCACAGGGTGCAAGGCAGGAACAGACCTTGGAGAGGGAGCTAGTCCATCACAGAGAAAACACAATTTTAGTATCGCCAGTCTACCTAACCTGCATGTCTTTGGACTGTGGGAGGAAACTGGAGCATCTGGAAGGAACCTACGCAGACACAGGGAGAACATGCAAACTCCAAGCAAGGAGGACACAGGATGTGAACCCTGGCCTCCTTACTGCAAGGCAGCAACACTACCATTGCACCACCATGTCCCCCACAAAACAAGTATCTTTATAACATGTTTATTTGCACGAATGCAACATGTTGAATTATTGATGTGAATTTATCGATTATTTAGTTCTGCACAATAGCGCCATCTGCTAGGACATGGAAGGCAATGTCAGACTTGCCCTTATTACAGACATGCTACCGCCATCTTCCCATTAATTTTCATAGTCTAGTTTAAAGGGGACAGAAGCGTACCCCTGAAACACTGTGTAGTAGGCAGAAAACATTTGTGAATGGGACAGCAAATCATCACAGAGTACACTTTGTCATATTACGCAGGGCAAATTTAAGAATTACAAATCAGTGCAACAGCATCACTATACACTTTACAATCTGAAAAGAACATTTTATTTCCCTTTTGAATTTCTTCATGAAACTGCTTGGATGATGAAAATGTTGAGTGAATGTAAACACCTAAATCCATGTCAAAGGTTCCCCATCTTCTGTTCATAATTCATATTCTTTTTTACCTGTGTGTGTAGCATTTTACACCTTTCTGTATTATACTTCATTTTCCAAATGTTTGCCCAGCTTTGAATTATTTTTGCTACTTCCTCAGTATTTGCTGTCTCTCCAGTTTTAGTCTCATCTGTGAATTCCCTATCGACAGAATCAATATCAGTAATTTAAATTAGAAACAAGCAGTGGTCCAAGCACAGGGATTGCACTGATGACTTCAGCTTTCTCTTCTTATCATCACTTTTTGTCTTTGGCCAATTAACCTACTTTAAAGTTTGCAAGAAACTATTTTTGGGATAGTGTTTAGCTACACTACCAGTCAGAAGTTTTAGAACAGCTTAGTTTTTTTTTCAACTTTAATCAGTTAAAATGCAATTAAGGACTTAAAATGGTGCAAAGGTAAGCAGTAAACTGCCAAAGGTTTCAATTTAAATTGTAGGTCAGCAAAAACTGAAAAAACAACAATGAAATTTCAGAATATTGCAAATGTCCTTCTTCAGGGAACAACAGGTTACAAGCTACAGATGTTCTGCAGCAGCTAAAGTAAATTAAGCCTTGCAAGTTGAAGCAAACGATTTGCACAAGTGTCCCAACTTCTGTTGATTACTTCAAAACTCTCTGTCTGTCTTAAAGCAGAGTTGGAACAAACTGTGCTACTACACCCTCTGAAGTACTACTTGGACAATTTTAGACTGTAGAAAGTTGTAAATTCCAGTGATAATTGCAAGAAAATAGCAATTAACCATTGAAATGAGAAAGAGCATTATTACCTTTAGGCCTTTCATTTAGAGAAATTGAAAAAAAAAAATATCAAGGTGTAATTAAGTACGGTGGTGTCATACACAATCCAAACGCAATTGGAAGAAACTCTGATAGAAAGAAACCTGGCAGACCCAAAGTCACAACCCAATCAGAAGACTCTGAGCATCACCAGCTTGCATGAAAGGCGCCTCACAGCACAACAGCTTCAAGCTGTTAGTGCAGTCTGAAGATTGGGGCTCTGAAGTACCCCCTAGTGGCCACACAAGTTAAGTGAATAGATCAGGGTCATACAGAGGGTCAAAGGAAAGGATTTTAACTGTGAAGTTGTGTGTTACAGTGCACTGTCTTATCCACTAGGCCACATTACCTTCACAAGGTTTTCAAGAGCTGACATTTAATGGCACTACTACAACCACTGAACTTTGTGTTCAGAATTATGAGAAAAACAGAATCTCAGCATTAGTAGCAAATGTATCAGTCATTTGCTTCTTCTAAGATTGGTAATGAAGGCTGATCATAAAAATAAAATGAGTTAGAATAGATTATTCACTGAATCTGTCTTCTCTTCTTAATCATTAAAAGTCAAAGCATAATCCCTAAAGGAATTCCTAAGCCAATTATAAACTCTTAAATCTGAAGGCTTTAATAACAATTTAAACAGATGTATTCACAATTCTTAACAAAAAGGAAGCACTTATAATAATATGTGGCTTTCAAAAACACACATAACCTGAAGCAGTACCTCAGTGCAATTCTTTATTGTACTGATTACATATGGTGCTTTTTTTGTAAACAAAAAGGTGACAGTACACATACATTGCATTTGGACCAAGTGATCTACAGAATTGCAGCAGATGTCACTGCTCTTCTTTTTCTTTCTTCTTTATTCTTTCTGTCATGTCACTTTCTCAATCACTTTGCAATGACAAACACAAAACCACAAGTCACTTAGACAAGGATGCTGCTACCTACATTTTTTTTTCTTTTCTTTATTATTTCCAGAACAGACAGGGTCATAAGCTTTCAATTAAGAGTCCCAGAGCTTTTACTGTGACAGAGTTTGCAAAGAATAATCACGTCAACAGAGTTTGTGCTAGATCTCAGCTTAACGTGTGAGCCCCTTCAAGAACTGTCAGAATTAAGCTTGGAATTGCAAGATCGCAACATTGATTTTTACAAAATAACTTTCATCTTTCAACTTTTCAAAGAAAGGCACGAGAATCCAAGTCAATATTATGAGATGGCTGCAACGACTGTGAAAAAGGACCAACAAATGCATTTAGGAATATGAACTAATGTAGTATGTACCAGAACCAGTTAACATAGAAAGCTCAGCAACGGGTAAAAATATAAAAGAATTTGAACAGCAGACAACTGATTATAGAATCATTTAATATGTAGTCCATGCCATGACCAGTTGTCGCAGCCGAGGTGCCATTACACTGTACCAGCATTTACCGTCACAAGAAAAGCCCTGATTACATATATTGATAGATAGATAGATAGATACTTTATTAATCCCAATGGGAAATTCATGTACTCCAGCAGCAGCATACTGATAAAAAACAATATTAATTTAAAGAGTGCTAAAAATGCAAGTAAAACAGATAATAACTTTGCATAATGTTAACGTTTACCCCCCCGGATGGAATTGAAGAGTCGCATAGTGAGGGGGAGGAACGATCTCCTCAGTCTGTCAGTGGAGCAGGACGGTGACAGCAGTCTGTCGCTGAAGCTGCTCCGCCGTCTGGAGATGATACTGTTCAGTGGATGCAGTGGATTCTCCATGATTGACAGGAGCCTGCTCAGCGCCTGTCGCTCTGCCACGGATGTCAAACTATCCAGCTCCGTGCCTACAATAGAGCCTGCCTTCCTCACCAGTTTACTGTACACACATTTGTATTTTTAGTACACACAATTCAGGTTGGTTTTTGTGTAACTGTCTGCCTTCAGATATTTCAGTGGGTTTGTCAGTTGTTACTGTTCATAGTAGGCTACCCTGAGTCTGAGGTCTGATGCTACTGGAATAGTCTCTGGTCACTGTTGCCCTGAATTTAGATTAAGCAAATGGATAAACTGAAGGATGAATGAATAAATTTCTCACCAACTATGGAAAAACCTAGTATGTCTCTAGATTTCATTTTTCTTGAGCTTCACATACACAAAATTGTTCTTTTCATGAATCAACAACACCTGCCATTTATATCATGCAGTCGCAGCATTTAAATCACATGATTGTAATCGGATGTTTTCATTGGTGGCCGGTCTTTCCTCATTGGTCAGTGCAGTTGCTAGGTTTTTTGTCTTGCAGTATGTAAAATACTGTGTACATACTAGCTTTTTCCACCATGTTATGACTGAAATGAAGACATATTTGGCCATCACCACTACCTTATAACTTTAGGAAAGAGACAGTAACTCCAAAAACTAAAAAAACTAAATGTTGAACAAAAATGGCAGTTACTGGATTTTTCCATTGCACATGACATTTGTTGAGTGTCTTCTCCATAAAGACCTCATACTATTATACAAGCTTTGATTTTTTAAATATTGTTTGAAAACTAAGGAAAATACAGCTAAGCAATTTTCCAAACATGAAAAGGGCTCTTCAATCCATTCAGCCAATTTATATAAATAATTGGTCAACAGGGGAACAGACAAAATGAGGGAACAAGAACGAGAAAGAAAAAGGAGCGATCACTCATTAGAAGTTTGGCTTGAAAAGTATTTGTTGAAATGGATGACTCTGTTGAGCTATGAGAAGGAAAATGAACCAATGGCTGTTGTGGAGGTTCCTGGCTGTGGCTATATTCAAGTCTGCTGACTTTCTAGCTAGCAGGTGAGAAAGGCGCGAAGGCCAGAGAGCAATACACTGATAGCAGGATCTATAATGTTAACGGCATCTGTATAATGGGTAAGAAGTCCAGTGAGGGACGGGACAGTGGCGTATCACAATATAGTGGCAGCAGTGGGATGGATCAGCGGCAGTGGGAGAGAGAAGCGAACAGAACAGCATGATTCAGATTTGTGTTAGAGTCTCGCCCCATGAATGGAGGACTGTAGGAAAACAAGGGGATAGCAGACTTGAACAGAATTATAGCTGTTCTTATTCTGGGTATGTCCATTTGTCCTGTGGTTTTGTTTATACAGTTTTTAAGAGGGGAAGAGCAGGAGGATTTTAGTGTGTTGTTATGTAACGGTGCTGCGTGCCATAGCCACACACCTTTGGTTTCCAGATTCGTCAAATTTCAGGCAAATGAATCCTCCCCACCACGCAAAGTGGAAGTTTATGGGTTAGGCTTAGGGTAAGGGATATTGCCCGTGTGTTATAATTCGAGCCTGGGGATGTTTTAATGGATTCATTTGTTACTGATTTTAATGTTTTTTTAAGCATGGCCTGATGGCTAAATTTGAACTGGTTAGTGAAGTTTGCGTGAATATGTGCACTCGCCCGATTGTAGTTAATTACAGAAGAAGCGTGTTAATTAACTGGCACCAGCCAGAGTTAAGGATGAATAAAAGAGAGGTGAGTTAGTGTTAGAGAGAGCAACAGGGGAACCAAGTAAATGAAAGAATGGGAATCGGAAAAAGAAAAGAGCAATTGCCCATCAGAAATTTGGCTTGATGGGTATTTAGTGTTCAAAAGACAGGACAGGCAGTCTGTTTGATGCTAAAAGGAAGTTGAACTGGTGGCTCTTGGGAGGTTCAAGGGTGTGTCTAAGTTCAAGTCTGCAGACTTTCTAGCAAGCAGACTGGAATGCAGAGAGGTCATAAGGCTAACAGACTGCGCTTAATTAAGTGAGTTCTCATAGAAGCAACTGAGAAAGTTCCCCCATAGTATGAGGTGACAGTGTGTTTTCTGGTTTTGAAATGAGAGGAATAGTGTCTACATTTTTTAATGAAAACCAAGTAGCGTGAACGTAGCCTTAGTAGATTACTATCATGTCTGCTACAACAGCTATAGAGCATACTACATCTTCGTGGTCCCTTCCTCATACACTGACATGTCTGACCTCATGTCTCTTTTAGTGCTTTTTCTGACACCTCCACTTGGCTTATTTTAAACTGGTGTTGGGGGTGAGCCTTAAAACTCTTTGCCAACAGGGATGCCATTCACATCTTATTCTATTACACTATGAGGACTTTAATTCTGCCTAGTAGTTGGACTTCCTCCAGAGTCCCTAGCAGTAAAGAGAAAGGTCTTTTTTGTCTGATAATAAAGAATAATAATAATAAACAATGCAGATTTATTTTACACCGCACATGTCTTCCCACATAGCCAGTCAAAATATTCAAATTGTATCTTATGAATGTTAGTTTTATTAACTGGCTTCTGTTTTACTTCATCAATTGAGTCAGTTAACCTTGTATTTACCTACCACTGTCATGAAACAGTTGTTCCTATGCTTCATTTTCAGTAAGAATATTCCAAAAATGCAAATATATATTTCATTTATTAGATTTGTTTAATAAAACTGCAAACAGACTTCAACAGATGCATAGAAGTTACATAAATATTGCTGTTTTGAATGGATTGAATGAATCCTATAATTCTGGATTAATTTTTATGTTTCAGCTTTTGAACCATCTGAGCTCTGGGATTATCATCTCTTTTCATTTCTATTTGTCCACCTACAGAGAAAAGCATGTACCTGAGGAATTACACGGTGCTGTATTACTCTTCAGTGCGTGGTGCAGCAGTGAATTAGAGAATATCAAAGAGGGAGAGTTTCTAAAGCTCTTTTCAGAAACAACAGCAGATAAGAAATCATCAACATAATAGCCACGGCAAGTTACTGGTCCACTTTTAAGCACCATTTCAGAAAATTTCTTACATAACTATGGACATCTGAATACAGCACATTGAAATGTTACCTGTTCTTTGTTTTGTATATGAATATGAATATAGATAACATCTGGATTTAATTGTAAATGTCTTCATTATATTTGAAAAAAATATATTATATGTTTCTTAACTAAATTTATTTTCATCCACTTTTATTTACTCATACATGCATTGGTTTGATCTTTATACTGTAGATCAACATTAACATTATATACAGAATGTCTGTTTGGTACTCATCATGCAAAAATAGCTGAATTGATTTTTGTGAAATATGCAGTAGCAGTAACAACAACAGCAACATTTATTTCTATAGCACATTTTCACAAAAAGAATGTGGCTTAAAGTCAGTCAATCGTTTTCTAACCCAGTTAGCTGTGAACGGCATTATAGGGGACTGCTGGAGCCTATCTCAGCCATCATAGGGCACAAGGCGGGAACAAACCCTGGCCATGGTGCCAGTCTATCGCAGGATAAACACACTCAATTTAGTACCACCATTCCATTTAACCTGCATGTCTTTAGACTGTGGGAGTAAACCAGAGCACCCAGAGGGTGCCACGCAGACATGGGGAGAACAGGCATACTCCACACAGGGAGGACCCTGGAGGCAAACCCTGTTCTCCCTACTGTGAGGCAGCAGCGCTACCACTGCACCACCAATGTGGCTTAAAGTGCTTTATAAGATGTCAAAGAAGAAGTTGCAAGAAAAAAATGAATTACAAATAGATAAGAAAAAGAAAGATAACATGAAATGACTAGCAGTAATAGGAGTACCATCAGGGGTGCAGAGTACAGTATGTTTGTGGTGCGTTTGTGCATGATAGTTCACTTCAGAGCCTGGACTACCAAATCTGGACATTTACCATCTTGAAATTTAATGGCAGCCATGAATTTCCAATCCCATAGAACTGAAAAATTCAAAAAGAGATCTCCTTAATATCCTTTTGGTTTTCTCCTGGATGATAATGATAATTGGAAAGAAATAAAATGGAGACTTTTTTTTGTCACAAACTTCTCAGATCTTTCTCCTGAAAAGTGTATCCCCATAATCTCACCAGTGTCTCCTATTGAGTTTCAGCAGAGATCTCAGCAAAGTCAGACGATGGGCTCAGATCCTCTAAGTGGAGTCTTGGCATTTTTTTTGCAGTTTGAAAGTATTTGCATTGCATGCTCAAAAATATGTGGTGAAATGTATGGTAGTTAGTTAATAAAATACTTTGCTAGAATTACAAAACTGTAGTCCTTGCTACTGATTAATACCATTAGTTGCACTAATTTATATTGCTGTGCTCCAGTGAGATCAGACAGTGCGGTATAGCAGTTAAGACTTGACTGGACTTCAAACCCTGAGCTTGTAGGTTCAGATCCTGCTACTGACACTCTGTGACCACATGCAAGTCACTTCACCAGCCTGTGCTCCAATTGGAAAAAGAAAAGAAATGTAATCGATTTGTATCTCAAATGTTGGAAGCTATCTTGGATAAAGACATCAGTCCACTAGTAAGTAAAATATATGAAGTCTTGAAAGTGACAGGACTAGAAAGAGATCTCATAAAATATAACATTATTTAGTTCCTATTACCTCAGTTGTACCTCATGTCTCTTTTTTATCTAAAGCTATTTGTCCTAACAAATTTTAGGAGAAACATCTGTAACAAAGGTGATTTTTAAATTAAACATAAATGAGAATCTCTTAAGCCATCAAATATCAACATTTAAGCAGTAACATGTCCCTATGGCAGGGGTCCTCAATCCCAGTCCTGGAGAGCCGCAGTGGCTGCAGGTTTTTGTTCTGACCTGGTTGCTTAATTAGAAACCAATTCTTGCCAATAAAGCACTAACAAGCTATGAAATTAAATTAACTCTGCTATGTCAGGTCATTCTCATATCCTAGATTTTCTTTCCCTTTCTATCATGCAAATGATTTGAAGGCTAAAATGGACGAGTAATTCTCAGTCCTTCACTTTTTTCTCTTCATTTTTCTTCCAAGTATTTAATTAAACCCAATAGTGCAGATAAATACACACAGGTATAAATGTAAATAAGCTAAATGGAGAAATGCTGCTCTCTCTTGTCATTTGCATGTTATTGATAATAAGGAGCAATTAAAATAGCTGTTTAAGACAAAATGAAGCAATAAGGGCTCAAAATCACTAAAGTGAAGCAGAAGTGTTACTTTAGCAATAAGTGCTTTTTATTAAGCAACTGGGTTGGAGCAAAAACCTGCAGCCACTGCGGCTCTCCAGGACCGTGACTGAGGACCCCTGCCCTATGGGAATGTTTTATGATGCACAAATTAACACAAATCTTGATTAATAGATCAAGATCTTTAGATCAGAAAAAAGAAACTAGCCCTCACTTACTGTACAGTAGCCATTAAACACTGTACATATGTATTTAAACAAATTAATGTAACATATAAATACCACTAGGAGGATAAGATTTTCCTTGGATGGAAACGAGGAAAGCAGGTCATTCTATTACATAACTTAAATCCACCATTACATTAAAGCCCACCACTAAAACAAGATTGCATGAGCAATTTGAATGGCAGGTGAGAAAGACAAAACGATACTCATCTCTTCAATTCACATGCTTATGGTAGAGTGGCCAGACAGAAGCCACTCTTGAGTAAAAGGTATATGACAGTTTTAAGGACTCGTGAAGAAAAATGTTTCTCTGGTCTGATGAGACAAACGTTGAATTTTTTCAGCAAAACTCCAACGCACTATGCCTGGTGAAGACCAGGCACTGCTCATCAGCTGTATAATTTCATCCCTACATTGAGGTATGGGAGTACTCGGGAGTAGGACCCCCATGCACAATGCTGCTTTCAGCAAAGCAAATTTCAAGTGCAGTCAGTGACATAATGGCTTGACAAAGGCAGATTATGATCCTTCATATATGAATGTGAGACAATGGATTTTAAATGTGAACCTTTCTGTTTTTGTTCTTTTCTTTTCATAATGTATACTCAGTCAGATAGGTTTGGTTACTTTGGCATGCTGCACTTTGTGGTTGGTAGTTGGTCACACATGCTAAAGTGCCAGTCTAGGTGTAGCTGCATTTAACCAAAATTAACAAAGTTCAGCAGCTCTAGTTTGCAAATGGGATCCAGCAAAGGCTTGACGTGTTGAAATGATTCCACGGGCAAAATATCTTTGTTTTAAAAACTTTAGTAAAAGTTCAAAGTAAAACAGTTCACACAAAAAAGAGAAAATTGATATAGCAAAGAAAAGAAATGTTCTTGTTAAGAAAAGTTAAAATTCTTGTTTCATTTCTTTAAGTTTGCTTAAACAGTTGAACCATTTCTAAACTTTCAGAAAACTGTATGCTTATCCCATTTCTATTCTGTAAACGGGCCTTTCAGTCCCTGCTAGCACTGAGACCTGTTCTATTAACACCTGAATCAATGAACACACGCTATCTTAGTTACAGCAAGAAAGTTTTATTAACTTACAAGGGGTAAAGCCTATACCATTGTCTATGGCTATGAATGAAAATTATATTATATTCAAATTAAGCAAACACTAATATGAGTTTAACACAAAGCTATAACTTTCTAAGATTGTCTCTTACACTAAGTAATCATTCGCCTGGCACTGGAGGTAGCATGGCCATGTGAGAGTTCAGATTGCTGCCTCATAGATTCACAGACAGAGATTTGATTCCTGGTTGGGTCATTCTTTGAGTGGCATTTACACGTCCTCCCTTTTAGGGTCTCTTTGAGGGTTTCTTCCAATCTCCTTCCTGACAAGTTAAAGGGCAGCTCAAAGCTTTCAAAGTGTGAATGAGTGTACGTGGGTGTGCATGTGCCTCCTGTTTTGGTCTTGGGCCCTGTCCAGGTTTCATTGCTGCCAGGTGCACGCTGCTGCAAGGATATTCCCCAGATCCCAGTGACCTTATATTAAAACCACTTTTTAGAAAATGGTTGCCTGGATGGTTTTGGCTGTGCATTTTTACCAGTTTTCATCATCTAAGTATTTCTGATGGCCCTGCAGTGGGCTGGCACCCTGCCCGAGGTTTGTTTCCTGCCTTGCGCCCTGTGTTGGCTGGGATTGGCTCCAGCAGACCCCCGTGACCCTGTAGTTAGGATATAGCAGGTGGGATAATGGATGGATGGATGGTATTTCTGATGTTTACATTTTTGAGTCCAGTCTTTCAAATTCCAAAGCCCTTAACAGAAACTGCATTTTCTATAACAAATTAATACAAATTCTAAGCATACAGAAAGACCTGCAGTGCTTGCTATTTATAGCATACTATGAATTACCGCAGTAGCTTTTGGCCTGCGTCCTAAGCAGAACTTTGAATGACTCAGGCTAGAGTCCTTGGAATTAATAAGAAAGTTTGGCACATGGGTCCGTTGCTTCCTTTGAATTCTGGCTATCTGGTACCCTTGTTATGATATATGATTGTTGGTCCTAAATATTGCATTGTCTCCTTTGAGTTCTCTGGCAGGTATTGCATAACGTTGAATTTGCAATGAAAACATTTTCGTTTTTTTTGAGGTATGGACTCAGGAAGAGATCAATTCTCATTTTATTAAAGAAACATTCATGCAATTTTGGAAGGAATTTACATTAAAATTATTTCTGTATCATTTACATCATAGGCAGATGATTGATAAAATTTCACTCTCTTTTTTTTTTGGAGTAAACTCTCACTTATTATTAGTGCTTATAAGAGCCAATCTTAGAAAGTGAATGTTAAATTCACATAAGTGCCTGCTTAATTTAATTTGAATGAAATTTTAACACAGCTGCATAGATAATGGAAGATGCTGGTTTATCCGCTGTGTTAAATAAATGCGATTAGAAGGTAGTTTCTCGCCAAGCCAATGGGTGGCGCTGTCCAGTGATACTCTCTCCTCTTTTCCCTCTGCAGACGCACAGTAGAACCCACCTCCTAATGATGACACTTCCTCTTACCAAGATCCCCCCTCCTGATGACATAATTTCCAGTTCCAGACGTACCAGCTCCCACCTCTTCCTGTCTCCAACATATATATGCACCATTTTGCCTATCTATGTCAGTTCCTTTTATGAACTTGTTGTCTGTAAAGACGCCATTCATTTTTTGCATATTTTCAAGTATAGGGTGTACAATATTTCTCAAACTTTTCCCAGTGTCCCTGCCTGTTATTACACTTGTAAGCCAACTTGAATTAAATATTTTGAACTTGCTTTGCTACCCATCGAAAACGGGCTGAAATCTAAGAATCAGCATAGACCTTGGAGTTAATGTTTGTCTCTGTTATATGCCATTAGGTATGAGATTCATAAAAGCAGTGTTAATGTTGGTGATGTGCCATCTATTGGAATGAAAAATGCAATGCATTTCAATACTAAAAATGTTTGTGATATGTTGTCTTTTAGAATGGCAGAGACATAACAACTGGACAGACACACAGACAGACATGCAGATACTTAATCTTTCTTGTTTCTAGAGAACGCTCTTGTGAACAAAAATTGAATGCATTCATATGCATTTTAATTGAAGACCTGCCTCCCCCTCATTCATTGGTTTCAGAAAGCATTTTATAAGATGCCACATGAGAGGCTGGGACATCAAACTAAAAGAAGTGGGAGTTCAGGGGGTTGTTTTTAGATGGAACAAAAATGGCTCAGAAACAGGAAGCAGAGGGTGATGGTGTGAGGAACCTTATCTGTATTGGCTAATGCCACGTGGTGTTTCACAGAGGTCAGTGCTAGGGTCACTGCTATTTTTAATCCTAGGGGGCTCTGCCCCTGCTCGCTTCGCTCGCCAACCCCCATGCAGGCGTTACGCACTAGTCATTTCATGGCTCTGCTGCTCGCAAATGGGGAAGTGGATGTACAATTTAAACAGATTGTTATTTTCATAGAATTTGTTACATATCCCTGCGGTGGGCTGGCACACTGCCCAGGGTTTTGTTCCTGCCTTGCGCCCTGTGTTGGCTGGGATTGGCTCCAGCATACCCCCATGACCCTGTGTTAGGATATAGCGGGTTGGACAATGACTGATTGATTGTTACATATCCATAATAGAACTAACTATTTTACATTACAGCAAGTAATTAACCATAGTAAAAAATAGTAAGACATAATAAATTTTGAAAGAAAATTATGTTTCATGTTGCGTTAGAGGTATTCGCTGCATTATATGTTTTCATTGTGTTTGGCTTTGAAATTAACACACAAATACTTTTTAAACTTACACTTTTACTGTAAAACTTCAGTAAAAACAATGTTTGGAATTAACTTTTCTTCAATGTCGCATTGAATTTTGATTCCATGTTTGGTCTTACATCGTGACAACACAACGTTTGACTGCCCGTGAGTGAATATCATTTCTTTCTCTCTAATAAATAAACCAACTTCTTTGAATGTTTGTCCCTGTGATTTGTTAAGTGTCATAGCAAAAGCTATTCTAATGGGAAACTGTAAACGTTTTAATACGAATGGCATATCAAGATCTTGATGGCATTACCTTTTTTGTCGCCTGTTAAAATTTTACATTAGAATTGTCCGACCAATTTTCAAAACAACTAATCTTATCCAATTGTATAGCCCATCACTCATACATAAATTACGCAATAACATTACGATACATCCTTCCTTTAACAGTAATTCGGCCAGTGGAAGACCAGGCAGTGTTAGCAGTTGTAGATATTCTATGGGATATTGTAAGTTCATGTTTTCATCTTCCGTACCATGACCACCAACTTTTTCACCATAGTCTATTGATGCACATTTAACCAATTTGCCATGTAACCAATCAACAATTTTCACGTTAATTTGTTTGACTTCATTGTTCTTCGATAAGATTTATACATAATCAGTCTTCTTTAATTGTGAATTTAAAGTGAGGAAAACAAAAATTTATAAGAGCTGAGAGCGCAAGAACTGTGTCTGACAAAAGCATTCACGCAAATGAGATATGAAAGGGCCGTGGCTGTGGGCCGTTAACCTCCTATGTTGGGAGGAAGCCGGAACCCCCTCTACCAACTTAAAAAAATCTCTTTGCAATAGTCTTATCTCATCTCAAGATTTTCTTTTATGATAGAGAGATATATAAATGAAATACCAAATGATATACCAAAATTTGGATAGGAATATAAGTAATAAGCTGGCTAAGTTTGCAGATGATACCAAGATAGGTGGATTGGCTAATAATCTTGTATCTGTTGAATCATTACAGAGGGACTTGGACAGCATACAGGCTTGAGTATATTTGTAGAAAATGAAATTTAATGTTAATAAATGTAAAGTATTACACGTAGGAAATAAAAATGGGTTTGAATACAGATTGGGAGGTCTGAAAATCGAAAGTATCCCTTAGGTGAAGGATTTAGGAGTCATAGTGGACTCGACACTATCAACTGCCAGACAGTGTTCAGAAGCCATTAAGAAGGCTAACAGAATGTGAGGTTATGTAGCAACTTAATATGTAGAGTTCAAGTCCTAGGGGGTTATTCTGAAGGTTTGTAGCACACTGGTGAGGCCTTATCGAGAGTACTGTGTACAGTTTTGGTCTCTAGGCCACAAAAAGGACATTTCAGCACTGTGAAGTCCAGTAAAGAGTGACTAGGCTCACTCCAGGGCTACAGGGGATGAATTATGAGAAAAGATTAAAACAGCTGAGCCTTTTCAGTTTAAGCAAAATATTAAGTGGACAAAGATAAACAAATGGTTTATGTGTAGCACTTTTCTGCCCTGGAAACAAATGCTTTTAATGTAATGAGACCCTTCAGCAAGGCTGGCCCATTTGCAGTACTTCGTATATCTGAGCTGCATTCCTAGCAGCACACCTGCTACTTTACAATCATTTCTGAATTGGTCGTGTCTGTTACGGGAGATGGACATCTGAAGTGGAGTTCCGTTGCAGCAGCTTTATTTTTTCTCTTATTTCTTATTATCCTGAGATATCCTGTATTTACCTAACCTAGGGAGTTTCTACTATAGAATATAAACATGAGTAACAAGAAAGTGGGTCAGAAAGAAACGGAAAAAAAACCTAAAACTACACCCAAGTTTAAACAGGTATCAGGCCCAAGTGCAAGTACAAGGTATGGCTTTTCAGAGAGTGACCTGGAACTGGCAGGTGAAAGCACAGACTTCCCAGGACCCCGTTCCACTGCATCATCTCCAGTCAAGAGCAAAAATGGAAGCAAAGGTGCAAGCGATGCAGGTCACAATAGCTCGCCAATTCCAGAAGATCACTTGAAACTAGAAATGGCCTTACAGTCCGTGCTTTCATCTACTCGTCGCGAGCCGGAAGCATCGGCTGTAACGGGGGTTGCCACTTCACCCGCAGAGCACGAAAACCGAAACGATTTCTCCGAACTGAAGGAAATGATCACAACATTGGCCATGGCCACGGCCATAAGTGTGCTCAAGAAAGACATTCAGAAAAATATTAAGAAAGAAATAAATGGCTTGCTCAAGACAATCAAGAAGACAAATGAGAAGCTGCGGCTGGAGCTGCAAGAGATGCGGCAGGAATATAAAGACTTGAAAAAATGTATATATAATCATTCTGATGCAGTCTTTAAAGATATGTTGAGAAAAATTGAGGAACACATTCAGGAAAATGCGTCTAAACTGAGAGAATTTGCCAATCAGCTGGAAGACGTTAAGCAGACGTTCACAGCTCGAATTGAAACAGCGGAACAATTGGCATCTAAACAAGAGATTATATTTGAAAATAACCACATTCGTATTTTCCCTGATTTCTCACCCTCAACAGCTGCTAAATGTGCAGCCTTTTACAACATTAAACAGCGCTTACGGAAAGCCGATATCAGATACAGCCTCTTGTATCCTGCCAAACTGAAAGTGGATATTCAAGACAAATATCACATCTTCTTCTCCAAGGAGGAAGAAGAAAAGGAGTTAAGAAAGCTGATCCCAATGCTTTTTTGAAATACAAAAGTGAGTCGCATCCTGTCATGGTATGACAAGAAGATATTACCTGCTGTCTGATCTGCTTGCAATGATACGTGTATCATAATTATACATCCTCATTTCTCCTCGGCCACTTTTTGTTTATGTTTTAATTATAATTACACATGTATGTGTGGAAGAAATTAAAGTAGTTTTTTCCTTTTTTTATTTTTGATTTTAACTATTTTAAAGGAGACTGTTTAATATCATACCCTTGGTTTATTGTTATTGTTATTATTGCATTAGGGTTTACTATGCTTATTCAGGGCCGCTTTTTAACACCATTCCCCGGGTTTACTGTCTTAATATTTTGATTATTTTTTATGCTTATAGTATTTAGACTTTATTGGCAATAGATATCTCTACTTTTTAATCCCCAAATGCTGCTGCTGGGGGGCTTGTTTTGTTTTGGACGTGCTCTATCTCTAGGTATGTCAGAGGACTGGGACTTTGTGATGTGGGGTCCAGCCTCATGTGGGGAGGCAAAATTTAAGGGGGGGGGGGAGAGAAAGAGAGCAAGCTATATCTAATCTATCCTTTTAATCCTTATAATTATAACTTCCAACGTAACAATAGGCTGCATGGCAATAACTCGTGGGAAAATTGGAAATTAAGGGTAAAGCTGTCTCTCTTCCAGTTAAGACCACAAAATGACATCAAAAATTCAGAATTAATGTCTCCATGATGGGACAGTTAACTTTGTGAGCTGGAATGTTAAAGGCCTGAATCACGAATTAAAGAGAAAGAAAGTATTCTCACTTAACAGGTCTAAACACTAAAATAGTATTTTTACAGGAGACCCACTTATTAAGCAAAGATCAGTTCCGGCTGCAAAAAGACTGGACTGGCCAAATGTTCCATTCCAGCTTTAAAAAGAAAACTAGAGGTGTGGGAATTTTTATACATAGAACTGTCTCATTTGTAACATCAGATGTAGTATCTGATCCTGAAGGGAGATATGTGATTGTCATAGGCAACTTATTTAACTGTAAAGTGATTTTGATAAATGTTTATGCACCTAATGCCGATGATAGGGAATTCATGCAAAATGTATTTGCATCAATTCCCAATGTGAACACTCATAAAATTATAATGGCTGGGGACTTTAATTGTGTTTTAAATCCACCCTTAGATAGGTCTCCTGTCACAGGGGGGGTGACATACAATCACTTCTGATGATCCAGTTGTATTTGTACATGTTTCAACAATAGTTCCATGTTTACGTAGGTTTCCTTCATCTGTATTCCATTATAGGCACTGAAGGGTGGACATCACAATTGTGTAACAAGACAAATTTTAGGACAATAAAAAGACACCATTGTTGTGGGTAATGCTTACAACCTAAAGCCGTGAGCAGCTCATCAATGTCAGTAGGGAAACAGAGTTTGTCAACCACTGCAAAAAAACATGTCAAATCCATTCGGCAGCTCCAAGCGACACAAATTTTTATACCTGTATGACCACTAGGAGGCGTTGCAACACCCCAAACTCCAGACTCAGCAACAATGACACAAGTCTCAAATAAAAGGTTTATTTGCACAAATAGCTTACAAAAGGCTTCTTTGTATTCACAAACTCAGGCACACCTCTCTTCTCTCATCTCCTTCTACTCTTCCAGGCGAGCTTTGTCCATCTTCCACCTAAATGAGGTCGAGCAGCTTCTTTTATCTTAGACCCAGGGGTACTTCCAGTGCTAGGGCATACCCCGTTGGAAGCATTTCTGGGTTAAGTGGAAGCCCCACAAGGTAAACAATGCGGCACCCTCTGGCGGCACTCATAGCACCCATCAAGGCTGCCTCATAGGACTATAGTTCCCAGCATGCTTTGTAGGTGTCTGTACAGGTGGCGTCACCCAGGGATGCTGTCACCTAACGTGTCGGGGGAGCCTGTATCCCTTATAGATTGTCTCCCCCTGTGTTTCCAACCCATTGCCCTCCCAATCAGTCCAATCATGCCAGGACGCCAGCATGGCCAGTTCTGCACTGGCATCTTCTGCCACCCTCCTGGCCAAGGCAGGGAACAAGCTGCCAATCTTCCTGTCCATTTCCCAACTGGGCTATCTGGCCGGGTAAGGGAAACAAGTCCAAGGTAACAGAAAACCCCATCATTGAAGTCTTGACTCTAGCAGTTCTGCTTTTATCTTTTGACAAACCTAAATGCCTGACCCGGTCATCTAATTCCGAGTGTTTTATCAGATGAAGCTCACCAGATTGGTTCAAAAAGCTGGATCACTGTCGTTTTCCATGTGCATTGTGGCACCTTTGTCTGCCTCATCTAGACTCAATATCTCTGGGGACTTTGGTACAGGAAAATTGTTGTCATACAGCAATAATCTCATTGCTGTAAGCTGATTGGGCTTTTTAATAGATCTCTTATTTTTAGTAGAGACGCCAGACACAATGATCAGACAGAAGTAACAGTCCATCATGTCATCCTCCTGCTCTTGCCATATCATTGGGACTGCGAACAGCACTGACTTTCGAATACAGCGCATGTCGCACAACAAATGTGAGAAGCTCCAGGTTTGCCTTCATCACCAATTTTACAAATGAATTAGATAGAGCTCATAAGCTCTTGCAACAAGTGCAATCAAGATGCATCTTTGAGGCTTTAGTGAATCCTCAACATAAATGTAACAGTAACAGTATGTAACACTGCTGCTTCGACACTGGCAAGACATTTCTGCTGTAACAAATTGTACTCTACACAGTAAACGCTAAGTACGCACACTATGCAATGCCTATAAAACACATGCATCTGCATACATACAAAATAATATCAATGTGATGCCAAGCATCTGTGCATGTGAGTTGCTTTTATAGCCGTCCTGTCAGTCTCCATTCTGACAGAGCATGGCCTGGTGTGCCCAAACCTTAGCATATCCATGGCACGTCATGCAGCTTGCACTACGAGTGCATGCCAGGAGGTGGCTGTACTAAAATAAACAGCTCATTTTGTGAGCAACATGTTAGCAGAATTATAAAATATGAGAGGAAATCACAAAAATAGGTGATTGCGATAAAATGGTACATGATTGAAAAACTGTGATCAGCAAACCAAAATCCATAAGATACAAAAGTATTAAGGAAGCAAAATCTTTGCTCTGCTTTGATGGTTGTGCAGAGAGACAATGATGCCCACAAGATGTGTGTAATTTATTACTGACTTGTTACGCCCTACAGAAGAAAATCCTCCTCTGGCGTTATATAAGAATACACATTCAGTGGGAAATACCTTAACCAGCTGCCAGCCTCTACATACTATGGTATATAGTAAGTGCCCATTATATTGGGTCCACCGTGTATTTTACAGAATTATACATGAATACAATGGTATTAAAAGATTGTAAGCAGGTTCTCAAAATGGTATCTGTTGTGTTTATTGGGAGAATGGGGATGATTAATTTGGTTTTTAAATGTGGTGTAGCAGTTTATTGCAGTGGCTACTAATGAGTGTGTCAGAATCAACCACCCTACTGGTCTTCTTATGAACAATCATGTCAGTGGTGTATTTAAAACAGACATCATCCACTAAAAACAGTCCGGTCAATAGCTTCTTTGTGACTCGAGGCAAAGCAATTAACACAGGCTAAAATAACACACGGGCAATAGTTAGCCATCTGACAGCCTAGTATTACAGTGGTGATGGAAGAGGCATATCACAATGCATAACTCATTGCACCTTCTCCCAAATCGGGTGTGGCAGCCGACCACCCAATTAATTCCAATTCTGTGTGCAGAAATAAGAAGGTATGGTTATGGATAGGCTCAAGAGAACAAAATGTGGAAGACTAGAAGATAATTTCCTGGTCAGATAAGTTCTAATTTCTACTGTATCGTGTTGAATCATTCAGCTGGGTGTCAGCAAGTGCTTCTCCTCATGGCAGCAGTGTACCAATATGTAATCATGTCTTTTCAGCCGTCTACAGTAATGCTCCATGCAATAAACCTACAAAGGCAATCCACTGTCAAGGAATATGACATCATAATGCAGCAATCACCTAAGACACCAAAATCTTACTCCTGAATGAGATGGAACAAGGTGCTTGAATTAGACCTTGTAGTGGACGGCACACATGAGCTGCCAACCCAGCCAGGATTAAACAAGGATCCTTATCCAACCGGGAGGCCAGTGCAATACAAGGTCCGGGGGGAAATGAGCACTGCTGAATATTTTCTTCCTCGATACGCTAGATGGCAACATCCTTGGGTTAGTATGCCCACACAGATATTCACAAGGCATGCTGGGACCTGTAGTGCTGTTGGGCAGCCATTTTAGGTTCTATGGGTGCCACCAGGATTCATAACCCCTACTTTTAAGGACTTCTGTTCATCCCAAAAGTGTTTCCAAAGGGCTATGCCCTGGCACCAAAAATACCCCCGGGTCAAAGATAGGTGAGGCCAGTAGAGTCAGAGTCGTGTGGAAGAGGACGAAGCTTGCCTGGAGGAGTGGAAGGAGAAGAAAACAAATATTGTTTGTGATTTGCAAAGCCTTAGTAAGGTCGGTGCAGATAAACCTTTTTATTATATCGGGACTTGTGTCGTGGCAGTTGTGACAGGGATTTGGGGTTCTGCAACACCCTTTACTGGTCACAGCCTTTATTACTACCGTATATATTCGCAAATAAGTTCTCTCGTGGTCCATAAGCTGGAACTTAATTTTACAGTATAATTTCTGGCATTTTGTAATGTTGGTCGTATAAGTCGAATGTGGAAAATTCAAGCTATGAGTCCAAGGGATTATGAAATGCTAACGCCCACCTGAGAGAGTAACCATGGAGCACACTGCGTTTTTTTGCCTATATGGGTGCTGCAATGCGCTGTATCGTTGCGTTGGTCCTAACCTCTCTCTCTCTCTCTCTATTGAGCCTACATGACCACACATGGTAATACCCAAACTATTCCAAAGTGACGTTTGCACTGATTTGTGCTTTTTGTATCTCACACCCTCATACACCTTTATTGTAAGGGCATCCCTTATCTACGATGGAGCGTTTGATCAGAAGAAAATATTAAGCTGGTTTCAAATTAAATGTCGTTGAAGTAGCGAAAGAAATTGGTAACTGTGCTGCTGCAACAAAATTCGATGTGTCTGAGAAACTGGTGCGAGATTGGAGGAGGCAAGAAGATGTAAAAAAAAAAATTAAGTGTTGCATTTTCAAACGGGCGTATAAGTCAGGGTCTGATTTTATGATCGATTTTTCGGGGTTCAAGACCCGACTTATACGTGAGTATATATGGTACTTCAAAATTCAAAATTAGAGGACACAGTGCTTTCAGCATGGGCTGGCACCTGGTACCTCAATTCAGGACCCCTTATTGAGTGCTGGCACCAACAACTTGATGCTGTTCTGAAGGAGAATGGAGACAAACTCTTTGCCACATAGGTGCACCTAAAATACTACCCATGAGTGGTCATTCAGATGAAAAATAAACTAGGTATTCATGGTTATTTTTATTATTTTAGTTCATAAGTATTATTTTTAACTGATACTACACAAGTAGTGAAAGTATAAGAGCAAACATTAATTTCACTGATGCTACACATTGTGATGGACAGACGGCGTTTCAGTCTGGCCAAGTCATCCCTCAACTGGAAAAAAGAGGCTTTTTAGGGCACTACGCTAGATGGCAGCTCCCCTGGATGGAAATGGTTTCCTGGATTCCCGCAGGGCAGCATGGGGCATGGAGTCTGGTTTTTCAGCCCTGTTGGGTGCCGTGGGTGCCGCCAGGAGGAGCTCACCAAGAACCAAGGGGACATTATCATGACGTTAACCCAGAAGTACGTAGGAGTCACGAGGACGGAAAACCACAGTACATCCAGGGCACCTGAAGAAGACGTTTGACCCGGAGACGGAATACTTCTGGGTCATGGACTATAAAGTATTGTGGGAAACCCCAGCAGATTGAGCCGGAGTTGGGTGGGAGTGTGACGGAGCTGCTGGGAGGGGAGGATTGTTATTTGTGATTGATTATTGTATTTATTGTATTATTGGAGAATTGTGGAGAGAGCAGTTCTTTGTGCACTATTATTGAAGAATAATATTAAAGAAATATTCTTTATGCTTTTACACGTGTGTCTGGGATGTCTGTCTGGTGGGTTCAACGGGGCAACAGCACCTCTAGCGTTCACAACATTTAATAAATTATAAACAGTAACAGTGCAAGAGTGTTAAGCAAGAAGCTTGTATTGTTCTTCAGGACCTCATCATAATAATGCTCACCCAGCAACTCGTATATTTAATTAGCATATGATTGATATTATTTGAATATCAAGGGGAGGGTCCCCTTAAAGATGGAGAGTTTATCTCTGGGACCCCTTAGAAGACAGAGACAAAGAGTTTACTTTTGACAGACCGGGTTGGGCTGTTTGGTTCTCCTCTAAGATGAAGATTTGCTTTGGGAGATTGGGCAGAGATTTTTTTGGACCCTCAAGCCCCCACCTCCCTTCTGGCTCTGCCACTGATTGTAAGCCAGATGCTTCAGCAAGCCCATAACTATCTAAAACTATTGAATTTACCTGCATTGCAAAGCCATAAAAATAACTAAACTATTTCTACAGGCTAGAAGGATGAAAATGAAATATCAAGAAAAAGGGAGCAACAAAACACTGAATGTTAAGCTGGATAGACACTTGGTTTAGGAACAACGTCTGTGACAGACAGAATGTAGCTGTGGTGAGGCACGCTGAACAGGGAAAGTGAAATGGATGATAGTAGTCAGCCTCCGGCACTGTCAAAGATTCTGAGATTGCAGAGAATGATGCCATAGCAATATGTAGGGAATTTGTTAGCAGTGCAACTGAAACACGTCTCTTTTTGTGAGGATCAGCTTTGTTAAAAATTATTTTCTCTGAGCCTTTAGAACTCTTTGGAGAATTTGAATTTACTCCCATATGACAGCAAGTGCATTGATGTAATAATGAAGTATACTCAACAGAAAAGCTACATCTTGCTGTTTTAAAGAAAGATTAATTAATTCAGTGAGAAAATGCAAAAAGTCTAAAAAGTAGGGTTTACATAAGTAAGATTAAAGCAATAATTCACTAAATTAACTGCCAAATTAATTACAGAGCAGGCTGTGTGACCTAGTGATTATGGTTCTGGATATAAACCACTAGTTTTCTGGTTTGATTCCCAACTTCAACTAACTCTAATACTTAAATTTGCTTCTCTGATCTTCTTATTCTCCATCTATAAATATATTTCTACATATAAAATTTCTCCCTTTCTCTCTCTCTTTATACCTATATTAAAGTATGGATTTTCCTTTGGGGATAAATAAAGTGTATTATCTACCTCTCTGTCTATCTACAGTGGATTCAGAAGGTAGTCAGACCCTTTAACTTTCTACACTCTTTATTGTGTTGTAGGTTTAATTTTAAATAAATACATTTGCCATTTTTGTACATCAATCAACACTAAGTTACCAATAATGACAAAGTGAAAACATGTTTCCAGGAAGGCAACAGCAAAAAATGAAATCCCACAAGCTGAAGCCCTTTTGGCAGCAATTACAGCTTTCAGTCGTCTATAAGTCTCTACAAGATTTGCACACCTGGATTTGAGCAGTTTATCCCATTCTTCTTGGCAGATTCTTAAATACTCCTTTGGATTGGATGGGAAGTGTCTGTAACCTGCCATCTTCAGGTTGTTCCACAGAAGTTTTATGCGGTTTAAGTCTGGGGAGGTGGGACAGTAAAGAGTGGCGCCTGGTCTTTACCAGATATAGCAGTTGGACTTCTGCCCAAATAGTTCAATATTTGTGTCATTGGGTCAAAGAATCTTCTTCTTCATGCAATTAGAGACTTAATTAGACTTTAAATGCAGTTTGGAAAACTCCAAGCTGGTTCTCATATGCCATTTACTCAAGAATGGCTTCCATCTACACACTCTACCATAAACACCATGAGATAGTCATCCATCCAACAGGTTTACCCATAGCAGATGACTTGGAATGACCATTGGGTTCTTGGTCACCTCCTTGACTAAGTCCCTTTCTGACCAGTTGCTCAGTTTGGCTGGATGGCCAGCTCTAAAAAGAGTCCAGGTGGGTTCAAACTTCTTCCAAACTTTTAGAAATGGTTTTATATCCTTTTCATGATCTATGTCTGAATACAGTTATATCACAGAGGTCTACAGAGCTCCTCGGACTTCATGACTTAGTTATTGAGTTTAAATTATGGGACCTTATATACACAGGTGTGTGCCTTTCTAAATGATGTTCAATGGATGAACTCCAATCAAGTTTTTTTTTTTGTTCTTTATTTCGCCTTATACAATTTCTTGTATTAGAAATTTGGTAGTTTTCACATACCCCTTGGGATCAGAGCACAGGGTCAGCCATTGTATAGCACCCCTGGAGCAATTTCAGGTTAGGGACCTAGCTCAAGGTCCCAGCAGAGTAGGATCTCTTTTGGCAATGACAGGGATTTGAACCGGCAACCTTCCGGAAGCCAGCGCAGATCCTTCGCCTCTAAGCTTCCAAAGAGAATAAAAGCAAACAGGACGCACCAGAGTATAATTTGGAGTGCCACAGCAAAAGGTCTGAATTCTTAAACAAATAAGAATTTTCAGTTTTTGGTTTTCAATAAATCTGAATAAATGTTTTCCTTTTTCATTAAACATTTACCGGATTTAAAAGACCACGCTAAATGTGTTTTTGTGGCATACATTGAATGAATTCTGTTTTTCAGCGCCAGCTCATGCTTTCCACTTTTAAACGGAAGATCTACCGCCACGTCATCTCTTCAGCACTTTGAACACTTTGTAAATGAACACTCTAACCTTGTTAGAACTCTGATACGTGAGCTGTTTCTACAAAGCCGTGCAAGTCAATGTGTAAGACATATATTGTGATACATAGTAGCATTTCATTAATAAAAAGTCACACTTTTCTAGAAGGAAGCAAAGGTCATACAAGTAGTTTAGGAATGGAACCCAAGATTAATTTATCATTTTTCCTAGACAGGTAATGAGATATTTTCAATTATATGTTGTGACCTGAAAAGTCACCATTGAGTCACACTGAACCCAAACAATTGCCAAAAAATACAAATTGGAAAGTGAAATTTAACATAATGTACAAAACACAAAGTACAACAGAGCAGGGAAAACAACAAAAGATTAAATGTCCCCAGGGCCTACCTATACATATAGTTGTCGCCTACCACATAGTTAACTAGTTAGCCACAATTAGTCCCTAAACCCTGTCTATTCACTTTCATCCAAGTCACAGCTCAAACTTCCCTTTCCACACTCTTTACCTCTCTTTCCTGCCACCAGTTGAGTCCATGAACACTAAGCCTGGCCATACAGCTACTGTACTTCTGGATATCCCCCAGGAGTTGTATGTTTTGCAGAAGCTCTACCTACCATAGGCAGTGGTGCGGGGAGTCCAAACAGGCTGTTAACCTCAACAGCTCCATAGAATCAAAACTTAGTAGCACCCATTTGCAAATTGGGGGATCCCTGATATATTAATGGGATTTCTCCACTGATTCCTGTTACCCATTCCCTGTGGAATGATTCTAAACACCTGTTGAGTCCATGCTTCAAAGGATGTAGGCTTTTGGACAGGCCTCATATCCAGTGCCCTAGGTTCATATCCCATGACTGGATGTTAACAGCATGTTTTGTATATTCTGTTGGGATCTGCATGAATGTTCTTCTGGCTACTCCAGTTTTCCTCTTACACCCAAAAGGTGTGCAGGACAGTTCAAGTGAAAATTTCAAACTGCCTCCTGTGTAAGTGTGTGGGTGTTTGTGAGTGATCCTGGCAATGGCTCTATCTATCCATGACACCCCATTACTGCCAGGAACGACCCTCAACTGAGGATCCAAATCAATTTTAGCAGGTTTCAAAAATGCTTAGTTATTGAACAAGTGGGTAAGAGAATGGATGTATGGATATATATCTGTGGATGGACTGACCCAAAGCATAAACAGTTGTCAGATAAGAAAGGGTGGCATATATCAATAATAGGTTGAGTGAAGATCCTTAGAACCATGCAACAGGAACATTGAGGTATATGCCAGAGCTGGTGGAAAGGCATTGGTCAGTAAGCACTGTAAGGTGCTGGGTGTTCATGGCAGGGCCACCATAAGATCCAATATGTGTCAAAACATACTTTCCCTCAGGACACAAGAGGGTATCTGTAGCTGTGTTTGTCCAAATTCACCAGACTTCTACATCTTTTAGTTTGCTTCATTGGAAAATTCTGGTAATAGTGTGACGTGTTTTCAAATAATTTCACAGACCAAATATCTTTGTTTTAAAAGTTTTAGTAAAATTCAAAGCAAAACAGTTTCCACAAAAACAGAGAAAACAAAAGAAAAGAGGAAGGTTTTTGTTTAAGAAAAGTTCTGCCTAAGGCTTATTTATCTTGTCTCATTTCTCTCTAAATTTGGTCATGCTGTCATATTATGTCTAGAACGTTCATATTAAAAACAGTAAGAAAACCTTATGTCAGTCTCCCATTTGCACACTTATTTAACAGTCTGTGCTAGCAATGGGACTATTTCATAACTGGCTTAAATGAACACTCCGTTTTATAGATAATGCAAAGAAAGTTCTATTTCATGTTAACCTACGGGGGTTAAGAGACTATACAATATTCTAATAACTATGAGAAACTGATATTCTATTGAAATTAAGCAAACACTTAAGTGAATTTAACATTAACATTACTTTTTAAGATTGGCTCTTACAGTATTTTTCCCATCAAAAGAGAGAGATGCCTGACTTTTCTACTGTGAGAGAGAGAGAGAGAGAGAAAACAATAACACAGTTGGGCAAAATGGCACACTACCCCTGGTACTATGGCAGAAGGGCAATATATGATCCCAACTTGGCAGCAGTTTTTAAATGTGAGATCTGGGAGGACAGTCCAAAACAGATAATTTCCTCCAGACAAACAAGTTGCAGCAGGCAGTTCTGGACTGAAAGATGTGGGGCAGTATGACCTTTCAAAGGATACATTTGCTATTTTTCAAGTCAAAGTTGGAGTATTTCTTCACAATCTTTGTATATGTTAATCTGAAGTCATCTGATTTGAGTATACATCTGCTGTTACTCATAACGTCTGCAAGTGTGGCGGCACATGCATACTTAAATCATAATGTTTTCTAATACCACGTGTACTCAAATTAAGTCATATTTTTTTATAGGTAGTGCTGGCGTATACTGAATCACATACACATACAGTGGTTTAGCAGCAGCTACTCACTCAAATCATGCAATGATTGTTTTTCTTGAACAGCATCTGCTTTTCAACTATTACATTCTTTGTTGTTGATAGCTTGAGGAAAAAGAGTCATGCTGAGTGGCAGCATTTTTCGTGCTGGTAAAAGGTGTACTTTGTAAACTTTGTACACTTAACAATAAATCTGAACTGAACTGATTACAATGCATTGCATTTTCATTTATGCCTTAGACTTTTGAAAGAGCCAAGGCTACCTGCATGTCAATACTAATTTCCCATAGCCAATCCACACTTAGCATTACACATTTTCTGTGGTGTGACATGTGCAGGTGTGATAAAAAATACTAAGAAAATGAAAAAGGCAAATTATGCTATAGAGCCAAGCAAACTGAAGTGTCGCAAACAAATTATGGAATTTTATAGTACTTTCTAAATGGTCGTAATTTTGAATTTTAGTTGTCCACAGAACAGAGACTGCAGTTCATATCTGGACATCTATATTCAGTAATGTCAATTGCAACAGTGCTTGAAGATGATATGTCAAAGAGAAACAGTACCCCGGAAACTGAAAGATTGCAGCAGAGGAAAACAAGTACTGAGGGGATGCGCACAGCCAGTCTTCTTTAAAAATGGCTGAAACTCACAAACATGTTCTGCTTGTTTCTTCCTTTCTGAAACAACACAGTGTGACCACTTGGTGGAATTGTAGCACCCCAAACCCCAGACACAACTACAATGAGACAAGCCTTAGTACAATAAAAAAAAGTTTTATTTCCACAAATACTTTACAAAAGGCTTTGACAGTGGGATAAACATTATACACTCCACTCCTCCTAGTGAGCTTTGTTCCTCTTCCATTTGACTCCAACTCGCCTGAATGAGGTTGAGGGGTTTCTTTTACCTTGGACCCAGGAAGTACTTCCAGTGCTAAGGCAGAGAACTTCTGGGTCAAACGGAAGCCCCACAAAGTAGGGATCATTAACCCTGGCAGCTCCCCCTGATGGCCCCCACAGAACCCAACAGGGCTGCCCCATAGGACTACAAGTCCCAGCATGCCCTGCAGGTGTTCCTGTGGGAGTCCTGATCCAGAGATGCTGCCATCTAGCATATCAGGAGAGCCTGTACTCCTAACAGGTTACCTGCCCCTGTCATTCCATTACACTGGCCTCCTGGGCAGTTATTGTTCTTTGGTCCAACCCTGCTGAGACCCCAGTGTACCCACTCCTGGACTGGCACCTTTTTTTACCCTCCTGGCTAAGGTGGGTAACACTCTGCCACTGTTTTCACCCATTTGCCACGTGGGACTTCTGGCTACGCAAGGGAAGGGAGTCCATCTTGGAAGGTATGTCAGTCACTGTATGCCATTCATTAAAATTAAGATGCCCTGTTTTGCGGAATGAATGCAAAACACAGATTCCCAATCGAAACACTCTTATCTTAAAAAAGTGACATTTCGTACATTTTAAGGTATTTGTTTTCACTTTTGAACCCTGGCTCTATTTTAAAATATAAGAACAGGCAAGATAATTTTAAAAATTTGCAAAAAATATCTATATTTCACTGTAAAACACAATTGCATGTGGCAAATTAATATATACCATCATTTTGAATAAATTACTTTGAATTGTAAAATACTGAAATTATCCTTTAAAATGTTGCAGCCCACAACCTTTGAAGAAAACTTCTATCCTCGTATGTAGTCCCTGGGAGTGGGTATAACTCTGCCCCATGCAACCTAGTAAGTGTAGAGTCGGGAGGCAAGTAAGGTGAAGGCTCACTGGTGGGACCCCAAAATAACAAAGTGTATGAAAGAAATGTGAGGAGGTGAAGGGAGGGTTTTGTGAATACTGTCAGCCGAACCAACAGGTGAGCAGGGCCGGAGGACCTGTGCAAAAGTCCTTGTTTTCTGTTTTTGCTGTACATTTCTATGCTTAGTTCTTCCCTTCTTTGTGTCTTTAATAATTAACTTTTCTTTTTGTAGTTTTACTGTTCTGAGTTGGGATTTCTGCAGTGAGTATGCCCTTCTTTGCTGTAATATATTTGTTAAAGGGGCTGTGTACTGCATATCTTTTCTATTAAAATCAGTTATAAACTTCTATACTTGCCGCAACATGGATGGCCATAAAGTATTTTAGTCGCAGTCACTATTAAGCAATCAATTCCCCTAAACTGAGCAGTCAATTGTTTCAATTTGCATTATTGAAATATCGGGAACTGGAAATATGTTTGTACTGCTTCTTTGCTCTAACAATACATAGCAAGATTATTTTAACAGATTTTCAGTATACTTACTTATATCTAATTAATGTCTGCTCAGAGCATTGACTGGGACAGTAAACAGGACATGCCAAGGCCAGAATGCACGCTCCTCCAATTATAAGCTCAATAACCTTTCGGCCAGAAGGGCTTTTTAATCCCTGCTAACACTTCTAGTGTCCATTCTGGAATTACTTTTGGGTCAAAGGACCGTCTCCAATTGGAAGAGAGATAACAGGCTGGCTGTCCACCCACAGCACTCCCAGACCTAATACTGGCCTTAGAGGGTCAGAAGAGTCTGGAAACTCCTTTGGCTGTACCCTATTTAGGGAAAAACCATTTTACAATTGCCATTGTGATTTTCCCTGCTTTTCAAATAGTTTAAAATAAGATTTAGAAAAACAGACTGAATGAAAAGTTGTAGTTTTTCAATAAGCATGATGCAAATTCCATTCTTTTCGACTGTAGAGTGGGGACATACTTTATCAGATCTTCACGAAACAGACGCTGTCTGTATATATTGGTCATTTACAATTTTATGACTTGAATCCTATGAAAATGGCAACCAAGATGTGATTAAACACAATAAGAAAATTGTGTAAAAAAGGATTCACCCTCTGAAAATCAGGAACAAAGGACGTCATAGCAAGTGATAGTCAGAAAAGTGCAAGAGTACAAATAAATGTACACATGGTATGACATTCATGTGTGTTCAGAGGCTTGGTTAGCTGGTTTGAAAGCTGGAGCATTGTTAAAAATTCTAGTCACTTTATTAAAGAGTCTGTTTTAACAATTTTTTGTTTATTACATAATTTTGCTACAGTGTTTTGTCTTGCCCTTTTGTATTAATATGTAGCCTTTATCAGAATGCCTCAAATCTCCCAGACTTACCACTGTTTATAAGGTGTTGTACCATATAACTTCTCCCCACCTTCCCTTCTACATCTATAACCTCAGGCAATTAGGTGTAGTAAAAGACAAGCAGGAGTTAAGTTACAAATTAAATAATGTATTATTGATAATATTCATAAATAACAATAAGCAAACTACATTAAGTATTGTCAACCATACAACCTGATAAATGCTAATGTGTGGTTTCAGGCGGCACACAAACTTGTTAGTTACTTAAAATGTCTCTAGTTAAGGCATCATTTGTGTTCAGCTTTCTTCAGAACAGTCCGCATGCCTGTGTCAATATGGCTGCCGAGCTGTGCTCTTCATTGTGTTGTCCTTTTCACTTCATGGTGTGTGAGATGCTCCTTCATCAGTTGGTAAGAGATACTGTATAGCTATGGAGAGGTAAAGCAAGCAAATTTATAGATTCTCTGTCCAAACCCTACAGCCAATAGGGCGTCATGTTACTTAAAGGCTTCTGATACAAGCCAATTCCAAACAGCCATACTTCAGACCAATGAGGCACAGAATACCTTCACAACTGCCCCCAAAACCATTTGTTAAGGTGAAGCTTGCCAGCTAGGTAGTTGACCTCCGTGCGGAGGTTGATTGAGAGGGTCCTGCAGAGAATCACTTGCCAAACTGATTTGAGGCACTTCCCCCAACCCTGTTGTAAAATTACAAAGAGACTCAGTCCTAAAAGGGGGGGGGGGGGGGGGGGGGGGGGCGGTGTCTCTTAACCATACAAATAAAGACATACAAAATATTTATTGATTTATATGAAAAATGTCTCACTGCAACATACACTGAGATATACTCAAAAATAACAGTGAATGAAATGTACAACTTCACAAAGAGCAATGGCTGAAATTGAGGCAGCAGATTCCAACACAACTTGTACATCTTACTGTAATTTAGTGCATAATGCCTCAAAACAGCGTTTCTCAACCTTTAAGTATTTGCAACCCGAGTTTTCATAACAGTTTTAATCGTGCCCCCCTAACATTTTTTTGAAATGTAGATGCATATTTTATTATACCAACTTAACTTTTATTGATATTTATCTAACTCTATATTTATTGTTCTAGGTTTAGAATGTAGTTTAAGTTAGTTTGTTTTGGTTTTAACAGATTTTTTTTTCATATTTTTGATTCTTGTTTTCTTTTTTTCACATCTTCGTGCCCCTCTTTTTGTTACTTCACGTCCCCCTAGGGGGGCTCGCCCCACAGGTTGAGAACCACTGCGTCAAAATGAAACATTATTCTAGGAAATTACTACAAATATCCATCACATGCTCCACTAGTTTATTAGGGGATTTTAGGTAAAAACAAACTGAAAATACTGAGCATATGAAAATGTAACTTCTTTATTTTACTGCTGTTGCAAAAACACAACATATCCTTTCAACACAATGTATACTGATGCTTTACACATGATTCTTGTCATTGTGGCTCATTCCAGGAAAATATTAATTGGATTATTTTTATTTTATTTAAAAATTATTTTGTGTCAATAGCAATAACACCATATTATTTTTAACGTATTTATTTTGTATTATGAAAGCCAAATGTCAGCTTATTTAGGCAGCATTTGGGCATTTTTTTAGGAAGGGAAACAATTTCTCTGAAAAAAGAGCTTTCTAGAATATCTATCTATCTATCTATCTATCTATCTATCTATCTATCTATCTATCTATCTATCTATCTATCTATCTATCT
>JANRMT010062825.1:3376139-3418189 GCA_026402145.1 Polypterus bichir lapradei | reverse complement strand
TCTATCTATCTATCTATCTATCTATCTATCTATCTATCTATCTATCTGTCTATCTATCTATCTGTCATACAGTGCCATTTAATCTGTTGAATCTATCCTTAAGACAAGTGTAGAAAGGAGTGCTGGTCATAAGTAATGGAACATCTATCCATCCATCCACCCATTGTCCATCCCGCTATATCCTAGTACAGGGTCACGGGGGTCTGCTGGAGCCAATCCCAGCCAACACAGGGCGCAAGGCATGTAACAAAACCTAGGCAGGGCACCAGCCCACCGCAGGGTGTGCACACACACACACACACACACACACACACACACACACACACACACAAAAACCAAGCACACGCTAGGGACAATTTAGGATCGCCAATGCACCTAACCTGCATGTCTTTGGAATGTGGGGGGAAACCGGAGCACCCGGAGGAAACCCACGCAGACACGGGGAGAACATGTAAACTCCACACAGGGAGGACCCGGGAAGCGAACCCAGGTCTCTTCACTGCGAGGCAGCAGGTAATGAAAATTTTTTTTTTTTTAATTTGATTTTGATATACTTGTCTTTTCACATACGGTGACCTTTAGAGTCAGAACGCAGGGTCAGCCATCGTACAGTGCCGTCTGGAGCAATTTCCAGGTTAAGACCCTTGTTCAAGGTGCCAGAAGAGTAGGGTCCCTTGTAGGAGTAACAGGATTTGAACCAGCAACCTTCCAGATACCAATGCAGATCCTCAGCCACAGAACCACCATGACTAAGAGTGAAATTGGGGGGAGAGGGGGAGGTGGACTTATAGATAGATAGATAGATAGATAGATAGATAGATAGATAGATAGATAGATAGATAGATAGATAGATAGATACTTTATTAATCCCAAGGGGAAATTCACATAATCCAGCAGCAGTATACTGATAAAAAGAAACAATATTAAATTAATAGTAATAAAAATGAAAAATATATATAGTAAAGGGAGAAAAAGAGGAGGACATAGGCATACTGCTATATTAGTGGTGTTCTCATGGCATTGATAACAGGGAGGCAGCAGCTGACACAGCAGCAGAGACAGCGGCTGTAGGTCACACTGCCTGGCTGAGGCTGCTTCTAGCATCCATCCTGGTGAGGCATGACAATACAATGATATGTGAGCAAACAATTAAATGAGTGATGACATGTTTTTGTTACTTATTTATGTATACATTTATTAAAATATTTATTAATTTATTTATTTAACTGACACTGCACCCAACATGAAATATAGTTTGAAATGAAAATCGTCCTTTTCACCCATCAAAGTTGAGAGGGTGGGCTTGGCCGAGTACTGTTTTTTGATTGGTGGGTTGCTCTTCCTCACAATTCTTGACAGGAAGCATCCATGTTGTATAAAGCAATATTTAAAAAATGGATAAAAAGGATGGAAAATGGATGGATGGATGGATAAAAAGAAAAGTTTGTCCAGATTATTGTGCGAAGTTGGTATTTTAATTCAAGAAACTCTGAATTCCTCATTAGGTGTTGGCATCTGAAGTATCAGCTTTAAATGCGGCCCTTTGACGGGTGAACTCAGATCTCAATCCAGGTGGTTCATCATGTGGTGGGTGAGGCAATGCGCGTTAATCAGCACATGCTCCCAACCTCCTCCTCCTCCTCCTCCTCCTTCTCCTTGATGGCCATATTTCATGTTTCATGT
This sequence comes from Polypterus bichir lapradei, assembly GCA_026402145.1. Classification (NCBI taxonomy): domain Eukaryota; kingdom Metazoa; phylum Chordata; class Cladistia; order Polypteriformes; family Polypteridae; genus Polypterus; species Polypterus bichir. The sequence continues at coordinate 3,416,506 of JANRMT010062825.1, read as the reverse complement.
AGTGTCATTCCAATAAATTAATGAAGAAATAATTAAATAAATACATAAAGAAATTAATAATAACATATTTCATTACACGTTTAATAATTATGCTCACATTTCATTGTTTTATATTTATTTATTGTCATCTTTTACAATACATTTATTTATTTTGTTTAATTTTGCCTGAAATATTCCTCCATAGTTAAACATGCAAGTAAGAACTTTATGGTACACTGCACATGTGACAATAAGTGACTCCATAACTCTATGTATAAACCTATAAAACAAGCGGACTAGCTGAAAATCAACATCAGTTTAGTATGATCAGCACATACTGTAGATGGCTGAGTAAACACAGTTATAAAAGGTAGAAATTAAAAAACTAGCAATAGTCCTGAACATTTCAAAGACCACTCATAGCATAAAACACCTTGAAATTAATTTACTAACATAAGTTGTAGCAGGTTGTAGCAGAGTAGTAGTAATAGCAGGATAGACTTTATTTGCTATTTGCACAGATACAAGAATACAAGTACACTGGAAATCTTGCCCAGTTCTCTCAGTAAACGGGACAAATATTTAATTTAACTTTAATAAGAGTCAGGAACAAGCTTAAAGGTTTGGGGATTTTATACCCCATATACTTGTCTTAACAGACAGGGAGTTCAAAACGGAACTGATACGTGTAGGTAAAATGGCAGATATATATGCTGGAGACAGAAAGAGGATGGAGCTTATGGAACCAGAACTGGAAGTGATGTCATCAGGAGTAGGGATCGTGGATGGTGGATGTGACATCATTTGGAGGCGGGTTCAGTTGAGGGTCTGCAGAAGGTAAAGAGGAGAGAGTATTATTGAACAGTGCCACCCCTTGGCTTGGCTGAGAAACATATATTTTTAAGCCCAAAAACTGTCTCCTTAGTGCACGTGTGTGACATAAAAAAAGCACTTTCATAACTCATATAAATAAATAAACAGGGTATTTAAATATCAAAGTGCTGGAATATCAAAGATAAAGTAGTTAAGAGTGAAAGGGCAACTGCCTGGATATCTTCAGGCCATTTTGATTGCTGCTGTAAAGAAGCTGTTGTAAAAGTATGACATAATGTATGTGTAATAAAGCTCTCTGGCCTTCACTCTCTAAGATTATACTCAGACTTCCTCCATCTGAATAGAAAGATTTCTGGATTATAGTGGTATCTGAGGAAAGTTAGTCCTTTGCTCCAACAGAGGCCTGTGTGCAGAGTTTCAACAGAGGGAATTTGAAAGCCGGTAAACCTCTCTTGGGTTTTTATCACAATTTGTAGAGCTTTCCAAACAACACTGTGGCATCTCTAGTCAGGGTGTCCTCTATGACACCTTTATAGACCTAGATGAGGGGCTGATGGGTCAGAGCAGCTTTTTTTAGCATTGTTAACAAAATAAAGGCACTGCTGAGCTCTTTGAACAATGGCTATAATGTTCATGAACCAGGACAATCTGTTGGAGATATTTATTCCCAGGATGTTCACTACATCCACCTGCTTCACTTCAGTGCCTCTGATACAGAGTGACTGCAGAGGAGGCACTTGCTTCTTGAAATTAAAGATGAGCTATTGTGTCTTGTGGGTGTTCAAGATAAGGTCATTATCTTCTCCATAGACAGTAAAGTAATCTACCAAGTGTCTTGTCAGTATGGGATCTGAATATTGTTACTAATAAGCCTCTGTATGGTTATATTATCTGTAGATTGAAAAATAAAATTGTGCTCCTGAGTTGATGTACAATCATATGTGTAAAGGGAAACAGTTCTGCACTGACAACAGCACTGGGCAGTACCAGTACTAATTATAAGTTCAGCTGATACTTTGTTGCCTGACATCAGTTATAAAGTCAAAGTGATGTTCCCCAAACATACACTACTCTGTGAGTCAAAAAGGACATGGAGTTGGATGGTAGAAGGCCAATACTCAGCAGCCATGAACATGGAAGGTCTTACCAGGACACCTATGGATAAGAACTGTGCAGACTTTTCTCTCACTAACAGTTTTTAAATTCTTGAAGCTTTATTACACAAGGTTTTGTTCAAGGGCTGGTAGCTTGTTCATTTGATAGCATGTTTAGATCATATACATTATTCTTCATTTCAGACTGAGTCCTCCACTTAAGTTACAATTAGAATGTCTTAATGTTGTCATAAAATCACTTGGATTAGTTTAGAAAATGAAAAATAACATATACCGATAGCCATAAACTTAAAAATAAGAGTAAAGCTTCATTTAAAGTGACAGTTAAGTAAATGCGAAATTAAAAAACTAAACGATACATGGAGTGAGAAAATGGCAGGACAGATTAAAGCATGGGTGTCGAACTCCGGTCCTGGAGGGCCACAGTGGCTGCAGGTTTTCATTCTAACCATCTTCTTTATTAGTGACCGGTGACCATTAGTGCTGCTAATTAACTTCTTTTGCCTTAGGTTTTAATTAACTTGACTCAGGCCCCTTAGTTGTCTCTTTTTCCTTAATTAGCAGCCAAACAATAATGGGACACAGAACAAGCCGCCACATGATCGGTTTATCTGTGTCCATCAAGCAATATCTGAAAATAAAGTTGAAGGTCTCGGTAAGGCTGATCTCTCACTTCACCAAAACATTTTGACGATGTTCTTAGAAAAAACAAAAAAAAATCACAGTTTTGGAAATGTCTGCTGTGACAAGCATAACAGATTTAATTAACAGCGAGAATGGGCTTCTCATTAAGAGATTGGTTGGAGTAAAATTGTTTGGAGTTTGAAATCTCAGTTTAGCTGGTCATCTGTTGGCTTGTTTCACATCTCATTTCTGTTTGGCTGTTATTCAATGGAGAAAAGGAATAAATTCAGAGATAATTTCATATTAAAATTAAGGGAAAAGAAGTTAATTAGCAGTAAAAACTGGTCACTGATTCAGAAAAGGGTTAGATTGAAAATCTGCAGCCGCTGTGGCCCTCCAGGCCTGGAGTTCGACACCCCTGCATTAAAGCAAACCAAACACAAAACAAAATGTTAAGTAAAAATAACTCACTTGCATCATTTCAAAGATAATCTGAGAAGTATTTAAGAAAATGCTTCCAGTATTTCATACATGTATGTATACACATGCATATATGTGCCTAATCCATCCATCTTTTCGTCATAAAACTTGGCTAATCCAATATGAAGATGCAATGTCCAAAACCAGTTCTGCCCACGATTCATGATCCACCTCGGACAGTCCATGACAGGGCACACAAGCCTCTTGCACTCCCTCATATGGGACCCAATTGACAGATTTTTAATTAACATAAACTGCCTGTCTTTGTGGTGAAGACTGTGGTATTGAGAGAAAAACCCCAAGAACAACACAGAGGAGAACTTCCAAGTTGCATACAGACAATTTCCTGACAAGGACTCAAACCCACTCAACCAAAGATCTAACTACAAGTGGAGCTACACTCTTAAAAATAAAGTGCTAGAATGGTTCTTCAGAGCAATGCCATAAGGCAACTATTATTGATTCCCAAAAGAGCCATCCACATTAAGGTTCCATAACAGGCATCATAAATGGCCATGAATGGCTGACAACTGGTCTGTGAAATCCTAAATGGTCATGATTTTAAAGGTCTCTTTATGCATACAATAACAGGAAAAGCTTAGATTTTCTTGATCTCTCAGTATCCTACTAGGTATCCTACTATACACTAAAGATTTCTATTTCATCTCAATATTAGGAACCAATCCCAAAGAACCAATTTCATAAATTCTACCAATCTATCTGTCTATCTAGAACTCTCCAAAGAATGAAATAGTCTGTTGTCAAGCAATGTTTCTAAGAGGAATCACACAGCCCAGCAGTGCCATTAAAGAGCCGTTATTTTTAAGAGTGAACATGTAATTCCTTTTTAATTGGCACTGCACTACAAAAGTCATAACTGAAGCTGTACTGTTATAATCACTTCCAGCATTAGGTCACATGTGCTAGCTGACATATTATTTATCTGGAAAACAACTTAAGTCGCTTGTTCTCCATGGGGATTGGGTGCAAGCATAAAATATCCCAGTCTAATTCTCACAAACCTTCTGTAGATGTCACTTTTGTGTTTTTTTCCTGGATTTATTGATGTGAAAACATGCATTCTTTTTCATATATAAGATCTTAGGAAAATATACAGGCTCTGAAATATTTAACTGTAAAGTAAACTTTTAAACTATGTGTGTGGTTTTAGAAATACACGACTATAACCCCTACATGAGAAATTTCAAAATACGCATATTCCATATTTGTATCCTGCACAGGGAACTTTCAACTTTTAACTTGGTGGAAGGGCAAGAATGCAAAGGAATGTCAGGAAAGCTACATCAACTCTCAAATACTGTAGCACTAAGGTATAATTACTGATGAAATGAATTAGCCAGTCAGTTCTTTGTTTTTTTAATTTAGTTTAAATCATTTCAACAGTGACCATTTTATGACCCTGTGATATTGTTTTCATTGCTGTCACTGCTTTTTTGAATGTTTTCAATAAAGTGCACCCAGGTTGTTTGCACTAATGGCACCTGTTTATCACCCCATAATGTATGGTGTCGTGAGGCCTAAACTTAAAATATGGCATCCTGCAGAGATCTTTGTCCAAAGTCTAAAATTCTCTTGATTTTAAAATTCCTTTTGTTGGTATTTGTGGATACTAAAGGTCAATTCCAATGGAGACTTTAGCTATTGGACTTCTTGTTCTCTTTGGTTACAATTTGCATTATTTTCAGTGGTGGTTTTTATACTGACTGACTTCAAACTATTCTGGACTAAGAATTTGATAGTCTGCTTACTATTTTTTCTTGTTGCATCAGCTCACAATTTTACAATCTGATCCTCAATACTCAAGAATCCAATATACTGTATATATTGTGGATGACAGGGGGCACTCCAGCTCCCCAAACACCCAACACAAGCTGGGTCAGTTAGAACTGTAAAAGCACAAGATTTTTTATTTATGGGAAACCCTTCTCCTTAAGTGTTTCCCACCACCACCAACACAAGTATAGCAACAGAGCACTCAATACACAGCACTCAGTATGGCTTTGTCTTCTTTTGTCTTTCTCTCTCTCTCTCTCTGTCACTGCCTCCTCCACTCCTCCATGCAAGCATTGTCCCCCTCCTCCTCCCGACTCTGGCTCCTTGATGTGAGGCAGGCAGTCCTTTTCTCTAATCCCTGGAAGTGCTTCCGGTGATATGAAGCTGCAGCTCTGAAGCACTTCCAGGTGAGTTTGGAGCCCTATAGAGAAGGGACTCCCAAATTCTGCAGCTCCCCCAGTGACTCCAATGGGACCCAACCGACTATCCCCTGGGACTATAATACCCGGCATGCCTTGTAGAAACTTATGCAGGGATCCAAGCCTAGGCTCACTGCCATCTACAATCCTGGGGGAGAAAAGGCCCTGTGTAAGTTGTCTCCACATGTCCTTCCATCCCGAGGGCGTCCTGGCTGGGTAAGGACATTGGCCATCCCTCACAATTTTCATATGTATGCATATATGTACTATATATGAAAGTCATAACAGCATGCCCCTGCAGCTTTTTACTTTTTTTTTTTAACTTTATTTTGTCTAGCTTGGAACAAGAGTTTCCACCTCTCTGTTGAATCCCATGGTGCTGTGACCACCATGGCTCATGGTGAGAATGGTGTGTTTTCTTTTTTCTTTTTTTTTCTTTTTTTTATTAATTTTATTACAATCCATACAAAGCAATCAAGTTTTTACAAAGAGAAAAATTAAGAACAGATCGATCCCCACCCCTGAGGGAGAGAGCAAGCCAAACGGCGTTAAATTTAAGGCTTGGAGACATACCTAAATTAATAAATTCTCTGTGCCTTTTGAACTTATTTTAAAATATTACTGATTAGATTCTGCCATGTTTTGAAAAAAGTCTGTACGGATCCTCTAACTGAGTATTTGATTTTTTCCAACTTCAAATAATATAACACATCGGTTTCCCACTGACTTAAAAGAGGAGAGTTTGGGTTCTTCCAGTTTATGAGAATAAGTCTACGTGCCAAAAGTGTAGTGAATGCAATCACAATTTGTTTGTCTTCCTCCGCTTTAAACCCATCTGGAAGAACAGAGAATGGTGTGTTTTCTAACAATGTACAGTGTAACACTGTATTTAGTCTGATGACCGAAGAGCTCAATTTTAGTTTCATCAGACCAAAGAATCTTCTTCCAGTTATCTTCTGAGTCTCCTATGTGCCTTCTGCCAGTCTCTAGCCGTGATATACTTTGTATTTTTAATAGTGGCTTTTTCTTTGTTTGTGGACGTTTTCTTGTCTCCATCCCCTGACCTGTGCTTTTCAATCACCTTTTATGGAGTTGCCTGGAGTGTTCTTTTGTCTTCCTTGTGTGGGTTAAGTCACAATACTGACTCACCAGAAGTTGGATCATTTAGATAAGGCACACTTATACTACAATCAACTGAAACCCCAGACAGGTCATCTCTATTGAACTGATTCTTTAACTTCTAAAACCAATTTCGCTGGACCAGTGAGGATTTAATTTTGTCTTATTAACAGTGGTAAATACTTTGGTGTGATCAATTATTTTGTGTTTTATATCTGTAATTAATTTAAACTACTTAGCACAGATCTATATTCACTTTGACATTAAAATGTCTTATTTTTCTTGCTAGATGTCAAAAAATTCAAATTCTAATCTACTCTTATACTCTGTCTCTTCAGAATCCAAATACTTGGCAGTTTGGTAGACAAGGTGTCTGCCAGCCTTTCTAATTATAATTAGATTAATATCTAGGAATTTGCCAACTACTCTAGATTACAGGCATTCAGACAACTCTTTGCTCATAATGCAGACAACACTAAAAAGAAGATTTCAGCCCACCACAGCATGTCACACACTCTGTCTTTGCTAAATGGAGTCAAAAGAAGCCAACCACAGCAATCAGAACATTCCCACTCAAAAATTGTTAGAACCTAAATACCATATGTTAAAGACATTCTAGCCATATTTGAAAAATGCATTAATTTGGCTCAGATTTTACATTAAATTAGACTTTTAGAAAAAGTTTTATATTTCACGTTAATTTGTGGAAAGGTAGATGGAGGATCTGGAATTCTGTGACTGAGTGTTCACATTTTATCCGGATTGACCTTGGTTAGCTTCAGCCTCCACCACATCCATCTTGGTTACATGTACAATCCACTTTCATTTCCACTTACTGTATTTCCTCTTCGGTATTTATTTTGTTCCACTGAGACACAAATCCTATAGTATTTCTGGCCACCCAAAAAAGCTAAATTTAATCACAATAAAATGTGAAACCTTTCCCAGCAGGTGAATATTTTTTATAGGCACTGTGCATTAGAACATAGCACATTTGACAAACAGGAGGTGACCATTTAGTCGCTCTACAGTATCTTGTTTTGTTAGCCAATAGTTTAGTGGTCTGAATATCATATCCAATACTTTATAAAACGTTGTGTGGGAATGTTTGGGAAACTTTGAGAAGGTTTGAGAAAGGTTGGTTTAATTGACTTGTGGCATCTGGCAATGTTTCACTTTGGCTCTGAGACCTCTTTCCATCACCCACCCCTCTTATGAAGAATTGTTATGAATTTACGTGTGTTTATGTATTTTTATTGCTGTTTTTGAGTGATTCTTTGTCATCCATTTTGGGTTTAGTATGTTTATTATTGTGTACCATCTCTTTAAATTTACTTATGTCCTTTATCCATTGTGGGTGGAGCCCCAAAAGGTGGGACCACCCTGATGTCATCACTCCTGAGCATTCAATCTGGTTATATACTCGTAAGTAAGCTGACAAGGCTCAAGAGTCTGGAATGAATCCTTTATGGTGGAATGAGATGAGCACTGTGTTTTCATTATGGAGTTACTGGTTTTGCTGGTACCTTTTCTGTTCTTTTTCTTGGCTTATTCTCTTGGATCATGCATTGGGACTTATTTACTTTGGATTGCCCCTTTAGGCAACTACTTGTGCCACTTTTTCAAAAGGTGGCTTTGCTTATCCTTTTTTCTGTATTTTTAAACTTTTATTAATAAACACTTCATTTATATAGATCCCTGTTTGCCCTTTTCTATATAAGCTGTGGGTCACCTGTCCTCTTTGAGACATTTATTTTTATTTTTTGAAGCTAAAATACCTTTTGGGCCTACAACGCTTGAGACTAGCTACTGGGGTTAAGCCCCTTTTGCCCTTGTTTAAGACTCTGTTTCATAACATGTATAAAATAATGTCAGGCATTGCTTGAGAAACAGTAAGTGTCAGTATACCTAACTGAACTTTCCTCATAGGTCTGCCGTATTTCCTGAAAGTGCCATTTGATGGGTCTGGAATTCAATGCACTAAGTCACTTTGTTCACTGTGTGTCCCTGGTGATTATGTTCTGACTCTTTCCCTCTGTTTTCTTTTTCTGGATTTCTATGTATTGCTATTTCTTCTCTTTTCTCTCTGTTAATATTCTGTTGTCACCTTGCAATATCATCCTTTTAGATCTGTTATCCATAAATTTTACCCCACACTAGTAGAAGCTGTTCTGTCTAGGCAGTCTTCCTTGCCCCACTCCTTCTTGCTTAATACTGGAAATCTCATGAGCCAGTCATGGTTGATAACCTACCTTTTATAATCTACCACATCAAGAGCTAGCTGCACGCCTCAGGGAAGTTGAGCATCCATTAATTCCACTGAGGGCCAGACTACATCTGTCCAGCACTGCGAATCCCGAGTGCCTGCTGCCCCATGATGCTGCTCTTTCTGCTCCCTTTATTGTGTTTTGTTCCCAAAGGCTTTTTCATTTTTCATTAGTGGTGCTGTGGTGATGTCTCCTTATTATTAACCCCTAGCCACTTAAAGTCTGATTCTTTGAGTCAAGATCGGATGCAGGGGTTAGGAAACGAGAGGCAGGGGACATCATGAGGGAGGTGAGCTGTCATAGTCGTATTTATGTCTTGTTATGTAGGGTTGATGTTCAATAAACAACTGTATATACTCTGCTCAAATAATTAAAGGAACACTATTTAATCAGAGTATAGCATCAAGTCAATGAAACTTCTGGGCTATTGATCTGGTCAGTTAAGTAGCAGAGGGGGTTGTTAATCAGTTTCAGCTGCTTTGGTGTTAATGAAATTAACAAGAGGTGCACAAGAGGGGCAACAATGAGACAACCCCTAAAACAGGATTGGTTTAACAGGTGGAGGCCACTGACATTTTTCCATCCTTATCTGTTTTTTCACTAGTTTTGTATTTGGCTACGGTCAGTGTCACTACTGGTAGCATGAGGCGATACCTGGACCCTACAGAGGTTGGTTGCACTGGTAGTCCAACCTCTCCAGGATGGCACATCAATATGTGTCACTGCCGGAAGGTTTGCTGTGTCTCCCAGCATAGTCTCAAGGGCATGGAGGAGATTCCAGGAGACAGATAGTTACTCTTGGAGAGCTGGACAGGGCTGTAGAAGGTCCTTAACTCATCAGCAAGACCGGTATCTGCTCCTTTGGGCAAGGAGAAACAGGATGAGCACTGTCAGAACGCTACAAAATGACCTCCAGCAGGCCACTGGTGTGAATGTTTCTGACCAAACAATCACAAACAGATTTCATGAGGGTGTCCTGAGGGCCCAACCTCCTCTAGTGGGCCCAGTGCTCACTACCTGGCACTGTGGAGCTCGATTGGCATTTGCCATAGAATACCAGATTTGGCAGGTCCACTACTGGTGCCCAGTGCTTTTCACAGATGAGAGCAGATTCACCCTGAGCACATGTCACAGACGTGAAAGGGTCTGGAGAAGCTGTGGAGAACGTTGTGCTGCCTGTAACATCGTTCAGCATGACCGGTTTGGTGGTGGGTCAGTGATGTTCTGGGGAGGCATATCCATGGAGGGACACACAGACCTCTACAGGCTAGACAATGGGAACTTGACCGCCATTAGGTATCGGGATGAAATCCTTGGACCCATTGTCAGACCTTATGCTAGTGCAGTGGGTCCTGGGTTTCTCCTGGTGCATGACAATATCCGGCCTCATGTGGCGACACTCGCAAGAGTATGCAGGTAGTTCCAGGAGGATGAAGGAATTGATACCATTGACTGGCACCCACACTCACTCGCCTGACCTAAATCCAATAGACCACCTCTGGGACATTATGTTTCTGTCCATCTGACACCACCAGGTTGAACCCCAGACTGTCCAGGAGCTCAGTGATGCCCTGGTCCAGATCTGGGAGGAGATCCCCAGGACACCATCCATCGTCTCATTAGGAGCATGCCTCCCACCCACTCTTGACCCCCCCACAACCATGCATACAAGCACGTGGGGACCATACAAACTAGTAAGTACGATTTGGAGTTGCTGCAATGAAATTTTGGCAAAATGGACTAGCCTGCGGCATCATTTTTTCACTTTGATTTTCTGGGTGTCTCTGAATTCAGCCCTCTGTAGGTTGAAAATGTTCATTTCCATTAAACAATGTGGCATCCTTTCGTTCCTAACACATTACCCAGTCCATATCAGTATAGATATCGAGCAGGATTTTGTTTCCCGTTGAGATCTGATGTGTTTTCAAAGTGTTCCTTTAATTTTTGTGAGCAGTTTATTTCAAAGGAAGCAGGAGTGTCCACGACCCAGCAATATTCACTGAATGTGCCATAATGGATTTTAGCACACATAGTAAGTATTCCTTCTCATTTTCTCGTACTGTATATATTACTATAATAGAATTCTTAGTTAAATTGACCATGTATCCTATAGCTTTCTTCCAAAGGAGTTGTAAACCCCTGCCAACTCCAAGTAAGCGGAGGAATGCAGAAGCAAGAATAAACGAAAGGACCTCACACTTTGACTCCTTTTCTGTTATCTGTCTAGCCTTCCCTTTAATGAGTAATTCCTTCATAAAGCACATATGTAATATCTCATTAATCACAGAATTAAAGGAAGGAATAATGCAAAATGAGGTTATAACTATAGATGAATTATTTTTTGAAACCAGTCTCTCTCCCCAACTTTATAGCAATGTATTAACTTTCTTTCTTTCTTTCTTTCATTCTTTCTTTCTTTCTTTCTTAGCAATAGCAAGACTGTTTCAAAGCTGAAGATTATCCAGAGCCCTTGTCTGCTTTTCCAAGTTTATTACTCAATGCCAGAGAGAAAATGATGGTGGAAAACTGTAGGACACTGAAGAAGACTGAACATCTTCCACTTGACTCTGCACAAGGGAAGGACCTGTACAAAAAGTGTGTTTGTGTTTGATGCCAGTCCTATCTGTGCAGATACCCCAATACTGGGAAGGGAAGAGTGTGCCAGCTCCATTTGGGACAGTCTGTACAGGCCACCAGTTAATAAGAGAGCTGGTGATCTGCAATGGAGATTCATACAACTGTTTTTCACTGTTTTCTTTATTGTTTTAGGTTTCAACCCCTTTTATCTGTACTTAGTTGTGTTTTAATAGTCTCAGTGTTTGTTTCAATGATCAGGTTTTTATCTAGGTTAGCAAATGTTTCATTGAGTCAGGCTAAGCTTGCCATTTATTCCACTAGGAAATAGTGAGAAGTCAATCAAAATGACACCTTTTATTGGCAGACTAAAAAGATTTCAATATGCAAGCTTTCGAGGCAACACAGGCCCTTTCTTCATCTTGCCTGAAGAACAGAATTGCCTCGAAAGCTTGTATTTTGTAATTTTTATAGTTAGCCAATAAAAGGTGTCGTTTTGCTTGACTTCTCTCTACATCCATAATGGCTAACACGGTACAACACCCTAGTACTGCAGCCATTAGGAAAGAAAAGATTAAGAGAGATAGAGAGTCTGACTTGGTGGGTTTCTTTAGAACACAATTAAAAATGGGAATTATTTAGATTATACATTTTATAAGATGACACACAATTTGCAGAATTAACAATGACTATGTTGTTTTCCTATTGTGACTTAATTACTTTATGAAACTATGGCATAGTACAAGGTCATAGGCTATATAAGGATTTCCATCCATCCATCCATTATCCAAGCTGCTATATCCTAACACAGGGTCACGGGGGTCTGCTGGAGCCAATCCCAGCCAGCACAGGGCGCAAGACAGGAACAAATCCCTGGGCAGGGCAAAGGATTTCTCTTCTTCAATGTTTTGATACTTATTTTAATGATTGTTCATGTTTAATAAAAGGTATATTTAAAACTCAAAGACTCTTTGTTTCTTTTTCTTTCCATCTTTCTATTGACATCAATTGGAGATACTTTGCAGCTACGATTATGTTTCCCAAAGTCTTGTCATACAGCCAAATTAAATATCTACTTTGCTTTATTTTGAATTACTTTTATGGTAATTCATCATCACGAATCCCCAGCCAAATTCAAACATTTTCTCCAAAATATTATTACATTTGCAACTCTCCAGTAGTCTGATCTTTATATTAGATGAAATTATTTTTTTTCTATTATCTTTAGTGAAGGGGCTCCTAACACCGGCCAAAACAAGAGAAAAGGTAATTGATAAGCTTTATGTTGTGATGCTGCTATTGTCACTGTGATCACAAATGCCTAGACAGATCATTTGTTATTTTCTTTAAAACTGTTTTTGAAAGAACTGTGTTCCCTCATTTTGGAGAATTGCCTTTAGGGATAATTGCTATACGCAGTTTGGGAATTTGTAGTCACATTGCACATCATTTTCGAGAAAAAGTCTTCTTTCATTTGTATTGAGTAACTAGTATGCAGTTTCACCACACAGGGGTATATTGGCACTTCTTCAACGTTTTCACTAGAATCAGAATCAAAATCAGAATACAGTTTATTGGCCGGGTACACTAATGTGTTCTAAGACTTGAAAGTATTGGTGCAACATACAAGGACAACACAGAATACGAAAGAGAAATATCAGGTGATAAAATATAAAATATAAAATGATCAAATATGATGCAACATACAACAGCAAAACAAAAAATTAAAGAGATGGTGGGATTAAAAATGTCCAGGTAGTCCAGTGTGCAGGAATACATAGATACTGAGTAGAACCTCAGACCTGATTAGTCAGAATAACTGCATGTGGAAAAAAAAAACTGCTTAGGTGACATGTTGTTTTAGCTTTCACTGTACAAAGATGTTTGCCAGAGGGAGTCTTTGGAGCAGGTGATGCCCTGGACTCGTATAGAACTTCAATGTGCAGTAAGTTACGGCCTATGATCTTTCCGCAGGCTTTGATGATGTGTTGCAGGTTGACATTAGCCTGAACAGGGAGCACCAAACCAAACAGTTCTAGTTAAGGTCAGAATGGACTCGATGATGGCTGAGTAGAATTGGATTGATATTGCTTGAGGGAGGTTGAATTTCCATAGCTGATGTGAAAAGAACATTCTCCGATGAGATTTATTAATAATGCAAGTGATGTTATTGTCCCACTTAAGGTTTTATGACAGCACAGTGTCCAGAAACTTCAATGATGCTGTCATCCCAACGACTGAGCCATTTGTAGCAAGTGATAGGTGAGCAGGTTTCCTGAAATCTGTGATCATCTTCAGAGTTTTTTCGAATGCTAAAGTCCAAATGATTATGGTTGCACCACACTATCAGATTCTCCACCTCTTGTCTTTATATGGACTCATCATTGTTTGAAATGAGGCCTATTAGTATCATTTGCAAATTTAAGATGTTTGACAGACAAATTGTAAGGTACAGTGGTTTATACAGGGTGACACAGAAAAACGGGAACTTATGAAAAACCCAACAAAAATAGAAGAAATCCAACAAAAAAATTTTATTGACAGCAATTGAACCACTACAACTTGCCTTTTAAGAGACAGTAATCCAAATTATCAATGTATGAAAATTACGTCCTGTAGATGGCGTCCTCCTGTACATATGCATTCTTCCAATCTGCTGTTGAGGTTCCCCATTGATCGCTGCAACATCTCAGCTGGGATACCACGAATTTCGTCTTGAATTCTTTGTTTCAGTTCATTCAGTGTCCTTGGCCGAGTCATGTAGACCCGAATCTTAAGGTAGCCCCACAAGAAAAAATCACAAACGGACAAATCCGGTGATCTTGAGGGCCAGGGAATGTTACCGAATCTTGAGATGACACGGTTACCGAACAATTCTCGCACAGCTGCCATTGATTGCCTTGCAATTGATTACTAAATTACTAAATGGCGAGATTGTTTACAGCTCAAGGTCCCTGTTCCGCAGTGCTGCCAACTGTACATGGCTGCCACTACGCATTTCAAAAGTTCCCGTTTTTCTTTGTCACCCTGTTTTTAGTGAGAAGCGTAGTGAGGAAAGGACACCTCACTGCAGTGCACCAGTACTAAGAGTTAATGGACCAGACATGTGTGAACCCAACCCCACGTACTGTTTCTTATCTGTGAGAAAGTCTGTGATCCAATGGCTGATTGTACTCAGCAGGCTGAGCTCAGTGAGTTTCACATCTAGGAGGTCTGTAATGATTGTATTTAAAGCAGAGCTAAAGTCCACAAGCAAGATCCTCACATAGGCCTCAGGATTATCAAGGTGCTGGTAAATAAAGCTTAGACCTAAATTCACTGCACCATCCATAGAACAGTTGGCTCTGTATGTAAACTGAAATGGGTCGCATTGTAGCATCCTTGATATAATTTAAAATAAAGCATTCAAAGCTGTTCGTTACCACAGAGGTTAACGCTACTGGTCTGTGGTTACTCAGGCATGTGACCTTTAACTTTTTTGCTACTGGAATGATGGTGGAGGTCTTGAAGTAGGCAGACACAGTGCACAGATCCAGAGACTGGTTGAACATGTCTGCAAATACTGTAGAAATTTTATTAGCATCTTAACCCACTACCTACTCTAATTCTGAACACACCAACCAGTGCCATTCTGCATCCAAATCTTTCATTACCCTAGAAAGCTTAGCGAGTGGATTCTAGTGGAGATAATAAGAAATTGTCTATGAAATCATTCACAATTTCAGATTATGCATCAAGGACCTCCCACAGCCTTTTCAATTTAATGTAAAAAAGTCATTTTTAGGAAGAAATGCCACAGCTTAAAGGGGGTTTAATTACTGACTGATTGTGTGCACGTGTCTTGTATTAAAGATCCCTTAGTCTCTTTTGCAACTGGAAAATCCAAAAATTAAGCAATTTAAAACCTTACAGCATCTCAGGGTCTACAATTTAATTTATATACAATATGAGGTGCCTTTTTTTGGCCAATCTTACAAACAAACTGCTTTTCTGTATTCTGTTTTTTTTAAATAGGGAATTCCTTGTCCATGTTTTGCCCTTAAAGCAGTGCCTGAAGTAAGACATTAAGACCCTGACTGGCTAAAGAGCCCACTTTATCCGTGATACTAGAAGTCTTTTTGTTCCAATAGTAATTATGATGAAAAAATGATACAGTTTGACTAAGTAATAAAATTTTAAGAATTGTTATAAAATGGAAATATTCTATGGGTAAGAAGGGATGTAAATTTAACCAATAGTTACCTCCATCCATTTCCACAAAATGTCATCTTGTTCTCTCATATAAAAGTGTTGTAGCTGTGTTTGCCGAGGGTGTCCAAAATAATTCCAAATGCAGCTACTGGAAAGGTTCATGCATTAAGTATGAGACATGTATAAACATTCAAAGAGTTTACCTTTTAAAGGTTCTGGTGAAATTCAAAACAAAACAGTTCACAAAAAATACACTCAAAAAAGAAAATTCTTGTCTATGACATTTCTGTTTAAGGACTTCATATCTTAGTTATATTTCTTTAAGTTTCTACAGTAGCAAGAAAAAGTATGTGAACCCTTTGGAATGACCTGCTTTTCTGGATGAACTCATCATAAAATGTGATCTGATCTTCATTTATAATTTTTCATATCTTTATTGAATATACCTAAACAACATTCACAGTGTGCTGGGGAAAAAGTAAGCAAACCCTTGGATTTAATAGTTGGTTGAACTTTCTTTGGCAGCAACAACCAACCTCAAATAAGCACATCCAGTAGCTACAAATCAAACCTGCACAATGTTCAGAAAGAATTTTGGGCCATTCATTCTTCCTGAACGTCTTCAAATCAACCCTATTCTCAGGATGTCTGGTGTGAATGGCTCTCTTGAGCTCATTCCACAGCATCTCTGTTGGGTTAAGTTCTGGGATTTGACTGGGCCATTCTAAAAAGGGACATTTTCTGTTTCTAAAGCCATTCTGAAGTAGATTTAATTAGATATTTAGGGTTATTGTGTTGCTGCATCACTCAGCTTTTACTGAGCTTCAGTTGGTGGACAGCTACCTTAATATTATACTGAAGGGCACCTTCATAACATTTGCCCCTTAATTATGGCAAGTTGTTCAGGTCCTGAAGGCAGCAACACAGCCCCAGATTATGATGTTCCCTCCACTGTAGTTTATCATTGGGTTGATGTGTTCATACTGGTATGCTGTGCCTTTTTAGGCCCTATGAACTGCCACATATTCTTCCTAAACAATTGAACCTTAGTTTCATCAGTTCACAAACCATTTTCCCAATAGCATTTTGGAGTGTCAAGGTGGTCTTTGCCAAACTTCAGTCATGGAGCGATGTTTTTTTTGGAGGGCAGTAGCTTCCTCCTTGGTGTCTTGCCATGCCAGATTCCTGCACAGAGATGTTGACCTGTTCCCATAAATCCTTCAAGCCTTTATCTGTTACTCTATGGTCCTTTTTACCTCATTGAGCATTCTGTGTTGTGCCTTTCATGTTATCTTGGCTGGGAGCCTGCTCCTAGGCCTCAGAAGTAAATCTTCTCTATTTATACACAGTTTGTCTAAGTGTGGAATGACGAATATCTAAACTCTTTGAAATTACTTGGCAACCCCATCTAACTTTATGCAAATCAACAGTTCTTGATCGTAGATCTTCTGAGATCTCTTTTTTTTTCAAAGGCCTGCTTCATATTAGCACAAACTTCTTATGTACAGCAAAATCAAAATGCTGGAGTTTTTCTTTATTGGTCAAAGTAGCTCTAAGCCATACCACCAATCACATTTCATTGATTGGACTTCATGTTTGCTAATTCCCAACTCCAGTTAGATTTTTTTGCAATCATCAGCCTAGGGGTTCACATACTTTTTCCAACCTACACTGTGAATGTTTGAAAAATATATTCAATATGTAAATGAACAACACAACAATTTATACGTTATTATTTAATACAGATTGTGTTTGTTCATTATTGGAAATTAAGTGAAGATCAGACCATATTTTAAGACAGATGTATACATAAGTATGTTGATTTTCAAAGTATTCACACACTTTTCTTGCCACTGAATATTTTATCACATACGCTACAACATACAGTCAGAAAACTGCATGTCTCTATACTTTTAGATTTATAGGCAAACAATCTAATTTATCTAAAATTTAATGTTTCTCTGTCTGTCTAACAATCTGAGATTATTCTGTTGTCTCACATGAGATACAAGAGAAACCAGGGAGTAATCTTCCATTAGCTATGTATCTATGTGAAACTTACATTCCATTCAAACTAAACAAACACTTATGTCAATTTACCATTGTCATGCATGCGTGTCAGAAGGACACCTTCAGGGCTCATCCCAGCTATGTAATACCCCACCAGGGCAAGAGGGGTGCTGCTGCTAAAAGTGTCAGCTTTTTTCGCCTCTACAGTTATGAGAAGATGTTGCTTGAGGGCAACTAAATCTGCCCCTTCTAGCTCAAGAGCTATAAGCATCCAAAGCTCCTGAATGTCACCATCTCATTTGGACTCGGACTACATTGAGGATAGAGCTTCGACACCCTGATCTGCTCATACAGGCCACTTTATAAAAATCTGTAAAGGCTGTTTATGTTAGATTTTACACCTTTGAGTTCTTATTTCGCTTGTTATTTGCGGCTACAATTAAAAAAAAATCAAAACATTTTAGGCCATCAATCTACACTTAATAACCCATAATATCAAAGTGAAAACATGTTTTTAGAAAGGGTTGTGCATTTACTTAAAACAAAAATCTCTCTTTTACATAAGTAGTCAGACTCTTGATTTAGTACTGGATGAGCTTTGCACACCAGGATTTGAGCAGTTTATCTCATTCCTCCTGGAAGATCCTCTCAAACTCTATTAGAGCGGATAGGAAGCATTTGTACACTGCCATCTTCAGATCTCTCCACAAATGTCTTATAGGGTTTAAATATGAGTTTTGAACAATGAGCATTGTCTTGACTGTATGCTTCAGGTTATGCTTATTCTTCCCTCAATTCTGACTGGTCCACTGAGAAGCACCACCATAGCATGATGATGCCATCACCAAGCTTCACCATAGAGATGGCACTAGGCAGATGCTTAGTAGTGATGATGCCATCACCAAGCTTCACCATAGAGATGGCACTAGGCAGATGCTTAGTAGTGGCTGGTCTTTGCCAGATATAGTGACTGGAGTTCTGCCCAAAGAGTTTGACTTTTGTCCCATCAGACCAGCAAATTATTTTCCTTGTGCTGTCAAAGTCCTTGAAAACTGTCACATGCCTTTTACTTAGGAGTTCATTTCCTTTCGCCACTCTCTCATAAATGCATAATTGAGGAAGTGCTTCTGAGATGGTCATCCTCTAGACAGGTTCTCCAATCTTAGCAGAAAATTTATGAAGTTCTGCTAGAGTGATCACTGGTGTCTTCATCACCTCCATGGTCAAGGCTCTTCTTGCCTGATTAATCAGTTTGGCCAGACATCTTCCACTTCACAATTATTGAATGCCACTGTGCTCCAGCGAACAAGTTTTATCTTGTTGTGCTGATCTATGTCTCGCCACCGTTTAATCACGGAGATCTGCAGAGAATTCTTTGGACTTCATGGTCTGGTTATTGTCCTGACATGCAGTGTGAATTGAGTAACCTTGTATAAACAGTTGTGTGCCTTTCTAAATGATGTCCAGTGATGCTCAGTTTTCCACAAATGGATTCCAATCATATTCTCGACACATCTCAAGGATACTAAAGCAAACAGGATACACCTGACCACAGCAAAGGGTCTGAATGAGAGAGTTCAGTTTTTGATTTTTAATAAATTTAGAAAACTTTCTGAAAACAGTTTTTCACTTTATCATTACGGTTTACTAAGTGTTGATTGATGTGCAAAAATGGCAAATATATCCATTTAAAATTAAATCTACAACACAATAAAGTGTTCAGAAAGTGAATGCGTCTGAATAATTTCTGAATCCATGGTATTTTATTGCTCGGCGATGTTAATATTACTTTGTCACAGTATAACACATAATTGACTTTTTTTTATTTTTTTAATTCATAAAAACTATGGTTTGTTTATCAACTTAAGCCAATTAAATGTGCTCTGCAGGTAACTAAATGCGAGAAAAAGTCTGAAGTTAATATGTCACTGCCTGCTGCACAGAATGTTAAGATGATTGTATTTCTTGTTCTGGAACAGCAGATTTAAATTATGCAGATGTGTGCGCTACCTTGAAAGAATGAGAGAAGAGTCCGCATATGATAATAGCATCCTGCATCTTGATGGATTTAACAAAAAGAAAAAAAAAACCCTTGGCTGTATAATCCTACTGGTCTGATTACATGTTTACCATATCAGGTCCGTGACTTGCTTTTTGTTGGCCCAGATGGACTTCATTCCTATCTTACAAAGCACCACCACAGGTCATTGTAACAGAGGATAGCTGTCTATTTATTTGCAAATTGCTCCTTTTTACCTTTGCATGATGAGTATAAAATTGATGTCCAAATGTCACAAACAGTTGTCTTATACAAGAGGTGTTAATTCAAGACAATTTTGTCAAGGGGTGAACAGCCTTGGAAAATTTTTCACACCTAAGTTGTGAAAAACATATGGACAAGTGATGTAGATCTTGAGAAAAAAGAAAAATCTGATATTCTAATTCAACTGTAGACGATTTTGTTAAGATATTCTTATCAAAAGAATACATCTGAGTGGACAAGTGAAGTGTTTCATTTGCATAATAATTGAGCTCAATGTGAATTTAAATGTTTTTCACTGACAATGTTTTCTGCTATCTTGTATAATTATAACAGACTGGTCTTGACAAGGTCAGAAGATGCTCAGATGCAATAGAAACAGCTGAGAGTGGGCACATGGTGTTATCAAGGACAAAGCCAACGATTTTGGCTCGATATCAAGCAGAGTACATTTCTGAAATCACTGATAATGGTAGTCTTGTAGGGGTTTACTTTTTTAGGAAGGTTCAAGAAGATTTTAGAGGTTTCATATTAGGATAGTAGTTTGTCTTACTGCCTCACAGATCCTGAGTCCTGCCTCTAGTCACTATTTGCAAAAGTTCCCTATCCCATTTTGTGTGTAGCTTTTTGTACTCTGATTTTCTGTGAATAAACCAGTTAGGTTAAGCTGCAACTCCATTCAAACCCAATATGAGTGTGTGTGAGTTTGTACTTCATTGAGTCTTGCAGTTGAACTGTTAACACCTTCCACGTATTGCTTCTACTATCGGCTCCAGCACAATAAAATACACCAAGGCAATTAGGGGGTCCCACTAGCTGAAATTTGAAGTCTTCCTCTAGTAATATGTTATACCAGTAACGGCGGACTGCACAATAACGTGCAGTGAATACACTTAACTTGAGCATTCATAGTTTTCATACTCTTTCTCTGTACATTTAGCATTTGTTTGCTCAGAGGTTGATATGCTTGCTGCTTCATCAGCAGATCTTCTTTTTTCCACTCTAGCTGCTCGCTTCTTCTCTTCTTCCATCGGCATCTTTTCGCGTAAAAACTGATTAAGTCAGTTTTTGTGTTGCAATTACATAGTACATTTTCCTTAATTTTTCACTTAAGCTGACACTTAAGTTTTTAATCTGCCTCAAGAATGATTTAAGATATGAAGAGGTAGGGGAAGTGATGGCAAAGATGGTAGAGATGAGAACGGTGCCTGTATACATGCGCTGCACGGCCGCCTTGCTGCCCACTGCCAAGAGTTGATTCTACAACAAAACAAAATAAAAATAAAAAGAGTAATGTAGTATATGTGTGCCAAATTTCAGGTCAATAGGTCCAACTGTTTACGAGCTACAGGTGATTTAAAATCCTGGACAGACAAATGGACAGCCACGGTAGCGTATTATATAAGAAAATACAATAAATTGAATGTAGAGAATGTTGTCAACTATATGCATATCTTAATTAGACAAATAGCATTATACATGGATATGAAGTCTGCAATGTGTTGCTCTCTGTCCAGTCTGACCATTTCCTTCTGAATATCAGCTCACTTTAGCGAGCATAGCAATTGAGGTCTGCTTCCATTGGGCACTGTGCACTCTTGCTGACTGCTGGGAATTGAAGTCCTTTTTGGTAGCAAAGCCACAAATTCATCCCACTTTGTTGAATTGTTGTTGAATAATTGACCTGGAGATAATGAAAAAATCATTTAAAATTAATCTCAACCATAACAGTAGTTTGTGAAGCTTTCTGCAATCTTTTAAATATCCAACAATCCATCCATCTTTTTAACCCGCTTATCTAGGGCAGGGTTGTGGGGCACAGCTAAACATTTTCTCACAAACTCAGTAATGGGCATGATATAATGTATAAAACTATAACATATTTTAATTTTTTTTTCAGAAACCTCCTAAAATAATTCATTTTTAGACATTTCAGTGGATCACAGTGTTTGGTTGGGGTCCAACAATCCCCATGACCACCCAAAATTAACACATTGCACCAACTTCTCAGTACCCCAAACTGATTAATGGGTTTAGAAACACGGGGAATGAAATTGTTGATTAAAATTGGCAAAAGTCTCAATCTTCAGTTTATAATTATGGCTTCTATTCACCACTCCCTTCGATAGTGCTAAAATAATTACAAATACAATGTTAAATATGACATGCAACCAAAAGAAAACCTAATGTTGAAACATAAAGGCAGAAACATCATGCAATGCATACAAAAGTATATCAGAGTGCATGCAGAAGAACATAAGAGTAATACAGAGGAACGAACGCAAAGGTAACTTCAAACACTGCAGCACTTTTATTGAACTTTCTGACACCTGCAGGATTATAAATGGTTTAAGCAGCAGAGGTCAGGACTTTCCTAACAAAATGACATCCAAAAGAAAAGAAACAGGAGTTTTAACCTTTCTCAGCAGGTGTATAATAATAACATTTTTTATTAATTAAAGTTTTCACATTCACTTATAAATAAATAAACAAACATATAAGTAAATAAATATTTCAGCATGGTAGGAACAGGTTTATGATGCTATCTCAGTCCCCACAGTCTGTCTGCCTGGAGTTTGTATGTTCTTCCAGTATTTGGGAGAATTTTCACCTGGTACACCAGTTTCTTCCAATGGGTAGGTAACGGCTCCATATAGGAAACTACTACATCCCATTGGTATGAGAGGTATAGTAATGAAGAACAAGGTCTTCTTAAATATGAGTGTATGTCAGCAGATGTTGATTTCTGCCATTCTATCAACATCCATCCAGAGGCCACATCATATTGAAGACCTGTCAGCTCAGTAGCACTAGGTTAAAAGATCCACCTGATACCAAGGTACATTGGGTGCCGTGCTGCTATCCACCCAGGTTGTATGGTTGTCACATTCATACTATGTTTACTTTTATCTTAGGCATATTAGGGCATATTATATATATATATATATATATATATATATATATATATATATATATATTAGACATATACTGTATAAACGAAAGACCTGCGTGTTCGTGTATGGAGTAGTCCACTCTGCTCATGCTCAACCACAGCCACTAGATGGCACAAGAATAAACTTGTAAATTTATTCTGCACTTGCATACACCTCACTGCAAAAGACCTGTGTGCAGCAAATGCCACCACTCAACAAAGATGTTGTGCTAATGACACAGATGAAGGGACAAAATATTGAAAGGAAGCAAATGCAGTGGCTCAACAATATGCAAGTGAAACACCTCAGCAACGGACGTCAAGGCTTGAAGTTGTCTGTCTGGAGGTATTTTCTCAAGACAAAGATTAATAGGACTCATATGCCTATGATACGGCTAAGATATGGTATCACCAGTGTCTTCTTACGAAAGCCAGTGGTGCAGCAAGCACAGGTGGGTTCACCTCTTCTACCCTGGGTAATTCTTAAGAGTTAACTGACGCCTCTCCAAGTTAATGAATACAGTAAAACTGCTAGGGAGTCTTTGGGTCATTTATTGTCCTGAATTCCACACGTAGCTAGTATATAATATTTACACATTCAGGTATACCTTGACTTTGAGGTTATGGACTGAAGGACTGGCTAATAAGTCATTTGTTTGTAAGTATTATATCGTAAATAGTACACATTACTACACAAAACATTCCTGTCATGATTTGGTTTTGCTGTTGGTTCTTTTTGGTCATTTTAATAATTAAGTGGCTCTTGTAATTGAATGGGGGGATTAGGTCAAGAATTCCTTTCATGTCATTATTTGTTCAATTTTCCTAGTAGTTTAGAAGTTGTGTAATTTTTATAACTTTTTCATAACATCTTGAAATTTGATGTCCCCAGATAACTGCTATTTTGGGAATCGTCACTAGGTCCATGTCCCACGTTTTTAGTAACGTGCCCTCAGAGGTAATGACCTGTTGGTAATCAGTGCGATGGGATAAATGTTACCATAAGACTTTCAAAGACCTTTGCTAATTTTCTTTTCCTGAGTTTGTTGCTTATACCTTCTGACTTTGATTTTTGTCTCACACTATGGTTTTGGTTGCTATTTTTGATCTCCCGGCTTTGACCCTTTTTTTTGCTATCTTTACACACATCTTCCAGTTTTCTTAAATGTTTTACCTGCCTGATCACTGTCAGGTGTGGACCACCAGGCTGGCACCGTCACCTCAATCCAACACAGAGAAGCATGGGACACAAGTTCAAGGAGTTTATTATTTTCTTTTTTACCTCGTGGGAAACACCTCCCCACGTTTCCCACAAGTACAGCACACTCCCCAGCACAAGCACTAGACACAAGTCTTCCTTCTCTTTCTCTCTTTCTTTCTCCTCCACTCCTCTGGTCAAGCTTCGTCTTCCTCCTCCCAACTCTGGCTCCTCGAGTAATGTGTGCTGACTCCTTATATACTGCAACCGGAAGTACTCCAGGTGCTTGATGACCTAGTTTCCGGCAGCACTTCCGGGTGTGGTGGAAGAACTGCCCAAAAGGGATCAGCAACTCCTGCTGTAGCACCTCCTGGCGGCGCTCACAGATCCCAACAGGGCTGCACCAAACTTCAACTCCCATGAAGCCCTGCAGGAGTCCGAGGCACCGCTACAACCCAGGGGGCGAGGTAATGCTCTGGCCACACTTGCTCCCTCGGTCCTCTCAGTATGGAGGCATCCCAGCCGGGCAAGGACCCCGGCCACACGCTATACAGGACAATGCCAAATTAGTGCACTCCAAACAACTGTTATTGAAAAATACAGTATTATGTATTATTATTATTATGGATTAGTATTATGTATTAAGCACAGTGTTATGCATGTACACTACTTTATTTAAATAGCCATAGCACAATATTAAAAATCTATAAAAATGTAGTGTATGATACTGAACATGCACAGGGTAAGCACCATAACTGATGATGTATAGTAGTTTCCTTGGTGTTGACCACTCAGGCATTAATTTCCAAAAAAGAAAAAATGTTTAATAAAGATGTGTTCTGGCTTATATACTTCATTAACAATAATCTTGTCAAGTTCTTCAATAAATTCATCAGCTGCTTTCAGATGATGTAACAGTATAATTAAGAGCTGGTAGTATCTTCTGGGACATTAATAAATGTAGTCTGTAAGTCGGCTATCTTGAAACAAAAAAAATGACTTTAATAAACAGTCCCCTGTAGGTCCATAGTAGGTTCTATAGCTTGCTTGCAGTGTATGTACTGTAGCATCATGGGTTCTCATGGGTAATTTGAGTAATAGAGCCACATATTTTTTAAACCTCATTGTACAGCACCATTAGTATTTTACTTGAGTATTCACATTCTTTTCTTGTCCACGTTTTCTTCCTCTGAGGACTTTTGCTTGCTTGCACAGTTCAGTGCCATTAGGACAAGTTGGTTGATCTCAGGATGTGTAACTATCACTGCACCAGCAATTTATCTAAAGGTTCACCGCTTGTGCAGGCTCTGAAGCCGAGAAACAGCAGAAAATAAAGTTAGATGAGAACAACTGATACACATTTGCTATCCTTTTTATTGATATGCTCTTCACGGCAACTCTTACTTTGCTTTTGGTTTAGAAATAATTTTAATAATTATTACCAGCTCTGGACACTTTTCAGAAGTAGAACACTACACCGACTGTACTATAAAGGCTATTAATGCCTAAATTATTTTGTTTTTGCTTTCAGTACAAAACCTCAAGAGCTTCCCTTCTAATGTTGCAGGGTAACTAAATTAACCTTTGCTTCATGCCTTTGTTTTTCTCACGCTGAGCTGATCCACCAAGAGTTCCATTCCCATCAGCAGAGGCAAGTCCTGCTTACATTTTTATTTGCATCATTTCTTATTGTCTACTAAATTTTTTTAATCAGTTTTGTTTTTAATTAAGCTCCTCATTTATCTTCCAGTCAAGAGAC
The DNA here is from genome assembly GCA_026402145.1 of Polypterus bichir lapradei. Taxonomy (NCBI): domain Eukaryota; kingdom Metazoa; phylum Chordata; class Cladistia; order Polypteriformes; family Polypteridae; genus Polypterus; species Polypterus bichir. The sequence continues at coordinate 3,390,951 of JANRMT010062825.1, read as the reverse complement.
TGAATGAATTAAAGACGTTACATAACTGCTGTGTTATCTATAAGGTAGGACGAGCAGCTTTTATGTTCGCTTCACTCTGAATTGTGGTGTTATTTTACTTATAAAAATCACCAGCTCATATTTATTATATTTTATTATGAAATAGTAAGGGAATCATTTTTTGTAATTTATTAATGTCATAGTATTGGTACCTTAATTTAGCATTTTGGAAACTTTAATCAGCATTTAGTTTGTGTAAAGAAGTCTTACCAGCCATTAGATATAGAACATTAGAACATTAAAACACTACTCAAGCTCCTAGCACACATAAGGCATGCTGATTCTCGAGCCATATATTATGGAGGCATCAGCTAATTGTGAAGAAGAATTACGCAGGGCAGGGGACGTGGACCTGAAGTAGTGGAAGTACTACTTTGGAAAAACTCTGACTTCTTCCAGAATTTACTGCAGTGGTTGGTGTGATGACTACTGACTACTGACTGACGGTTGTGAACTGTGCTCATTGTCGGCAGTAGCCAGCTTGACTTAATGCAACTGATTTTTTCTGTGCTGACGTTCACTTCAGTGTAAACATGCGCATGTAATGCAATCACTCATATAGAGTTCACCCTGTACGAATACATACATGGCGGCATGATGCAAGGTTCAACATAAGCAATGCACAGCAAGTAGTAATATGCCAGCATGCAGTATGCATGTAGTATCCGATTGATATGAAGGTTCTGGGAGTACATACTTACCAACCAAGTAAAACTCTTGCATACTGGAATAGATTCTTCTTTTTACTTAATTTTGCCTTGCAAGAATCATTTGAGATTGCCGCAATAGCACATTCTAGAGAAAACAGCTAGTGTAAGGAGTATCTGATTGATGCAGAGGTGCTAGACAATAAAAGAACTGTCAAGGAGGAGGTGAAGTGTATCAGGGATAGTAAGGAGGAGGAGGTTAAGAGCAGGTACTGATACAGCACATTGCCGCACCCACCGCATGACAAATCAACTCAGGATCCCAGATCAAGACTGGAGTGTAGCCATGCAACGGGTGACACCTCAGCACCACACTAGTTCAGGTGGCTGGAGTGCCAATTCTGCCATCAACCCCCAGGTTTTTCCCTGCAGGTTGGAGGGCCTACTTGCAGGGCTAGTTCCAGATTAACGTTATACCCAGAACGGAGCAATGGCAGGTTAAGGGCCTTGCTCTGGGGCCCAACAGAGTAGAGTCACTTCTGGTACTTACGGGATTTGAACCGGCAACCTTCTGATTACCAGTGCAGATCCCTACCTCAGAGCCACCACTCCACCCCAGGGATAGTAAAGAGGCATTACAATATACAGACAGTGAAATAGCAGATGATCTAAACTAGCTGAACTAGATAATCTCCCAACAAATACACCTGAATTAAAGTGGAAAAAATCTTGAAGAAACTTTAACTTAAAGAAGAACTAAAGAATATAACAAAACTAAAGTGCCTTGAGGTGGTACGTTCTGTGAAAGATGCTATTTATAGAAACTATGAATATACAGAGTGATTTTAATTGGGTGGGGCCGTAAGTTATGATGTATTAATGTCTTAATAATGAAGTAATCCAAACAAAATAAACACCACAGTGGATAAATATACGAACGAGTGAGACATGGTGCTCTTTTTGACTTTTTTGTGAATGAACTGGATGACTGTGAGATCAGTGAAGGTTATTTCCTGCAAGATGGAGCAACCTGTCACACGTCAGCTTACAGCATGGCACAAATTGAATCATTTTTTGGTAATTGGATCATTTCAAAGAGTCTATGGCCACCTTGTTGCCTGGACCTGTCACCTCTGGATTTCTTCCTTTGGGGAGCGCTGAAAGGAAATGTGTACAAGAACAAGCGTCGTACTCTGGAACAATTACAGCGAAACATTGAACAGGAAATTGCTGCCATCACCCCTACAATGTTTGCAGATACCTTTGCCAATATAGAGTGCTATGTCGATCTGTGTTTACAAGAAGAAGGTGACCATTTCCAACACCGAATATGATTGGACTGTTTACACATCTATCAAGGTATGCACTATATTTATTTTGTATCTATCGCTTCATTATTATGTGAGTAACACATCATAACTCAGGGCCCTGCCCATTTGAATCCCCATGTAGACTGATTCATCATCTTGGAGTATTTGAAGCAACACTTCCAACAGACTTTTAAAGGCCTCTAGGTTCTTTTTGTATCTCAATTGTGGAGCCCAAGCAGAATGGTATATCCATCTTGTACAGTACAGGCCTTTCTGGGTCCTGGTTGAGTTTGCTGCACTTCTGGTGGTTCCTGTAACTTGTGTCTTGACTTTAGGGCCCCCAGTTCCTTTCTGAGACAGGATTTGTGGCCTCTAGAGCCCTCAGTGGCCTTCCTGCTGCTCCCAGTTGATCAAGTAAGATGATGTGGTGCACACTGTGGCACTGTTTGATGATGTTTAAATTATAACAAAAATAGGTTTTGATTAATTTTAATGTGTTTGATAATTTTATGTTTGCATAGTATATTACAAGTTGCATAAGTACTTGCCTTTTTCTCCATAAAGGTAACGTGAAACATATGATGTTAAGTTATGCAGCTCAGTCTCATGCATTGAGCAAAAGAAAACCTTAAAACAAAGACTGACCGTGAATATTAAAGCCACCAAAGATAAGGAATGTATGTGTCTTAAAGAAAAAAATTAAAAAAAAAGAAACTTCAGCAGACTGTCAAGAATGAAGAGCTCTATCTTGGGGGGATAGATAATAGAAAGTCGAGGGCACAGGTGCAGATAATTTAACAATAAAATGTTCTATGCCAGAAAAATCTATCAACGCCAGGATTTAAAATTGAAAGCAAAATCCTTTCCATGAGCAGTTAAGCATGACTTGTAAAAAAAAGAAAAAAAAGAAAACACACACAAACATCAAAACAAAAAGGTCCAATCAGAGTGGCTGAATGTGGAGAGAGAGAGAGGCAGAGTAGCTCTGCGTTTAGTGCTGCTGTCCCACAGCTCTAGGCCTTAAGAATCTCAACTGTCTCTTCATCTATCCATGTGCTTTTGGGTTTTCCATGAGTAGTCCTGTTTGCTTGTGCATCTGAGGACTCCAAATTGCTCCTATACAAGGTCTCCAACATTATTTAAGAGAAAGAAAAGAGAATGGTCAGAAGATAACAATGTAAACCAGATTTAAAGTCAGTGCCAGGTGAAGGGTTAAAGCCCGGACATCAAAAATATAATGAGAAAACACAAGGCACTGGGGCAAAAATAGATGAGTGAAACCAAAATAGAGCTAGCATTACGCTTACTTGAAAAGAAAAACTTCTGCTCAAGTTTTAAGTATACTTTCTACTTACACCACAGCCATATTCATACTGGAGAATCTGGTGACATCCCTGATGTGAGGAATTATGGCCAAGGGGCCCATCAATTGCAGCACATGCATGCTAATAGAAAAAAACTTAAAATACACATAAACTACATGTATTTGAACAATGGGTACTTTTGTGGGTGTGCAGGATGGACTGGTATCTATTTAACATCTTATGCTGCCAGGATAGGCTTCTCCTCACAGTGACTCGGTACTGGAAATTCTAGTGGCACAATTCTAGAACTGGTATACTATGCTAAGAAGAAAGATGGCATCTGTCTATTCATTTTTTGCATCCACCAGCATATCATGGGTATGCAGGAATGTTATAGATTAAATAAAAATTGTATAATGAACTGTGACAATAAATAATTAACTACAAAATAATATATAAGCATAAATAATTAAAGATGTCACAAAATACAGGTGGAATCCTGTTGTAATGAAATTCATGGGACCATAAAAATATTTTGTTGTTAAGGTAATTTCGTTATAATGAATATGGGAAAATATGTTTACTTTTGTGACCGAGGTCACCAGTGATTCGCCATCTCTAACGGCAGCGGTGCAAGGACAGCTCCATAGCTACTCTGCTGCATCTGGTAAACAGTAAACCAAGGACAAAGCAATTGGTTGTCCTCTGCAGGATTTGACTTATCGCGTAACATGCTTGTTGCATAATGTTTAGAATATATAACACCAGGCTTTGACCTGCTCTTCCTCACACTCTCCTGCTGCCACAGCAGTGATTGAGATCAGCTGGTATTCTTCTAGTCTGAAGATGGGAGCTAAAGCAGGATGATTATTGAGTCGCGGCTCCTATCTCATGTGCTTGAGTGCTGATGTAACAGATCCTATTTTAAATGAAGTCTTGAGACTGTACCTGCCTTCTCTTTACAGCACCTGTATTTTCCCTGGAAACCTGAACTCTCCTTCCTGTCAGTCATGCAACTCTTTGACCCAAGCTTGACAATACCTGTATAAAACAGTGCTTCTTAAACTACAAAAAATGTTTAATTTGAAAATCAGATGTTAGATGTAACTTTTTTTATATAGAAATATAGGTAAGAATACAGAATGAAAATGAGAATTTTTTTTTCAATGCAAACTGATGCCATTTCTCACTTTTTTTTGCAAACAAAAAGTTTGAGAAGCGCAATGAAAGTCAATTAGTACATTATCGGCCCACGACACAAATACCCACACGGATGCTCGGTGGAGCACCTACTCAGAATTCAGCTATACCTGTATGATGTCACACCTACACTGTCACCGAGCTTTGCCGAGACTGCCTGAGACTGAAAATTTAGCAACAGACTATCGCTTTCTTTTGGTCTAACAAACAAGAGACAGCCTGTTGACAGGTTCCCAAGACTCGGCAAAAGTATAGACACAGCATTAAGTATTTATTGCATCATATTATTATCTTTGGTGGCCATTTTTTCATTATACTGAAATTTACAGTAGTTTTGGCAGGGACACAAATGTTGTGTTTTGCAAAATTTGCGGCTTCATTTTTTGTGGTGGCAATTCACATTGTTTTTATATTATTGTGCAGAGTGATCAGATGCATATTAATTCATTGCAAAGAGCTTTATTAGCATAAAACATGGCAGAAAATGATCAGCTAAAAGTGTCCAGCAAGCACAAGGACCATCTCCTCCTGGGGAGTCAGCTACAGAATTGTGTTTCCACCAGTGCAGAGCCTGCTCAGTATTGGCAACAGGTGGGTGTGAGTGCATTTGCACGCAAATTGAGGCAAAGACTTTTGTACAACAGCCTTGTGTCAAGAAGGGCAGAAAGGAAGCCTTTTCTTTCCAAGAAAAACGTCAAGGAGAGACTGAAATTCTGCCTGAAGTTTCAGGGATTGGACAGCAGAAGACTGGTGGAAAGTTATTTTTTCAGATGAATCCTCCATCCAACTGTTTGGGACATCTAAAAAAATCAATTGTCCAGGGAAGGAAAAGGTGAATGCTACCACGAGTCCTGTGTCGTGCCAACAGTAAAGCATACTGAGACAATCCATGTGTGAGGTTGCTTCTCATGCAAGGGAGTGGGCCCACTCACAATTCTGCCATAAAAAAAGAATGGTATCAAAACATCCTCCAAGAGCAATTTCTCCCAACAATCCAGGTGTAATTTGATGATGATCTGTGTATTTTCCAGCTTGATGGAGCACCATGTCACAAGGCAAAAGTGATAATGAAGTGGCTCGGAGATCATAACATTGAGAATTTGGTCCCATGGCCAGGAAACTCCCCAGATCTTAATCCCATTGAGAACCTGTATTTAGTTTTCACTGCCTGATCTTGGATGGCAAAAAAATACTGGCTTCAAGTGACAGCATGATGGCTTGACATTTCATCCAGTTGAGCGACCCCTGAATATCAATGTGTGCCTTCTTTAACACAGTTTCACAACTGTCTGTGCATTGATTTCTTCTTCAGCTATGGTCACATTGTTGGTTTTGTGATTTCTTCATATATATATATTGTGACAGATAGAGGGCGCTATCGTCCTCTTGAACCCTCTGACAATACGTCAGACACCAAGTAAAAGTCCAATAGTTGACTTTATTATTAATAAATAGTGCACAAAGCACCCTCCTCTCCACAATACTCATATAATTAAACAATTCTCCAATACAATAACAATCCACCACTCCCAGACGCGTTGCCACCCTTCCACCCAGCTCAGCTCCCTGTCTGGGGATTTCCCATAGTCTTTTATAGTCCTCGACCCGGAAGTGTTTCACTCTCTCTGTCCATGTGACTAGGAATACTTCCGGGTCAGATAAAAAGTCCTTTTCTTCAACCCGGAAGCACGTCATTCCTCTTGTCCATGTGACTCAGACATACTTACAGAGTGTAAGGCAAATAATCCTTGATCCTCCCTGCAGCGTCCTCTGGCGGGCCCCATGGTATCCAGCAGGGCTGTGAATAAACATTCCAATGTCCATGATGCCCTGCTGGAATTCGGGGCCCCTCCATGCTACAGTATATATATACTAGCTATCTCCTCGGTTAATCGTGCGCTATTCAGATTAAGTGTGGAGGAGATTGTTTGACAGTCTTTTTTGGATGGAATATTTAGACTTTGTCATGTCATGAATTATAGTAGTATGGAGAAGCTCATCCTCTCTTCTTTTGAGATATAGTGCATGCTATTGGTGGAAATGATTGAGAGTTTAGAATCTGCAGCTTCCTGTGTCAAGTGATTCAATTTCAACTAACTTTCAATTGACTATTGCGAAACTGTAAGTCAATATGGGGATTCCATTATGTATTTATTGCCTCAATAATATTTCTGGAGTTTAGTTTTAGTTGCCAAGGCCTTCTGCAGCCTTTTGGAAAATTCCACTTTATGTTTAATTTCTTTATGATTAATTTTGCCAGATTCTTTTATCCCCAAATATTTATGGTCTGATTGGGTAGTAACTCCTCAAACTCTTGGCCACAGAGTAGAATGTGTCCTTCACCTGATATTATTATTGTTATTGTTATTGTTATTATTATTATTATTATTATTATTATTATTATTATCATTGTGGTGAAGCCATAGCATTAGTATCAGAAAACTACAAAGCATCACTATGATTTCCAAAGAATGCACCAAGTGTGTTGTAATGCCATTCATTCTCAAATGTGAACTTCTAATCTTCGCTTGGAGTGGGTGTAGGATTCTTTATAACTACTTCTCATGTCCTGCTCAGAGGTAGGACAAATTCTTGTCCTAGTTAGACATTTAGTGCAATTCCTAGGAGTAATTCTGAGATGCTTGATAAAGTTGTACACTGGTGTTGTGCACTGTTGATAACAGGAAGGCATGGTCATACAACTTAGAGGGGCCAAACCCCATAAGCCACAGAATGTATTACAGCAAGGCCAATCACTTCATTATTACATACTGGGCAAGATTCCTGCAATTGAAGTCTGAGGTAAACATTGGAAAATCGAAGAACTGACGAGGAACACAATTTGCAAGGGTATGGGCAAGGGGAAGGGACAGCCTTAAAATGAGGAATGAAAAGAAGGAGCCCAAAGCGAGGCCTACTAGAGTTTGTTACAATATTCACAGCCTCGTCTCTTTTAATGGAAAATAACCATTACCTGCTACAAAATTTAAAATCTTATCATAAGCATCCAGAAGCTAAACAAAATGTATAATGAATGCCTCACCTTTCCAAATCAATACAGTATGACTTTCAATCGAACTTATTTATATATTTTTAATTCACTGCACTGCAAGCAGATAGGGGCAAAACATGTATTAATAAGATTATTTGAAGTACAAGTGCAGGTCGTTCCCCAGACATTCCATTCTATATAATAGAACAATAGCAATTTAATGCATCATTAAGCAAAAAAATCTGTCAGTTTGTGCTGTTTTTATCAGAAACTTCACATGCAGTGTAACAATTTAGTTCCAGTTTTGTTCACTATAATTCTTTGCTATGATAATACACACCTGGAAGCTCTCTTAACTTACTGTGTTTCTTCCTGACAACAATTAACCAGTAATTACAATTTAATTTAAATCGGGTTAATGTAACTCATGTCCATGGCTTAATTACTTGAATGATCTGATTTTTACTTTTGCTGTCTGTTTGAAGATGTCAGATAATATCAGATATTTATTTATTGCTCATCACTGCATTATGGTTAACAATAGACAGTTCTCACTGTACTGTGAAACATAGTCAAAATAAATGTATTTGAATGTTCTGTTCTTGAAATACAGTCCATAAAAGAAATATATATAAGTGCCAAGTCTAGCCTTTAGTACAGAATGTTCTAAAATTATTTTTTAAAATAAAACTTACTCTTAGCAAAGGATCCTGATTTGTTATAATCTTTAGGTTATTAAAGTACTCCTCACTACTGGCTTACAGAGTCACCCAGTACAAATCATTTAAGTTGTCTGTGATCAAACCTTTATGCAACTTTGCCTTTAAATTGTGATCTCTAATAACTTGTGACGCCCCTTATAGTTTTTATTACTGTTAGCAGCTGATTACTGTCAGGCTCTGACTTTTTGTAGCTCTTAAGATGGGGTCATAAATGGATGTTGGGATTGGTGGATGAATGGAAGGATGGACGACTGGTAGTTGGTCTCTTCGCTTTTTGTACACTTTTGTGTGATACGTTTAACTTTAAACTGCTAAATATGCTATTTTTTGCCCATCAATCTAAACTCAAAATAACCCATAATGACAAAGTGAAAGTGGAACATGTTTTCTGGAAAAGTTTGTAAATTTATTCAAAATCAAAACCAGAAATCTCTCATTCATGTAAGTATCCATCCATTCATTGTCCAACCCGCTATATCCTAACTACAGGGTCACGGGGGCCTGCTGGAGCCAATCCCAGCCAACACAGGATGCAAGGCAGGAAACAAACCCCAGGCAGGGTGCCAGCCCACCACAGGGCGCAAACACACACAACAAGCACACACTAGGGACAATTTAGAATCGCCAATGCACCTAATCTGCATGTCTTTGGACTGTGGAAGGAAACCCACACAGACACCGAGAGAACATGTAAACTCCACGCAGGGAGGACCCGGGAAGCAAACCTGGGTCTCCTAACTGCGAGGCAGCAGCGCTACCCACTGAGCCACCTTCATGTAAGTATTCAGACCCTTAATGCAGTACTTTGTAGAAGCCCGTTTGGCAGTTTCAAGCCTTGTTGGGTAAGCCTCTATCCCACAAACCCAATGTGAGTCTATAGATTTCACCTTGGAACAGGACATGAAGTACTCATCATTTTTCTGTTTTCTTCTAAAATTAGTGGCGAATGCTTGCCAGTCAATTCGATCTTTTCCATTTCTTAATCAGCTGCTCATTAGTCTATGTAATGTAGTGTTTTCATTCTACTGATAACTAACTTCAATTAATTCTGACTTCATTTTGGAGAAAATTACAAACTGAATGCTTACAACTGCCTTGGAAAACACCTATACCAATCATACAATGCAGAATAAGTGCAGAATGCTGTGTTAGCTCTTTCGTTAGCTCTTCTTAAAATTAGTGTACATTTGTCTTTTATTTTTTATGCAAAAAAGGTGACAGCTTTTCCATTAGATGTACATTGCCTATGAAAAGTATTGACCCCCCCTGAAAGTTTTCTCAAATTCTGCTATGCAACATTGGATCCCAGTGGATTTAGTTTGGACTTTCTGACTCTGGCCAAAAGAAAAAGACTCTTTAATGTCAAAGGGAAAACAGATCTCTGCAAAGTGGCGTAAATGAATTACAAATATAAAACACAAACTAATTGATCGCTCCCTTTATTATGACACCCCTAAATCATCACTGGTACAGAATTAGTTTGATTCAGATCATCTGTCTGGGCTTGTAAACTTAATACACCCCAAAATTGTGGTGTGTCTGTATGATGGCCTAACCTGCACAATAAAGACTAAAGAACACTCCAAGCAACTCCATGAAAATGGGATTTAAAAGCACAAGCCAGGGGATGGAAACAAGAAAATATCCAAGCCACTGAATATCCCTTGGACTCCAGTTAAATCAATCATTAAGAAATGGAAAGATTATGGCACAACGGAAAATCTGCTAGATAAGGCCGTCCACAAAAAATGGGTGATTACCCAAGAAGACTAAAAGTGAGCAAAGTCACAGGGAGATCTGTAATAACTCTGATAGAGTTACACGCTACAGTGATAGAGAGTTGTTCTGACAACAACTGTTGCACGGGTGCTTCAGCAATTTAATTAGAGAGTAGCAAAGAAAACGGCACTGTTAAAAAAAAAACTCACATGACACCTTGACTAGAGTTTGCCTGGAGGTTCTATGATCTGGTGAGACCACAATTGAGCTTTCTGGCCATCAGACTAAATGTTATGTTTGGCATAGACCAAACACTGGAGAATGTCAAAACACACATAATCCCAACCATGAGGCATGCAGTGGGGTTGCTTCTCTGAAGAATGGCCTGGAAGGAGTGTAAGGTTACAATGAAACCATTACAGTAAAATGAAATCCTGGAGGAAAACCTAATGCTGCCTACAAGAAACCTGCACCTTGGGAGAAGACAACAACCCAAGGCCTAAAACCAAAGCTACACAGGAATGGCTAAAAAACAGAAGTATTAATGTCCCAGAGTGACCAAATCAGAGTCCATATCCCAATCCAATTGAGAATTTGTGGCTGGACTTGAAAAAGGCTGATCACGCACAATCCTCATGCAACATGACAGAGTCTGGGCAGTTTTACGAATCAGGAAAAATGGCAGTGTCCAGATGAGCAAAGCTGATAGAGGCCTGAGAACACAGACTCAGGGCTGTCATGGCTGCCGAAAGTGCATCCATTAAATACTGACTTGTGAAGACTTATACAATCAGTTATTAAAAAGGAGAATAGTAGTTGACATCAACGATTCAAAGCTCATAGAGCATCATGGATGACTTTCTATCCTTTCTTCAAATTGTTATCTCCCTAGTCTTGAGATTATTTTAGTCAACTTATCTCAAGAGTTCATCAGAGCAGTGTTTTTTAAACACTTGGTCATGACTCTCTATAATTGGGAAGCCATGAATTGCAATTGAAGTGAATGAGAAAGGGCCACAAACAGTTTGTGGGAAGCCTTGCGATGGGTCGCTGCTTGTATGGCTGATACAACCCCCAGGATGCCATTTGTCTGAGATTCTTCAAGGCGTCTTCCCCAGGATGATTTTTTAGCTGTGATTCTCCAAGGAGAAATCTCTCCCCAGGATATCAGTCGGCAGCAATCACAGGTCACAAAAACACGCAAGAGGTGAAAAAAAAGTTTAATGACCACTGCATTACAGTGTTGGCTTTAAAATGCACTGCCATCCATTCATGTTGAAAACATCTTTTTATCTTCCACCCGTCATTTCAAGACGAAGGTAAAGAATTTAGGGGTAACTGTTGACTGTAACCTGAGTTTTAAATCGCATATTAATCAGATCACTAGGACAGCATTTTTTCACTTAAGAAATATAGCAAAAATTAGACCTCTTATATCATTAAAAGATGCTGAGAAATTAGTTCACGCTTTTGTTTTCAGTCGAGTACATTACTGTAACGCACTCCTCTCAGGACTACCCAAAAAAGACATAAATCGATTGCAACTACTGCAGAATGCAGCTGCTAGAATCCTAACTAAGAAAAGAAAGCACATTTCTCCAGTTTTTATGTCACTACACTGGTTACCTGTGTCATTCAGAATTCACTTTAAAATACTGCTTATGGTTTACAAAGCCTTAAATAATCTCACGCCATCTTATATCTTGGAGTGTCTGACACCTTACATTCCAAATTGTAACCTTAGATCCTCAAATGAGTGTCTCCTTAAGAATTCCAAGAGCTAAACTTAAAAGAAGTGGTGAGGCGGCCTTCTGCTGCTATGCACCTAAAATCTGGAATAGCCTGCCAATAGGAATTCGCCAGGTTAATACAGTGGAGCACTTTAAAACACTGCTGAAAACCCGTTATTTTAACATGGCTTTCCCATAACTTAATTTTAGTTTAATCCTGATGCTCTGTATATTCAATTAATTATCATTACTATTCATGGTGGCTCCAAAATCCGTATTAACCCCTACTCTCTCTTCTGTTCTTTTTCCGGTTTTCTGTGGTGGCGATCTGCACCACCACCACCAGATCAAATCCTTGTGTAGCAAAGATGTCCCTGTAATTGATGGATTAAAGGCCAGAAGTCCACGTGACCATCATCATCAAGTCCTTCCATGAGAACCCAGAATACAATGAAGACTGATCATTTATGTTAGGTAGAATGCCTAGAGGGGGCTGGGCGGTCTCATGGTCTGGAACCCCTGCAGATTTTATTTTTTCTCCAGCCGTCTAGAGATTTTTTTGTTTTTTCTGTCCTGGCCATCGAACCTTACTTTTATTTTATGTTAATTAGTGTTCTCTTATTTTAATTCTTACTTTGTCTTTTTTTCTCTTTCTTCATCATGTAAAGCACTTTGAGCTTGTGAGATATGGCCGGCAATTCATCCCGGCCAATATCCCCAGGCCGCCAGATGGAGCCCTCCTTGCAGTATAGAGGTGCCCCGAATGCCAGCAGGGAATTATGGACCGTGGACTTATAATGTACAGCCCTGCTGGATACCAAGGGGGCCGCCAGGAGTCGCTGCAGGGAGGCCCAGGGATTTATATTTCCCATTTTGCCCGGAAGTATTTCCAAGTCACGGGAATGGAAGAAATGATATACTTCCGGGCTGAAGAAAAAGAGAAGTTTTTACCAGACCCAGAAGTGTTGGATAATCACATGGACTGAGGGCTCAAACACTTCCAGGTCAAGGACTATAAAGGACTCTAGGAAATCCCAGACGGACGAGCTGAGTTGGGAGGCAGGGTGGCTAAGCGTCTGGGAGATTGGAGAGTTTGTTTATTGGAGTATTGTTTATTTATTGGAGTATTTGGAAGTGGAGGGTGCTTTGTGCACTTATTATTATAATAAATAATAATTATTTGGACTTTTACCTGGTGTCAGACGTGGGTACAAGGGAGCGAGAAGTCCCTAATTTGTCACAAGCTACATTATTTGTATGAAAATGTGCTATGTAAATAAAGGTTGTTGTTAATCAGCATTCTCATGTTGTCTTTTTTCCAGTTTCTATAATGGTGTAGAAAACTGATATCAATTCCTAAATGTAGCCTTTTCGGAAAGTTATATAAAAAAATTGTCTTTTAATATGATTGTCTATTGTATATCAAGGAAAAGTTACTACTCTGTGCTTCAAAAACATTTTGTTCGATACATTGACATCCACCTCCTACATCTAACACTCAAATTCCATTTTACAGTAAACACGCCAACGTAATCAATTTTACTGTAAACACACAGTCAAGCACTCCAAAGACACTTTATGGATTCATTTCAGTAATCTTATAACCCACATTATTGGAAATGAGGCATCTGTGCTGGCTTTGAATTGCTTCATTGGTACAAAGTAGAGTATGGCTACAGCTAGCAAAAGTGGCTTTACTAGCAAATCTTTGTAAAAGTGAAAACAAACCCTGAAGACACGACATTACTGAGCATTGAGATAACTGATAGTCTGTCCATCCATTTTCAAGCCACGCTGAATTCAGGTCAAGGAAATCAAACTTTATGCAAAATTACAATAAAAGGTTCTGAAGAACAGACCTGTGGTTCTTGAAATAAGATCACCAGTTAATGAGAATGAGTCATTTTTCTGGATTCCTGCCTTTCTCCCCTTTTGTTTTGGTGATTATAACTCTTTTGATCAAAGGAGGTACTTTTACTACTCCTGGGTTATGAGACAGCATTGCTAATGCCTACACTGTCACAATGCTAATATTCCATTAAGCTTGCAGAATGCTTTCTGTTTTATTTGATTGGCTGAGCTGGTGACATTTCAAAATCAACAGCCTCTTAGAAAACTGCAGATTGGCATAAACAGCAGACATATGGAAAAACTGATTTGAAATTCACAGTTTTTCAAACTGCGCTGTTCCTTCCATCTAGCCAAATTAGTCTTGCTAATTTAAAATTTAAAAGAGACGTGCACACTCTTGACACAGCTATACCGTGGGGATATAATGATTGTAATATATTCACCTGATTTCTCTATTGAGTGTACAATATCTGTTTACAGGTGACTCCGGGTGTCCTTTATTTATAGAACAATTGATCTTAAGAGAAGGATTTTCATTTCCAAAATGCACCAACATATTTTTTTTAATTACTTTTAATTAGTCTTTTACAGATCAACATAGAGGAATTTATAGACAATAAGCAGGACAATAATTATCCACTGGACACAGCTTAGCCATAAGTTTCTACTTTTTTATTTTGCAATCTTCTCTTATCAGGGTTTTATAGTCTTTGCAAGAAATAAAAGGTTATAATTGGCAGTTGAGCTGTTTCTCTCACACTCGCTCAGCATTGTGTTCATTGGCAAGTTTGCTAGTGTTCTGGTATTTATTTTTATTTTTTTGGGGAAGTGAATGAAGTGGGAGGCTTTTCTCGTGCCAGTTCGTTTCATAATGGTTTAAAATACAACATGATGTAATTTACATATCCGACAGTAATTCTATAAAATTGCTAAAAATTACTCTATTTTTCAAATAAATTGAAAATAATGCTTTTCTTAAATGTTCCTCTGTGTGATACATTGTTATATGAAATCAGGATTGCTTGTTCATAATTGGCTTCTTTATAGAAAAATCAAATACAAGCTATTAACCCAACCTCGGGCCTTAGAATAACCTTCAAGACAAGATACAAGCTGTTGTCTTAAAGTCATTGTTTCATTTTAAACATCTAGAGGACAAGCGAAAGTGAGTTATACTTAACTTTATAATGTACTGGTTAGATTAGATTAAATTAGATTAGAGTAGATGGGGTTTTATTTGTCCTTGGGGGAAATTTGGCATTTTACAGAAGCTCTTTAAATAAATAAATACATAAATA
>JANRMT010062825.1:3335701-3375739 GCA_026402145.1 Polypterus bichir lapradei | reverse complement strand
ATATATATACACACACACACACGCATGCACATACACACACACCAGAATGACTAAAAAAGAAGAAAACTGACTTGGCAGTCCCAATCACATTTGGGCATTATGCTGGCATATTGCTGCCGTTTCTTGACGCACTTCTGCGGAAAGTCCTCAGAGTTAGTGTGTCAGAGAGGGGATGTGCAGCGTTGTTCATAGAGGCAGTCAGGTTTGTTTTAATTCTCTCCTTTGCTACCACCTCCAAGGGGTCCAGAGTGTGTCCTATAACTAATCCTGCCCTTTTAATTAGTTTGTTGATTCAGTGGGCCTCTCTTGAAGTGATATGACCATCCCAGCATACCACAGTGTAGAAAATCGCACTGGCTGTCTCAGAGATGTAGAACTGGGGAGGCCTCACCTGGATTACCGTCTTCAGTTTTGGTCTCCAGGCTACAAAACAGATAAAGCAGCACTAGAAAAAGTCCAGAGAAGAGCAACTAGGGTTGATTCCTGAGCTGCAGGGGATGAGTTATGAGGAAAGATTAAAGGAGTTGAACCTTTACAGTTTAAGCAAACAGAGATTAAAAAGAGACATGATTGAAGTGTATAAATTATAAAAGGAATTAGTACAGTGGATCCAGGCACTTACTTTAAAATGAATTCAACAAGAACACGGGGGCACACTTGGGAGCTCATTAAGGGTAAATTGCATACATACGTTGTAAGTTTTACTTCACACAGTGAACTTATAGATACATTGAATAAGTTGCCAAGTAGTGTGGACAGTGGGACTTTAGGGACTTATAAAACTCAGCTCGATGTTGTTTTGGAGGAATTAGTTGGATAGGATTGGTGACCTTTGTTGGGCTGAACGGCCTGTTCTCGTCAGAAGTTTCTGTATTGTTCTAATGTTGCGCTCTTGTGAGGTGTGATGTTTGAAGTCATGGGCATAACCTTAAGACCCTGGATATCAATAGTCATGATCGAGATGGGTCAGGGTGAGTGAGCAGACAATAAATAATTAGAATGCAAAGGGATAGCAGAAATGTTCAAAACAAACAGTGCATTTCATTAAATAAATACATCCATTAAATCATGTCAAATAAAAATGGCATCTTTAAGTACAAATTGTTGGATAAATCCGATAAATATATTTAAAATCACAAAGATTGAAAGGTAAAAACTATCCACTCTCTTTCTCTGTACTTCCACTCCAGGATATCTGGAATTTCCAGTACATACCGCGTTGCATCCCAGTCTACCACACAGACCTGAACTGCCACTTCAGCCTAAAGCCCACAGCTTCCCAGGGTGCCTTGCCCTTCAATCGGATGCCACTGTGTCTTCATCTTCTGGGCAAGCTCCTGTGGCCTCTCTGCATAGTATCCATTCCAGTGCTTGATTATAGCCATGATACAGAACCTCCACACGGCCCTCGGTCTTGCTCTCAGTGATTAGTCAACATAGCTGACTTACCTACTGCATTTTGCAAGTGTTTGCCCAGTTCTGAAGATTGCTCAAGTCTTTTTATTTGTTTTTCCCATCTTCTCATTATCTGCTATCTGCTAAAGAGATCAGTCTCCTCTTACCTGTACTCTGTCTCTCCTGTGAGTTAGCCAACTTGACATTCAGAATTTATCTTTGGTGTATGGCTGTATCAAAGGCTTTTTGAAAGTGTAAGTGAATTATGTTTTGTCAACTATTCCAGCTGCCTGCTCAAAATAATCTAAAAGATTGGCGTGGCAAGATCTTCCTCTCATAAATCCATTCTGGCTTTTACTTAGTATGATGTCTCCCAGCAGGTAGTTTTCTAGTGTGTTTCTACCTATCTGTGCAACCTGTCTGAGACGAGTTGAAATGTAAATAATCACCACAGACCTCAGTATTAACATTTGCAGTGCACCCTCTATTAGAATGTATTTTGTAATGTATGTAGTAATAAAATGCACTGAACTTGTCTTTCCAACAGATGGTGCACCACAAACACTTATAATGATAAACTGCATTACTACAAATGTTTGTGATGTGCCATCTGTTGCAAGAACAAGTGCAATGCATATGTATCTGCTATACGTCATTTGCTATGGAATTTGTAAAAGCAGCGTTAATGTTTATGATGTGCCATCTATTGGAATGATAAATGTTTATGATGACAGAGACATGAAAACTGGATAGACACACAGACACACATACACTTATCCTTTTATTAAGATGGATAATGGTTTCCATAATTTCACATATTACAGAAGTAAGACTTATTAGTCTGTAATTGTCTGATATATTTTGTCTCTCTTCTTGTAGACTGGAGTGACATTTGCTATTTTCCAGTTATCCAGTACTTCTTTACTCTGAAGTGACAGCTTAAATAAGCCTAATAAATTTATAAATTACGTCTTTCATTCTAGTATAATTGATAAAATCCAATCCGGTCCAGGAGTTTTATTAGTCTTTATCCCAAGATGGATAAAGATGGCAATTACACTTTTCACCAATTTAATAAGAGACAATTAAGTAGAAAATAATAAGGATAAAGTTTGCAGGAAAAGAATAAATCCTTGTGTAGTACAATTATGGCAGCAATCCACATCTTCTTCATTTATGTTCAATAGGAAATATTAAAGTTGTGTGATTGAAAGTGTAAACAAAATGAAGGAAAGAACTGGTCATTTAACTTGAAAAATGAATAAAAACTGGAATCTCCTTCTGGGGAATTCATTTCTAGACAAAGCCCATTCATTTTTTTCTGAAATGTAATTATATGAACATCCACCAAAAGCTAATAAAACTGTCTTAGCAAAGGATCAATTAATTCTAGGTGAATTTTTCACTTGCACTTGACCATAATGAGTCTGTAATAATAGCAGATTTTACGCTCGACTATAGCATCACCTCCTCATAAATATCTAGGCAGAGACATACTTTCTCTTACCGTATAAAACTTCCCTTTTCAACTATCATTTCAACAGAAGAAATCCCTCACCGCCTAGTCAAGTCTCATCGGTCAGTCTGTCCTCCCCAGTAAGACTTCAAATAATTTGGGCCAAACCTCCCTGATAGAAATCTGTGGCCACCTGCTTTTATGTTCTCATCTGTGCTCAAATAGTTTGATAAATTAGCTCAGTCCTGAAAAGCCTGTCACCATTAGACAGGCTTCAGACATTAAAGGGGGACATCCCGCTGACTTGCTGCAATAACATCTTAATAACGTATATTTTTCCATTTCAGTGCATTTCATTCTGTCTTTTGAAACTACGCTTGATCTGTTCAAATTCTCTGAAAAGATTTTTTTGAACAGTTAGAAATGATGTGACTGCACCACTAATATACACTGAAAATATTTCATGAATAAGAAAAATTTGATATTGATGTCTGGTGGCATTCTGAGCATTAAAAGTCTGAGAGTTTGCATGCAAATATCTTGCATTTCTTTCAGATTATTCGGTACTTCTATGACTGAGAGGTGCACTTAATAAGGGCAGGGGGAACTTGCCTGTTTCAAAATCTGTGATAAAAATATATGAATTTATTAGCCAGTGATATTATGTATTTAAATATTATGTATAAAATCCAAATGCGTGGGGTGCCAACCTGGTGTCACGCACGTGTGCATGGGAGGAAGCTAAAGGGCCTGAATGATAGCAATTCCATGACAGACCAGGAGGTGGCAGACTGCGCTAACTCTTTCTCTCACTTCTCTGCAGACCTGTTATGGGAAATTCCACCTGGCCCTGATGACATCACTTCCAGTTTCCTGGCCTATCGATGACATCACTTCCTGTCCTGGCCCCAGTGACACGACTTCCGGTTCTGGCCCTATTGATGACGTCACTTCCTCCACTCTCCTTTAAAGCCGCCATCTTTTTACAAGCAAATCAGTTCTGTGCTGGACTCAAACCTGTACACATCTGTACAACCAAGTTAGCCTTTTGCAGCCAGGAATATTATACAGGTGGCTGCCCCAAACCATTTTTTGGCTCCTTTATTTGTCTGTCTTTGACACTGGCAAAACCTTGTTTAATTCAAGACAGAAAAGAAAAACATTCAATAAAACATGCACTCGATGGCACTCTCTCGCTCGGACAGTTCCCCTGAGATAGTGCTATTTTATAGGACACAGCCTTTCTCTCTCTTTCTCTATGGCAGGCAGGTCCGAAATGAGATGCCACCTTCCCGGAGCATCTCCCTTTTATAGTGAGCAGACCGGAAGGGGTGGGGTTTCATTGGCTCTGTTGCCCTCAAGGGGAGGCTGCTCGAGGTTGAGGGAAAAAGGAGACAAAATTGTTAGCGACAGTGCCCCCTCTCACCCTAGGGTGATACCACATACCTTAGCTGAGCCTGGAAGGTGGCCCTCTGGCGCTCATGCATGACAATATATTAAATTATATAAGTTTAGAAACAGCGCATTGGTACACAGCTGCATCTTGGGTTTGCATCCCAGTTTTTGTCTGAGGGGTGTCACACACAAATGCGATTGGGAGACAGTTTACAGGCTCAAATAAATGTATATTCCCGCCAGACCGGGGGTTGGCACTGTACTCTAAATCTTTCTTCTCTTTTACTTGCAGAACAACTGAAGAACCAGCCCAATAATTCCTTTCGGCTAAAAAACTCCTCATGATGTCACTTCTGGTTCCACCCCTCAACAACCAAAACAGCAGGAAGAAAATAGCAGCTGTGAATACTAGCAATGGTCACTTTAATTAGAATAAGCAAGTTAGAGAATGCTATAATATTGTTGAACCCACTTCATCCAATTTGGGGTCATGAGAGGATGAAGCCTACCTTGGCAACATTAAGCGGATGTCATACTGCACAACACCTTGGCATAGGTGGTGTCAGGTTTGATGACTACAGTTGCTGATCTTGTCACCTGAGCATACCAGGAAGAATGGAATAAATTGCCTAAATCCAGTTCTGCCAAGCTTGCAGAGACTTACCTACGAAGACTCGAAGCTGTAATTGCTGTCAAAGAAGCTTTTATAAAGTACTGAGTTAAAGGTCTAAATACTGTACTATTATGATTGAAGCATTTCAGTTTTTTGATAATAAATTTGCAAACTTTTCTGAAAACACAATTTCAGTTTTGTCATTATAGGTTATCAGCTGTAGTTTGAAGGGCAAAAATGGCAGATTTATGGATTTGAAAATAAGTGTACAATGCAATAAAGTTTGAAGAGAGTGAAGGCGTTTAAATACTTTATGAATTCACGGTGCAAGTCAAAAATCTATTGTTAAACACAAAGTGAAGCATTTACCTGTTTCATAGGCCAAATGATCATTGCACTGTCAGAACTGGAGAAGAACAGGCCGAACTGCTGATGTGTCACACTCTAGCAGTGCCCGTTAACATTCTTCTCAGTTAGTTTCAAAGAAATTCCTATTACATTTCTAAGCTCAATTTAAATGGTCCATGAGCTACATAGCATATTTCTTCCCATTCTCAGTCTGAACACCAAGTTGCTCTTGGCCTTTGTCATTTTATCTTTCATTACCCAGTTTTCAATATGCCATCTAGTGTTTATTACAGTAACTTATTATGGTCAGACTTCTCAGGCACTGAGCTCTTTTGACAGTAACAAATGGCAGTGTTTTTAACATTGTCAAAGGCCATGAAGTCTTTTTCACACCAGATTAAAATACTAAAACACACACAGGCATACACATAACCTAATAATTGTTCAGTGGATAAGCTGCACTTTATAGGAATAATTTATGGGAATTAAATATTTACAGCCTGTCCAGGAGAGCTGCACCATATGAATGAAGCGATCTGTTGCCTTGCCATTTTTCCTGTAGAAAATCAGTAATATGATTTTTTTTGCTCTAAATTCAAATTTTTTTGATCTAAATAAGAATAAGTACATTTTATTTTCATTTTGGATGACTGTTAGCCAAGTTGTAGTTCATATATATATATACTGTATGACTGATGTTACATGAACTCAGTGAAGTTACCTTCTTACAGAAAGTGCAAAATTGTAAAAGTGAAGAACTCCCCATTTAACACTAGAATTACAAAACCCTACGAAAAAACTCGTAAACCCGGCCCACCTTAAATCCCTTCGCACCTCTCCGTCAGTGTCTTTTGTCTTGTAAATGTGTTGATCAACACAAGCATCAAGCAGCCTGCTATACCATCCCCCCCTCCCACCGCCGCAGAAAGGGCAAAAAGGTCTCCCAACTCGAGCCTTGATTATCTTGGAGTGAAGTGCTGGAGTTTTAGAGGGTAAATAATAGATCGTTATTTGGAACACATGCATTTCATGTGTGTTCTGTTTCTACAAAAATCTATGTAAACTCATCATTAAAACAGAAACATTTTCATGTTTTAGTAATAAATGAGAAAATGTAGACATAAACTGTAAAATGTGTGAAGCCTGAAGCCCAAAGATCAAATAAACACTTTCACAAAATGTGCAGGGTTAATACGACAGCTTCCATGGTATAGCGGTAAGAGCTGCTGACTTGTAATCAAGAGGCCGTCGGTTTGACACCAGCTGCCTCATAAATTTACCGTTTTGAGTAGTGAGCTGCTTTTATTGTTAATATTATACAATAAAAACATACATTTAGTTTGCTTCTACAACAGCCAGTGTAGATTTATAGTATTTGCAAAAGTAAGCGTTTTTATCATTTTTATCCTCTCAATCATGATCTTGCCCAGTCTCCACATTTTGGTGCATGGTGCTGTTTCTTTTGTACTCCAAGACATGCTGGGGAAAGAATAGCACAGAGAGGTCAGTTCTGCGCTATATACAATCATCAGATTCAAATGTTAACAGTTCCCACACAGCCAAGGACCATCCTTCCAACATTTACAACACGTGTACCTGTTGCAATTTAAACATTTCTCTCTGTGCTGTGGTTACTATTACACTGAAGCGGTACCTGACACTGACTGAGAAAAGTGAACAGAGTCAGATCGGGTGTAAATTTATGGTACTTGTAAAAGTTAGCACCGGCTGTTACAGACGCAAATCAAATGTATGTTTTTACTGTATAATAGTAACAATAAGAGCAGCTCACTACTCAAAATGGTAAATTTGCACAGCACCCAGAATTGAACCGGGGGACTCTTGATTACAAGTCAGCAGTTCTTACCACTACGCCATGGAAGCTGTTGTATTATCTATGTACCTGTTATGAAAGTGTTTATTTGATCTTTGGACTTCAGGTTTCACACATTATACAGTTTATGTCTACATTTTCTCATTTATTACTAAAACATGAAACATGTTTCTGTTTTAACGATGTGTTTACATAGATTGTTGTAGACACGGAACACATATGAAATGCATGTGTTCCAAATAATGATATATTTTTTACCCTCTAAAACTCCAGCACTTCACTCCGTGATAATCAAGGCTCAAGTTGGGACAACTTTGTGCCCGTTCTGCCGCGGTGGGGGGATGGAATAGTAGACTGCTTACTGCTGGTCTTGATCAGCACATTTACAAGACAAAAGACTCTGATGGAGAGGCACAAAGAGATTTAAGGTGGGCTGGGTTTACAAGTTTTTTTCGTAGGCTTTGGTAATTCTAGTGTTAAGGCCAGGAGGGCCTGGCATATTTCAGGTGTTTATTGCAATGTATCTTTTTAAGATTATTTTAAAGCTAATTGCCATAAAATTGTGATTCCTTAGCACTTAGAAGGGGAACCTGTCAAACCTAACTAGTAAAGAAACTAGCAAACACAGAATCTTTATTATGACATGTGAGTCGCTGCTTTGCACCCAAAAAAACTGCTTTATTCAACTGGAAACAGGAACAGCGAGGTTATTTATTGCAGCAGTAGCTACCACTCTGCTACACACAGTCATAGCAAACAGGCAGGGCCAGGGTCGGGGCCAGGTCAGTGGCCAAGTTATAATGTTCCCTGCATCACCCATTGGGTGACAGACACGTTGCACATGGAGGTGGTGAGCTTGCAATTGCCTCTCTGATGCCATGAACCTGCAAGGCACAGTGAACCTGCAATTGCCTCAGCAATGGACAAGCAGCGTCAATCGCATTTCGCCATGTCACCCCAGTTGGGGAGGGTCTCAAAAGGGTTCAAAACTTTCACATTATCAATAAAAGATGCTCGGTGGCACAAAAATAAGATCTGAGGCACTCAAAGGCAAAAGAGGTTGCCTGAAACAACATGGCAATCCACAGATAATGAAGTCAAAAGATACAAATCCCAAGAATGGTCAAAAGACAGAACATAAAGGTCAGAACTCCATAAAATCAATAATCACAAAAGAAGAAATATACACCACAGGACTCACCAATGGCAGTGCATTCAATGAACCGTCAGGGACTGTAATGGGCAGTTGGCTCCACTTCTTGGATGAATACATAGATAAGATACATAGACATATAGAGATTACTTGATCAGCAGTGTTACTGTTAGTATAAAAAAATGATCTGAAGAGATAAAAAGAAGAAATCTGAACCCCAGCTAGTGTGGGGAACTCTGGCTGAAACAGAACACTAATTGCTGTCTCTTACTCAACTTTTTCATTTGTGAAGTTTCTGAACTCTGTCTAGGAGCCCAACCAACACAACGACATGCCAAAGCAGGACTGACACATCTGTGGAGGACTACTTATCTGTTGCCGAGGCACTCATAGGTTTGCAGTGAAGCAGCCTAGTGCCACAGAAACAACAACGAGCTAACTGAGATCGTGATATATGCGTCTGTTGCCGATGGGTGATACAAGGAACATTTTAAATACAGGGAACAATATAACTTGGCCACTGACCAACTCTGCCCATTTGCTGTGTTTGTGTATAGAAGAGTGGTAGATCCCACTGCAATAAATAACTCTGCAGTTCCTGTTTCAAGTTGAATAAAGCTGGAAAGAACAGAGACTCAGCCTTGTGTTTTGGGGTGCAAGACTCACGCGTCACACATTATTATAATAACATAGCATTCTCAAACTCACTTTAATAACTTTAGGGTCATTTGCGGCTAGAGTAGCATTGGAGGTCAAACAGAAAAAAGACAATCGCAGTGCCTGCTCACACATATCCACAACTGTGTGTTGCAGCCAATCTGGAATGTGATTTAACCAAAATGGCATGTCTTTGGGGATGTGGGAGGTAAACTCATGCAGATACAAGTAGAACTTGCAAACTCAGAAAACACAGAAAACATACTGGTCATTGGATTCAAAGCCAGGACACAGGATCCATGAGGCAGTAGCGCTTAACAGTGCACAATGAGAAGGACAACAGGGAGGTGAAGCACATTGCATTGAGTTTTTATCACACCCATCTGGGACTTGGCATGGACCATTGCCTGGAGGGTATGTCAAAGAACTTTCTGGTGTTGGCATGGACCACTGTCTGGGTGAAATACCATGGAGCCATCCAGTAGTTGGTTCAGACCTCTGCCAAGACAGAATGCCAAAAGAATGTCTGGGACTGGAAGAGGCCATATCCTGTTGGGACATTAAAGACTGGTGAAGGAGGTCACCAGGTCAAGGTTTAGTCCTCTGGGCCTGTCAGATGGACACACCAGGAGGCCATCAACTGTACTCCTGCTACAGTTATGGGTGCTTTGCCCTTTAAGAGGAGAGCTGCACTCCGGTGAAGGACTTTGTTTTAACTATGTGGTACTTCCTGGCTGGTTGGAAGTTGAGCCAAGTCACTTTTTAAAAAGTGATCAAGTTTCTCTGCCAGGTGAGCTTGAAGATGGGAAAGAAGTGAAGACACTGACTCATCTGGCTAGGATGAGGAAGGAGTGACCAGATCACCAAAGGCCTAGAGTGAGGCAACAAGGTAGGAAGGTGCTTTTGTGCTTAATTAGGCCCAAAAGCGGCATTGTTTTAGTTGTTGCTCCCAACTTCTCTCCTCTCCTCTCCACTCTCCTTACTTTATATACAGTATTTATGTTATATGTTTCTGATCCATTATATCCTCCCTGGAACACTCAGCCTCTGTTAATAAACTCCTGTTTTGTTTGAACTTTGATGTATCTGGGCATCATTCTGGGTAGAGAATTGCTCAGAAGTGCCCCCAGCAATTCACAAGCATGCAAACTGATTGTTACAATCAAATTATAATTAAAAACCTAACAGTTTTTGATTGACTTTGTTTTAACTTTTAGCCTGTGAAATCAAAATAATCTTACGTTGCCCTAATCAGGAAAAGATTTACTTTGTTCCTGTGGCCTTCAGCATATTGTCATGCTGTCTCCCTGTCTTTTACTACTTCTCTTTCACAATTCTTTTTAAATAGTATTTAAAATAACAGATCATTTTCAAAGAATTGTTATGAATGAGAATGTTGAAAATGTACTCATCTCCCGTGTATATCAGGCTCAACAGAATCAAATGCCAGCTAACAGGGCTTTAACATGGCACACAGAGTTACACCAGAAGTAAACCAGAGACACTCATGTATACAATTCATAAATATACACTGCGGCATCGTGTCGAGTGTAGTCTCAAAGTGTGAAGATGTTTATAGTAAAAATCTGTACACTGTGGGCCTCCATAACCAAGTCTGTGGATAGCTCAAAAGCTGGGAAAAGAGGGAGCAATAACCCACATGGGCTCAATGTAGAATGGCAATTTAAAATAAAAATTAAAAACATATCTTTGGGATATGGGAGCAAAACCACAGTTAACTAGAAAAACCTTAAAGACATGGTAATAGAATTCTGCAAATGCCTGCCATTAGAATTCACATTACTGGATACAAGAAGCAGCAGCACTATGTTGCCATACTGGCAATTTATTTTGACACACTCTAAACCTGAAAAGTATATATACAGTATCAATTAAAGTATTTATCTACTTGGAAATGTTCACACATTAATAATAATAATCTATCTATCTATCTATCTATCTATCTATCTATCTATCTATCTATCTATCTATCTATCTATCTGTCTATCTATCATGAAAGAAACAGCTGGACACACAACAAAGGTTTGGGGCAGCCACCCTTATAGTTTCCCTGGCTGCAAAAGGCTTTAAAGTAGCATACAATGTGTACAGGTTACAGCACAAAACAGAACTGGTTAAGTATGGAGGATGAGGTGTTTTTATAGGTGGTTCACAGGAAATGACATCCTCGGAGCTGGGACAGGAAGGATTTCTCATGTTTGGTCTGCGGAGAGAAAAGAGAGAGTTTTATAGCACCCCTTGCCCCTCTGGCCTGGCATGGAATTGGCGTTTCCTGGTCCCTTTGGTTGACTCCCAAGCGCACGTGTGTGACAATATCTGTATATATATATGTCTATGTATATCTATATCTCTATCTATATCTATATCTTATATATAAAGGACTATGCATGGAAGTGTGTATGTCTGTCTGGCCCAGAAGTGAGAGGTGGAGTCAGAGTAAGGGCTCTGCCTACGAAGAAACAGAAAACTCACTTAGCCGCTAATAACACAAGTGAGGCCAGCAAGTCAGCAAAACGAAACCTCAGAAGAAAGACAAAGTCGCTTAGCCACTAACATCGGCAAAACAGCATCCCTTTTACTTTTGTTCCCACCACTAATGCACAAGCAATGCAAGCACGTCAGCAAAATGAATCCTCCTAGGAGAGAGATGCCCAGAGTAGCTCCTTTCAATAACCTGACATCTCTACATTTCAATTTTTTTTGGACGATTTCAATAGTTTCTAGGACCCCAGGCTTTTTACAGCACAGGCTTACACAGCTAGTAATAATAATAATATATTTAATTTATATTGTGA
Organism: Polypterus bichir lapradei; assembly: GCA_026402145.1. Taxonomy (NCBI): domain Eukaryota; kingdom Metazoa; phylum Chordata; class Cladistia; order Polypteriformes; family Polypteridae; genus Polypterus; species Polypterus bichir. The sequence goes on along the minus strand of JANRMT010062825.1, from coordinate 3,364,072 downwards.
GATTTTTGAGACCCCAACAACCCCCCCAACTGCATTGTGCACTGAAACTCTGTTAACGCAGGCAGAGATCGGTTGTCTGCTGCCAGTGCAGCTTGATGTCTCACCACGTAACGTGTCTGTCGGCCTATGGTTGATGCAACACAGGGAAACATTTCAAATCGGCCACTGACCTGGCCTCACGCTCACTTTCTATCTTGTGCAGGAAGGCTGTCTGTTCTTTTGATTTGAGAAGCGAGCGAATACAGGGCAATGTCATTGTCACTGCTTGTATGCTGCGTGTGTTTAAATGACAACTCTTAAGTGACAGCTCCTATTTGAATAAATGCTTTGAGAATCTTCCTGTCTTCATAACAATAAAGCTGATTTTTTTTGGAAAACTGGACTCACCTTATTCTTTCTTGTGCAAGTCTGTGAACCACACATCACCATATATTGTTACACAACATCGAATCAAAGTGAATTTAATTTGGCTTTTTTGGCACTGATCAACAGAAAGAAAAAGTCTTCAATGTCAAAGTGAAAACAGATCTCTACAAATTGGTCAGAATTAATTATGAATATAAAATACTAAATAACTCATCGAGTAAAGTATACACCCCTCTAACACGACACACCTAAAACATCACTGCTCCAGCCAATTGGGCTTTGAAGGCCACATGATAAGTTCAATGGTGATCACCTGTCTGGGGTTTCCATTCATTGTTTTATAAATGTACTTTATTTAGAAGGGCCAATTTGTGGTGAGTCAGTATGGTGATCTAACCTACACAATAAAGACAAAAGAACATTCCAAGCAGCTCCAGGAAAAAAGGTGATTGAAAGGCAAAAGCCAAGGAATGGAAACAAAAAAATATCAAAGTCAATCAATATATAGTTAAATCAACTATTAGGGACTGGAAAGTACATGACATTATCTGTAAATCTGCCAAAAGCAGGCCTTCACAAAAATTATAAGATTGTGCAAGTGTAACAGGGTTAATCTGGTTTTCCATGTGTCACACACGGGCGAGTAGGAGACAGCTGAAGGGCTTAAGTAATGTTAATACCACATCCAACCAGGGGAAGGCGGGGAGCACTGACTGTCTTTCTCAGTTCCCTGCAGACCTTTTCCGAGAAATCCTACCAGGTTCCGGTACCTCAATGACATCATGTCCGGCCCAGACGACGGCACTTCCAGGTCCCACCTTGTCAATTACGTCACTTCCGGGTCCTGGGCCATTCGATGATGTCACTTCCGGGTCATGCCCCTTTGATGATGTCACTTCATCATGGGCCTTTGAAGCAACCATTTTACCACCATGGAATCAGTTCTATTTTGGACTCAGTGTTGTGAACATCTCTGTTCAATTCTACAAACCTTTTGCAGCTAGAGATATTATACAGGTGGTTGCCCCAAACCTTTTTATGATCTCTGGTCTGTGTTTATATCACAGTGGCATAGCCGGCAGGATCCCATCCCAGAAGAAACCAGGACAGGACCTAAACTTCAGTCAGGTAGGAAAGTATCGGGGCCAAGTTTCTGGGTGGGGAGTTCATCAGGTGGTCAGGAAAGACTCAGTGCAGGCTCTGCTCCTTAAGTGCAACCCTGGGCTAGTATCTTACCAGGAGAGTGTAGGGGAGACATACAGACGTGGGCTGGTTTCTGGGGATGAAACAAAAAGGGCTTATTATGCTCTCTCGGACGAGAGAGCTGAGCCGCCTATTGGGACCAAGGACCCAGATAAAATGGGTTAACCCCAGACCAGCAGGCAAGGAGAATAAAAACATGGAAATTCGATCCTAAGGAATCAGTTCAGGGGCAAGCTATGGCCTTCTGGGAACAGGTGTCATTTTGGCTAAGGCCATTTGATTTAACCCCATTCCAAATAGTGCAGCAAATAGCCTGCTTTATATTTTTACAAGGACTTCCCCAGCACTTTGCCCAGCCGGTCTGGGGAGAATTCCATTCAATGGAGGAGCTGATACAGCTCATAAAAAAACATAATCCAGCCTCAAAATCTGGGAAAACAGAACAGTCCTCTAGTGGATTCCCTAGAGATTACCCCCTACACCATAGGTCTTTTCCACATACACCGCAGCCTGTTCCAAAGTCCCCGGATCGCTTGGCGGACAACCTATCCGGGAGCGAGGCGGAATGTAGGAGAAGTGTGGAGGGTGGTTTGTGTGCCCTTGCTAATCCTCTGATGGTTTCACATACAGGACAAGTAGTCGTAAATGCATTGTTCGACGCCAGCAGCAACATTTCCATTGTTGATTGCCGATATGTCTTAACACGACAATGAATGAAAGTAAAGACCAGTATTAAATGTATTCACGGAGAAGTCCGTACCTATAAATCTGCCCTAGCTTTTATTTCTCAAGGAGGATCAATATAAAAATTCCCTGTAGCAGTCCTCCCCGATCCACCTTTTCCAGTAATTCTAGGGCGGGACTAGTCTAATAATAAATGCGGTGAGCTACAGACTACTCCCAATCCACACTTGGGCCTAGTTATAGATGAGGATGATTCATCTGATGCTGTCTCCACACCGTGTACTCAGCCAGCCGAGAGAGGTATGGAAGCCTGTGAGGAGGACGAAGAGACTTCGGTACTGTCGCAGGTGGAAACATCATCCACATGCACCTTGATGGTTTGGGACGAATCTCCGAAAAAGCCTTAGAGCAGATCAAGCTCAGATTTTATTGGCTGGGAATTAATGAGGAGGTTCACCGTTTTTGTACTTCTTGTCCGGAGTGTCAATTAAGGCAAATTCCTAGGAAGGACCGTGCTCCTCTCGTTCCTCTTCCTCTAATTTGATGTTCCCTTTGAAAGAATAGGGGTCGATATAGTGGGACCCATAGAACCCTCATCCTGAGGACATAAATATATATTAGTTCTTGTGGATTATGCGACCCGAACCCGGAAGCTGTTCCTTTGCACTCAGCTACATCTAAAGCAATCACACGGGAACTAGTAGGGATCTTTGCGCAAATCGGTATCCCTAAAGAAGTCCTAACGGACCAAGGGACACCTTTTACCCCGGAAACCTTCAGGGAAACGGCCAAATTACTGAAAATAAAGCACTTAAAGGCCGCGGTGTATCATCCTCAAACCGACGGTCTAGTAGAGAGGTTTAACCAGACTCTCAAGCAGATGCTTCGCAAGGTGGTCAGCGGGGATGGGAGGAATTGGGATCAACTCCTCCCACGTGTTCTATTTGCATACCGGGAAGTCCCACAAGCCTGTACGGGGTTCTCACCTTTTGAATTATTATACGGTTGACAACCCCGGGGTATATTAGATATTTTGAAAGAAGGTTGGGAAGGAGAGGCTCTTCCCTCTACAAATATATTGCAATATATCGCACAATTACGTGATAGATTTGGAAAAATTCGGCCTATTCTAAAAAGTCATATGGAAGAGGCGCAAGTAGCACAGGCCTGTTATTATGATCGTGGCACGACACTCCGAGAATTCCATACGATGGGAACGTGTCATGGTGTTGGTTCCTACCTCCCATTACAAATTACTCGTCCATTGGCAAGGCCCTTATGAAATTAAGGAGAGGAAAGGACTTGTTGACTATTTGGTGAAACAACCTAATCGTCGACAAAGTGAGCAGTTTTATCATGTAAACCTGCTGAAGCCATGGTATAACAGGGATCTCGATTCCTCCTCCATTCAGCCACGCTCATTCTTTGCTCTAATAGACAACCTTAATTTCGGCGAGGAATTAACTTTCAGACAGGGACGGGAGCTGGAGTCAGCTATCCTGTCCGTTCTAGAGGTGGTGAGTGAAAAACCCGGAAGGACCTCTCTGATTGTGCATGACATAGTGCCTGAGCCTTGAGTTATCAACCAAGAGTGCCCCTAAAGACTCCCGGAGGCAAAGAAAGTAGAAATGGAGCTGGAAATCAAGTGAATGCTGGAACTAGGAGTGATTGAGGAAAGTTTTAGTCCCTGGTCCAGTCCAATCATTTAGGTTAGTAAGCCAGACGGCAGTTGGAGTTTTTGCAATGACTTCCGTCGGCTTAACCAAGTCTGCATTTTTTGATGCTTATCCCATGCCTCGGGTGGACGACTTCCTTGAAAGGCTTGGCCAAGCAAGATTCTTGACCACACTTGACATGACAAAAGGGTACCGGCAGATTCCTTTAACAGATTCCGCAAAGGTGAAAATGGCGTTTAGCACCCCTAGCAGACACTGGCAGTATTGTGTCCTTCCATTCGGGTTACACGGGGCTCCTGCGACTTTCCAACGTCTAGTGGACAAAGTGCTCTGTCCCCATAATGCATATAGTGCTGCCTATCTGGATGACATCGTCATCCATTCCAGCACATGGAAGGAACACGTACAGCAGGTCAGGGCGGTGTTGCGGACACTTGGAAAAGCTGGGCTCTGAATCAATCCAAAGAAATGTTTCTTTGGACTGAAAGAAGCTAAATATTTGGGCTACCTGGTGGGTCGGGGCACCGTGAAGCCACAGTGTTCAAAAGTTGATGCCATTTTAAAAAAAGTCCAAGCATTTTTCGGATTAGCCGGGTACTGCCGCCGGTTTGTACCTCGGTTTTCTGAGAGAGCAGTGCCCTTGACTGATTTGACAAACAAAAGAGCTCCTAACACCATGGTATGGACTGACAAGACGGAAGCTGCATTCTGTGACTTACTTCAGCACCAGTGTTAATCGCTCCTAATTTTTCTCTCCTGTTCATTCTCCAGATGGACGCTTCAGACACAGGCCTCGGTGCCGTATTGAGCCAAAGTGTCAATGGTGTTGAACACCCCATCATGTACCTGAGCCGGAAACTGCTAGATCGAGAGACCAGATACGTGGCGGTGGAAAGGGAAGCCCTGGCAATTAAATGGGCAATTACGCAGTTGAGGTACTACCTCTTGGGCCAGCAATTCACTCTAGTGTCAGATCATGCTCCTTTACAGTGGATGGCTCTTCACAAAAAGTCGAATCCACAGATCACTAGCTGGTTTCTTGACCTACAACCTTACAAGTTTTCACTCTTTCATCGTACGGGCTCTCTCCATACCAACGCTGATGCCCTCTCTCGTGCTCCCGGCCTCTCGGTGCAGGTCACCCGACCCGATGGGTCTTGGCTGAGACGGGGGCCTTCTCACACATGTGCGAGTAGGAGACAGCTGAACGGCTTAAGTAATGTTAATACCACATCTGACTAGGGGAGGGCGGGGTGCACTGACTGTCTTTCTCAGTTCCCTGCAGACATTTCCCAAGAAATCCTACCAGGTTCCGGTACCTTAGAAGACGTCACTTCCTGGCCCTGCCACCTCGATATTGTCACTTCCGGTCTAGACGACGTCACTTCCGGGTCACGCCCCTTTGATGGCGTCACTTCCTGTATGGGCTTTTAAAGCCGCCATTTTACCACCATGGAATCAGTTCTGTTTTGGACTCAGTGTTGTGAATATCTCTGTTCAATTGTACAAACCTTTTGTAGCTAGGGATATTATACGGGTGGCTACCCCAAACCTTTTTATGATGTCTGGTCTGTGTTTATATCACACATGATATATTTGTACTTTGGGTTTTGTTTTTTTTGTATTTTTCCAAAATTGTTATACTACTTTTATGTAATACTACCTGTGTAAGCCTGCGCTGTAAAAAGCCTAGGCTCCTAGAAACCACGGATTCTGGCACTTCAATCAATGAATCGCATCTGTTGTGTATTAGCAGCTCCTCGTCAGTTTCGTTTTACTGACGTGCTTGCCTCTGTTGTCTATCAGCGGCTAAGTGAGCTTTTCTCTCCTCGGAGGTTTTGTATTGCTGATGTGCTCACCTAGCTTGTGTATTAGCGGCGGCGGTTTCACTTTGGCAACAGAGGTGCTTTCTTTGAGCTTCATGCTGTAGCCTTGCACTTCTGGGCCAGACAGACAGACAGACACACTTCCACACATAGACGTTTATATATAAGACTAGCTAACATAGCTGAAATACCCAGCGTTGACCAGGAGGAAAATAAAGGGTTTTTTTTTTAAATTGTTTGAGAAAAATATAATTAAAAAAAAACACAACTTTAAAAATAAAAATAAATTAACAAACAATGAAGATGGTCTTGTATGTATGTTATCATCCAGTTGATGCTCGGAACTGGCCAAGTCTATTTAATTTCAAAAGCAACAGGGGTGCGGTGGTGCTTAAACAAAAAGAATGCTGGCAGTCACCTCCAGTTCACCCACTAGTGGTCGTTCCGAGTGTCAACTGGATAATAACATGCATACAAGACCGCAAGATCACCCCCTACCCTACCCAGAAGGGGGTGGGTTAGGGTTGATTTCACTCTACAGTATTTTTAGTCAACCATTGAGAAACATGTGTACAAAGTTTCATGAAAATCGCGCCAACCATTCGGAAGTGATGCTTGAACATACGTACATAAACACAAACATACATTAACTTTTATAAATATAGATGTACATAAGGTTAGGTAGGAACCAACCATTGGGAGAACATGTGTTGCAGGCTCTTGGTTGGGGTGCATTTACGTATTTAGGTTGGTAGAGAAAAAAAAGTTGAATAGAAGCACCCCAGAAAATTGTGCAAGAGCCTCGTTTTATGTTACAATTGCTTTCTTTTTTTCCGTTTGCTCTCTCAGAGTGTGTAAAATGGCTGAGATTCTTAAAAGCAATTCTCTGCTTTCTGTGTTTTAGCCAATTCTGCACCCATCTACACACTATACCCTTTAATGGCCAACCTGTCATGTGGGTCCTTTAAAATGCTTTTTGAAAATCCAGATAAATAACATTATATGCACCTCTCTGAATGTGCTTTTGTTGCTTCCTCATAGAATTCCAGCATATTAGTGAAACGCAACATCCTCTGTCTGAACTCATGCTGACTGTTATATTACTGTGTGGTCCACCTGTACAACAAAATGTCATTCTCTATCACAGTAACTTTATAAAAGGCTTTTAGGCATTTTTGTCTGGAGCGTATCTGTTGAGATAATGGCAAAATTAATCGTAAGTGTCTAAAGACAGCATTGAATGTGCAACACATAGCCTATTTCAGCTGTAATGGATATAATATCATTGAAATAAAAAATAGAAGGCTACAAAAGCAACTGAAAAAAGGGTTTGGAGATAAAATTGTAAATCGACAAAACAGTGGTCAAAACAGAGATATCAAAAAATCCCACCCCATGACTTAATCTGAGAGCTGTAGCATAAATTTTAATAACCGGAAGACTACATAGAAAAGCACAAGTTTTTTGATTGAGTATCCACAACCTTGGACAACTTGGAAGTGCACAATGCTGACCTTAAGACTTTTGTGACATTGAGGTGTCAGCTTTTCATAACATAACACAGATTAAAAACTGAAAACAGACGTTCACAATATGGCACCCTCATGAAAAACCAAATGGTACTGAGAAATAACATAAATAAGACTTAATAATACAAACCAAAAAGTAAAAAGAAGATGGAAGCATGGCGAACGTTCAGGTATGTCTGGAGACTTTGTTAGCTGGTTTGAGAATTTGTATATTTTCTAGTGACTTCATCAAAGAGTTATCACAATTTGTTGCCTATTTTGCTAACAATGAGTCACATTCAAAAATAATAGTGACAACAGAATTTAATTCAATGAATTATTAGTAGCGCTGTTTGATCTGATTCTATTAAATGTTTTCTTTTTTAATTAAGTTAGACTTGATCATACAGAATATTTTCTTCAAATAAAATTAAAAATAAATAATAATTACATAATATAGCAAGAAATACTTAATACATGCTTAATCACTGTAACATAAAGTGTCACAAGACATTTTTCATACAGTTCATCAGAAATTATGTCACTTTTACTTTTTTACTTATATGGCCATGAAAAACGTGCCACTTTCCCACTTCAGTTTCAGGGACCAGTAGAAGGGACATGCCGTGATTTTGCTTCAATAATGCCACCACATAGACACACAGATGAGCGTGGTGTGGGGCAGAGGTACAAGCCACACTGTTATCATATAAAGAGATGTACCCTGGCATTCTGATACAGAAAGGGATAATCTGTATATATATATCTCCTTATATATAATTTGATACTATCCGTATGTATGGTGTTTGCAGCAATTCCTCGAGCAGCCACAAGCGCAGCAGCCACGGGAAGATGCGTATGAAACAAAGTCACATGACTGATGTGGAACGTAGACTTGCTATTGCGACCACACATACACAACGAGCACAACAAACAGATGAGCAGTGTATGGCTAAAAGTGCTACTAACGCTGAAAGAAATCGTGCAAATCGGACACAAAGGACAGATGAAGAACATGTGCTACAGAATCCTACTTATGCTGACAGATATTGTGTCTGCCATGCACAAGCGACTGAAGAAGCTCGAACAGCTGCAAATGCAGCACGGTTTGAAAGACATTGAGCAGCCCATGCCTTGCGGCGGCCAAAAAGGTCTATTTTAACCACAAATCAGTGCCATGATAACAAAATCATTTCAAGGACTTAACAAAACAAATAATTCTTTGCAGAGAAAGTATGGATTTCACAAACGTTGAATTTGTAGCCCGATTCGATCGGGCTCCCAGTCGCTGGTATATACTGTATATATGTATATATATATATATATATATATATATATATATTATACTGTATATATATATAAATATATGGAAAGACAGCTCCCGGACACAGACAGACAGACACCAGAATGTCCAAAACACACTCCTTTATTTATCACCACCACCACAATGCCTTATTCTCTCTCTCTCTCTCTCTCTTTCTCTCTGATCTCCACTCCCCTCCTCACAAGCTCCATCTCCTTCCTCCCAGCTCCGACTCGTCTACTGAGGTAGGCGGCCCCTTTTATAATAACCCAGATGGGCTCCAGGTGCTCCTGGGATTTCTTCCAGCAGCACTTCCTGGTGTGGCAGAAGTGCTGCCATCCAGGGTTCCGTAACTGTTCGGGCACCCCCTGGTGGTGGCCACGTCCTCCCATAGGGATAAGCTTCCCAGCTCTGATCCAGTGGCCCCCAAGCAGACTAGGGTGGTTGCCCTCTTGTGGCGCAGGGAAGGTATCGTCCCTCTCGTGGACTGTCCAGGCTTCCCGACTGGGTAGGGGCCCCATATATATATTTTATATATATATAAATTCCAACGTCTATCTCTCGGTCTGTCTGTATGCCCATCAGCTTCTCAAGAGAGAACTACTTAACGGATTTAGATCAGGTTTTTTTTATAATTTCCTTCAACATTCTGGTTGATTTTCTCACATCCTGCTAAGTATCATAGTTCGCTTGTGGTATCGATTTATTTGTACAAATTCGAGAGAGAGGCTCTGGGCTAAGGGGAAGGGTTCGTACCTCTCGCCACGTACTGGAACGTAACCTATCTCCGCTTAGCTAGCAATACCTGTTTGTTCAACAGACATTATCATCTACAGATTGTTAAAGTGTAACGTTTGACATTTTTGAGAGAGAGATCAGAGCTATGTGTGTTTTAGAGGGTAGCTGCTGATGGCCAGAGATATCACGGCCATGTTCTTTTCTCCTCACGCTGGGGACACTCTCCCGTCAGAGCTGAACACGATCAGATACAATGGCAATGTTTGACATTGGAGCGTACCTACCTTCTGCTTGGCCAGAATTACATTTTTTGAATTGATTTTTAAAGTTTGTCCTGTTTCACTACTAAGTGGACAGAGCCGCAGGGGTCAGCTAGTAAGAAATATAATTAAATAAATATAATTACCTCTACATTCAATATATAACTAATACCATCCATCCATTACCCAACCCGCTGAATTCAAACAAAGGGTCACGGGGGTATGCTGGAGCCAATCCCAGCCAACACAGGGCACAAGGCAGGAACCAATCCCGGGCAGGGTGCCAACCCACCGCAGGACACACACAAACACACCGGGGCCAATTTAGAATCACCAACCCACCTAACCTGCATGTCTTTGGACTGTGGGAGGAAACCGGAGCGCCCAGAGGAAACCCACACAGACACAGGGAGAACATGTAAACTCCACTCAGGGAGGACCCGCGAAGTGAACCCGGGTCTCCTAACTGCGAGGAAGCAACACTACCACTGCGCCACCGTGCCGTCCATAACTAATACCATTATTAGTAAATTAAATAAATAAATTCACATCTAAAGCCGTACCTTGCTTAAATGGTAATACTTGGCCATCCAACCCCGTCTACATCTAACCCCACCCCATCCCATGCCCAGCAGTGAGGTGTATTTCCTTCTACGCACATGACTGAAGGTGTTTCACTATTTTATCAGCACTGGCAGCTGTTGAGTGTAGTTAAAGTCACACAGAATGTTTCTCTGTTTTAAGATAGCCGAGTTAACAAATTCACCAATACTTTTCAAAGGGAGATTTCAAAATTTCATCAATGTGTAAAGCACACAGTATTCAAGATATCTCAATGATAATCAAACTTTCCTGAAAATTTTCCATAAAAAGTAAATGTGACAGATTTCAACAAAATCAATCCACTGAGAGCTGAGTTGTTTCATGCGGACATACAGACATGGCTATCACAGCAGGTGCTTTTTGCATTATACAGTATGTGAACACACCTAAAAAAATGATAGAATTGGTCTGTCCCAGAAAATAAAGTAAAAAAAGTTGTAAAGAGAAATTTCAACTATAATCATGACAAAAAAATATTAATAATAGCTATTGCTGGTCTTTGACAGCTTTATATAAATATTTTGGGTCAAGATATATGCAAATATTTGCAAGTGACTTGGATCTTTGACTTATTTTGCCTGATCTGTAACCTGCACGACTACTCTGTTTGTAATGACTGTGAAGTGAGAGAATGATATGTTACAGTGGGTACACTATGCGTTTTATGATAGCGAGTAATCATCAGATCTCAGTAAAGACACCTTCAAACTTCTATAAATTAGAAAGATAGCAACATTAATAAAGCACAAATCATGCATTTAAACACATTGCATGAAATTAAAGGGAAGTGCATTTAAGACTCAAGTCCAGGAAAAACTTCATGAAAAAATGATTAAGACAACCAAATCATGTAGATAAAGTGGAAACTTTGAGAAATTTTAAAAGGTGTCTGGTTAACATTTTGGGACAACTTAGGTATTAGCTAATCAGACTAGTTTGATGGACTGAATGGTCCCCATTTGTTTAAGGAAGTTTTTATTTTCTTATGACACAAACAACACTGGCTTTATGAAACCCATGTCTTATGTTTTCAAACTGAGTAGATGAGGTGCCTGATTATTTACAATGTAGAAGTCCATAACTATTTCTTTAGATTGATATAATTATTTTACTGTATATATGCCTAAAACATATGGCTTTTTCTTTCATCTGCCATTTTCAGATATGCAGGCTGTATTGCGACCTTATTTTTCACACTGTTAGATACTTTCAAAGAAATGGCTTTTGATTTGAACATCCCTATCCAGCATCAATTTGAACATAATCATTTTTTGTATGAATACTTTGATATCAGTAAACACTTTGCATCAAAAGTATTCTTCTTTTTGACACAACATCCATGAGCATCTTGTTATTATCAGTCTAGAATTCACTCTTACTTTATGCTGTTCTGTCATAGCTGGAGTGACACATCATTGCAAAATTGTTCCTTTTTTTTGCATTTTAAGCATTTTTTTATATATTTGCCTAGGCCGTGTTCCTGTTTACAATGAGCCTTGTCCAACTGCCTGTATGCTCTGTTTGTATGTGATTGCACTATTTCATAAGTCTTTACAGTTTTTATTGTGGTGAGAAGTTAAGCAAAATGACACCTTTTATTGGCTAACTAGAAAGATTACAATATGCAAGCTTTCGAGGCAACTCAGGCCCCTTCTTCAGAAAAGATGTAATACAGAAACTCATTTTGCTTAACTTCTCACCAGATTCCATAATGGCTAACACAGTACAGCACCCTAGTACTACAGTTTGTATTGCTAAGGAGTTGCTCCTCATACTCTCATAGATTATATTCTAAAAATAACATGGACTTACCATCTCCTTAATCTTTTCATAATCATTTCAAATTAGTAAATGTTCAGGTATAAAGTATTAAAATGGTTCTATAGCTTTCTGTACTTTCTATTACAACTGTCAATAAGCGCATTTTACTTTCCTTTAGAAACTATGCATGCCTCAGAGCGGTCATAGCAGGTCTTCAATGACTTTTCTTTGTCACTTCCCAGCTTTTATTGTACTGTATTTGCAGAAGAGGTTAACTGTGTATCTTAATATCCTTCTTATCTGTAACAAACAAGAGACCATTCATTTTATAGCCATTAGAATGTTTGTTGTGTCTTGTGGAGATTGCTAGAATTCGTGTCCATATCTCCATGATATCCATCTTGCCCTCTAAAGCAGATTGTTGCTCATGCTGTGTCTCTTTTTTGTAGCTCTTTTCACACCAAGTGCAGATTAATTTCTTTATCTAGTGTGCCAATGTTTGCTTGGCACAGTGCTCCATAATATAGACCACAGGTGTCATATTCGAACCTGGAGGGCTGTGGTGGCTAAAGGTTTTTGTTCGAGCTATTTTGTGCATTTCTGCATTGCCACAGATACTAAAGAATAAAAAATACTTCTTTTATATTAGTTATAATTGACTTTTTTTCATCTAACCATCAAACAAGATGGAAAGTAAGCCACGTGATAGCCAGCCTGTTTACTCAGTGTCTCAGATTCAGTTCCTCGAAGTGCCAACCAGTTTTTTAATTTGCAGTAATTCAAGATATTCAATTCTGTCATGACTTACTGCTCTCTGTCTCCCACACCATATATTTCCTAAACTGTTCATTTTCTTTTTTTTCTGAATGCACCAGTGAAATGTTAATCAATATGCCGCATAACTTCACCTTTCCTTTCCAAATATATTACTGAAACAGATACTATATGATGGACACAGAGGTGCAAATGAGTTCCCGTAAGATGGTCATCTGTTGGCTTGCTTTGCATCTCATTATTGTTTGGCTACTGGTTAATTAAAAGAAGAAACAATTAGGAGTTCTGAATCTTGAAAAGCAAATTAATTAAAATGAAGGCAAAAGGCATCTGTTCCATTAGCAGCACTAATTGGCTGCTAATTAAGTAAGTGGCAGAGAAAAAAAATCTGAAGCCACAGCGGCCTTCCAGGATTTGAGTTTGACACCCCTGATACAGACTGTATAAGTGACACCGTGCTTGGCTATCCACATCTGACAGAAAAAGTCAGTCTGTCAGTCAGTCATTCTCCAACCTGCTATATCCTAACACGGGGGTCTGCTGGAGCCAATCCCAGCCAACACAGGGCACAAGGCAGGAACAAATCCCGGGCAGGGCACACACACACACCAAGTGCACACTAGGGACAATTTAGGATCACCAATGCACCTAACCAGCAAGTCTTTGGACTGTGGGAGGAAACCCACACAGACACGGGGAGAACATGCAAACTCCACGCAGGGAGACACAAAAAGTTCAATTCATTAACTCAGTACACCTACAGTAGTATTTAACATGTGATGAAGAAGGAGAACTTCAAGTCCACCATGCTTATCAATCGTGCTAAGCATGCAAAGCTCATAGCAGGAGTAATCAACTCTGGTCCTGGGTGGTCTGCAGTGGGTGCGCGTTTTTGCTTTAACCAATTTTTTATTTAAAACCCATTCATTTAAATGTTTTTGGGGTTAGTATTAATTAATTCATTTGTTTTAATTCAGAGCCATCAATTGCCTATTTCAGCTGCATTTAGGTTTTAATTATTGCCTGTTTTCTTAACCAGCCATCAGTTAATATTGAGGTGCAAATGGCAAAGGAGCCACCAGCTCTCCAACTAATGGGCTTCCATTTATCCATCCATCCATCCATTATCCAACCAGCTATATCCTAACTACAGGGTCACGGGGTCTGCTGGAGCCAATCTCAGCCAACACAGGGCGCAAGGCAGGAAACAAACCCTGGGCAGGGCGCCAGCGGCTTCTATTTAAACCTGTGTATTTGCTTCATGAGATATCTGTGTTAATACAGCAGTTTGAAATAAATGATCGACTAGACAAAGACCAAGAGGTACAAACATATGGATAATGTTCTCAGAAAATGAAAAATCTTTAATCATGAATAATCCACTGCATCCACTGAACAGTGTCATCTCCAGGCAGAGGAGTAGCTTCAGTGACAGACTTTTGTCACTGTCCTGCTCCACTGACAGACTGAGGAGATCATTCCTCCCCCACACTATGCGACTCTTCAATTCCACCCGGGGGAGTAAATGCTAACTTTTTTCATTTTTATTACTCTTTAATTTATTTATTTTTTTTTTGTATCAGTATACTGCTGCTGGATTATGTGAATTTCCCCTTGGGATTAATAAAGTATCTATCTATCTATCTATCTATGTGATAAAGAATTGGCTTGGAAGGGCAAAGCACCAACAAACCATATAAATAAATACTAAGTTTCGTTATCTACTAGGTCTGGCTTTTAATTATGAAACTGGGTGCCCCCACTGAGGACTCTCACAACTGCAGTTGAGTAACCCTACCCACTACAGCAGGGGTACCCAACTCCAGACCTAGATGGCTCCATTGGCTGCAGGTTTTCATTGTAACCCTTTTCTTAATTAGTGACCTGTTTTTGCTGCTAATTAACTTCTTTTGAATTAATTTTATTTGACATGCTCTTGAAGACACAGACCCCTTAATTGTTTCTTTTTCCTTAATTGATTGCCTTAATTGAATCCATTGATGGATTAAAGGCCAGAAGTCCACATGACCGTCATCATCAAGTTCTTCCATAAGAACCCTGAATACAATGAGGACTGATTGAGGTCATTTATGTTTGGTAGAATGCCTAGAGGGGGCTGGGGGGTCTCATGGCCTGGAACCCCTGCAGATTTTATTTTTTTCCAGACAGCAATCTGGAGTTTTTTGTTTTTTTTTTCTGTCCTCTCTGGCCATCGGATCTTACTTTTATTCTATGTTAATTAGTGTTCCCTTATTTAAATTCTTATTTATTTTGCCTTTTTTCTCTTTCTTCATCATGTAAAGCACTTTGAGCCGCATAATTTGTATGAAAATGTGCTATATAAATAAATGTTGTTTTTGTTGTTAATTAGCAGCCAAACAATAGTGGCATACAACATGAGCCAAAACATGACCAGCAAACTATGTCCATCGTGCAATATCTGAAAATAAAGAAATGTGAAGGTGTCAGGAATATTAATCTGCTCAGGTCCACAAAACATTTCAACAGTGCTCTTAGAAAAAAAGAAAATCAACAATTTCAGAAATGTCTGCTATTGCACAATGAGAGTAGCAACAAGCCATGGAATTAAAGAACGAGTTTAATTAACAACGAGACTCTGCATCTAATTAAGCAACTGGTTGGAGTGAAGTTGGTTGGAGTTTGACGCCCTGACTTACTTGGTCTTCCGTTGGCTCACTCACTTCACATTTCATTTCTGTTTAAGGAAAGAAATGAAGCAATTCAGAGGAATGATAAAGAAATTCAGGGGAACATATCTTAAAAAACAAGTCAGTTAAAATTGATTCAAAAGAATTTAATTAGCAGCAAAAACAAGTCACTAATTAAGAAAAGGGTTAAAATGTAAACCTGTAGCCACTGCGGCCCTCCAGGACTGGAGTCGGCGACCCCGGCCCTACAGCTTTACCATCATCAGCATGACCAAAAAAGGTCAACATTAGAGTTATCATGTTATTACATAAGAGCAGGGGGGCCTAAAGCTTGAATTGTTATGGAGGCCCCTTCACAACCAGTGACGAGGTCTGGGTAACCTCTGTTATCTTCATCAGTGCGGCTGTTCCATAGTAGATCACCACCTTCTTTTTTTGTTTTTTTTTTATTAACCACTACATACTCAGATTTTGATTAAAACTGCTGTATTGAATTACACGATATTATTATTATTATTTTTTAAAAGTCCTTTCTCATGCACAAACAATTTAAATAATGTGGACTAAAGTCAATTCTGAGGGCCCCTCTGGAATTAGGTGCCCTGTAGTAGATCTGCCTTTACATACGAATAAACACGTAGACCTCCCAAGATCAAGGTTCCAGTCCCATTAGTGCATGAGTACACATGTGCCTACCAGGCCACAAATGCTGTCATTCTTCTTCTTCCTATCACATAATCAGCTTCTGTAATTTGCTTGACACTCAGTCACCATGTCACTTTATTGGTCATTTTGCCTATGCAGTTTGCTGTAAGAAAGACACAAACCCCAACAGCTTTACAGAGGCTGTCATTCTTTTCCTTTTTATAACATAATCAACTTCTGCAGTTTGTCTCCTGATGAGCAGATATAGCCCCAGTTATCTATGAGTACCAGGAGGTTGCGCATAGCGTAAGGTGCGGATGTCATTCTTCTACTTCTTCCCATCATGATGCTGTGAGAAGGATCCAAAGTCAAGTACATGTCTGAGGAAGCCTGCACCTCCTGTTCATGGGCCATGTTACACATATCACGTCATAAGCTCTCGATTAAGACCAAGATCAACATTCAAGCCCAGTAGTTCATGAGTTTTTGTGATACAGGCGGACAACACAGCATTTCATATATACGGTATACTGTGGATTATTAACAAACTATTTCTAGTCTTAAATATTTTCAATTAAATACATTATGATACAGCAACACGATTTGACATATCAAAAGTATTTTACAGGGAGCATATTTCAACCTATTGACATTATTGTGCCTGATATTAACTTGGCATTAATTTCATGAGATCGATCTTCATGGGTGTAAGAATAATAATTAAGAAAATCTCAAGTATCAGACTTTATATGTCCTTAAATGACCCAAAATAGATGTTTTAGTACACATATTTTGATATGTACGATGAAAGCTTGACTGCTTAACTGCATTTATCGTATTTCTGAGAAAAAAAAATATTTCTGCTTATTGGAACTAAATGCAATTATTAGTAGATGTTGACTTTTTAAAATTCATCATGTTATAGTTATTTTAAGGCTACTGAAAGAATAGTTTTAAGAATGTTAAAATCTGTCTTTACAGAACTGCTAGTACAATTTCTTTTGTTTAATCTGTACAGTATATTTGTGTCCTATTCAGTAGACAAAGTAAGTGACAATGTCAATTCTCTTCTACAATAGTAGTTTATATCTTTTTTATTATTATTATTATTTTATTATCTATTTATAACATGATGGGTGTTTCATATGGATTTTGACCTTTTGATCACAAAACGTACATTGAAATTTTCCTATCATGCGATCATTAAAATACAATTGTCTGTTTTTGTGATTCTTTTTCATAGGTTTATGTACAACAAGTACAACAACTACAACTGCAGCAAACAGTATGTGGTGATCTAAAACTAGTGGCATTGCTATTTTACATGCAACTCATATATACCAAGTACTCTTGTTATATTAGTGAATGGGTCAGCCATGTTAAAGAATCGCATTACATTTAAAAGAATTGGCCGCTCCAGAAACAGTTGATTCTAAGGCAGAAGAGTGTGGAATATATAAAACAGGTTGACCCCACAAAGATATTTTGCCTCCTCTTATTATAAAACTTAGAGTGAGAAAAAATTTTGTGAAAATGATGAACAATGAAGGTGAAGGATCTCAATATTTTAGACAAATGCTTCCACAAATAACTGATGCCAAGATTAAGGCAGGCATTTTTGTTGGCACACAAATAAGTCAAGTCATCAATGACAGGTGGTTTAAAGATCTGTTACTGGGACTGGAAGAAATCACATGGAAGGCATTCAAGGATGTTGTTAATACTAGGGTGTTGTGCCGTGTTAGCCATTATGTATGTAGAGAAAAGTCAAGCAAAATGACACCTTTTATTAGCTAACTAAAAAGATTACAATATGCAAACTTTCGATGCAACTCAGACTCTTTCTTCAGGAAGGATGTTGTTGACAATTGTTGACATCTTTCTTGGCAACTACAGAGCATCAGACTACATCCAGCTTGTTCACAACATGCTTCAAGCATACAAAACCATGAGATGCAACACAGTGCTAAAGATTCATTTTCTGAATTTACACTTGGACTTCTTCCTTCCTACTCTTGATGTAGTCAGGGTCAAACATGGTGAATGGTTTGACCAGGACATTGCAACCATGGAAAAGAGGGATCAGGGAAAGTGGAGTCCATCAACACAGCCAGACTTTTGTTGGACACTGAAATGAGAACCATCAGATGCAAAATTATTTACAATTTAATCATTTTTCCTCGCAGTTAGGAGACCCGGGTTCGCTTCCTGGGTCCACCCTGCGTGGAGTTTGCATGTTCTCCCCGTGTCTCCGTGGGTTTCCTCCCACAGTCCAAAGACATGCAGGTTAGGTGCATTGGCGATTTTAAATTGTCCCTAGTGTGTGCTTGGTGTGTGGGTGTGGGTGTGTGTGTGTGTGTGCCCTGCGGTGGGCTGGCACCCTGCCCGGGGTTTGTTTCCTGCCTTGCGCCCTGTGTTGGCTGGGATTGGACCCAGCATACCCCAGTGACCCTGTAGTTAGGATCTAGCGGGTTGGATAATGGATGGATAGATTTAATCATTTTAATAATAAATTAAATCAAGCAAATTATTATTTTATTGAAGAGCATTATTATGTGATTAAAAAGTTGATTATGAATTAAACAATTGCTAAGTCTGAAAATCATGGCAATAACTTTTGAAATCTCCAAAGCCATTGTTTCCAGTTTTATAAAAGTAGGGCCTTCAGTAAATATACCATAAACTTGTTTTTGCCAATGTATAAGATATACATTTTGCTGACTGTTTTAATCACTACTATTTATATTAAATTTAAAATCTCTATTTGGTTCTGTCAGTCTAAAACATCAGTCTCTATGAATTCTTTTCATTTATGTTTGATGCAAAAAAATGCATGTAAATCTTTATTTTAACAAATTGTGTCTTATGTGGAGAAGTAAAGTTATCTACATACTGTATAATGAGCTATACACGTGATTTTGACGTGGTAATAATTAGGTAAGTACAGCAATAAGGTGTGGTTTTTAAGAGTCCTGGATGAATCATATCTGTTTCAGGGCATGGTCTAAGCTCCTTGCAGCACAGAGGAATAGCTTGATGACAAAAAGAGAGCTGTGTCTTAAGGCCAGAGAGCTTGTGCTGTGTTAATGGAACATAAGAGGTGTATCACAAAAGCCAAAGGCACATTTAGGAGTATGGATTCAGCAGCAGGAGAAGCAGGAGCCATCACAGAAATAAGAAAGAAAGGAAACACAAAAATAAAATGTTCACTTTTCAGTCTGTAAAGCCTAAAGCAACATTAGGAACATACAAGAAATGTAATAACAGGCAGGTAAAGTTCAAACCAAACCCATATAGCAGAAGAGTTAAAGAGGCAAAATTAAAAGGAACAGGAATAAACTGTGGTGCAGTGGTAAGCACTACTTCCTCATAGCTCAAGCATCCTGGTTTCCAATTTATTTATTGTATGGAGTTTGCAGGTTCTACCTCTGTGGTTTTTGTGGTTTTCATCCAGTCAATCTAAAGATGTGTAGGTTTAGGTTAATTCACAATTATAAATTGACCCCATGTGTGTAAGTGGGCCCTGCAATGGTCTGCTATTCTGTCCAGATTAGTGTCCTGTTTTGCCCCTCTCAACACAACTCCAAATCATGAAGTGGATTAAGCAGTTTCAGTAATTCTATGCTATGTTAAAATAAATGCCAGATATGAACTCAAAGAGGTTTTACACAAGACACAGCAATAGAGCAAATGCTAAATGACCATCTTTACATTAAAACTCACACATCTTGCCTAACTTGTGACTGCTGACTAATTAATGTTGCTAAGCCTCTCACTAAGATAAGTGGGCTCTGAGGCAAAGACATGAAGCTAGAGGAGGAGTAGAGGACAGAGCAGACAGTAACAGAAGTTAAATATGGTGTCCCGCAGGGCTCAGCACTCGGACATTTACTGTTTTCACTTTACCACTGGGACCTCAGACCTTTACCATTTTCCCTGGGGACTGTCATTGGGAAATATAACCTTCATTTTCACTCATATGCAGAAGATACCCAGTTGTATCTTTCTTTCAGACCAAATGATGCTTCTCCAATATTGTCCGAATTAATTTTGTTAATGAATTAAAAGAGTGGATGGATGATCATTAACTACAGAAAAATCAGGTTATTGGAGGGAATGATGCAGACCATAACAATATTCTGTCTCATTTTAATTCATCTGGAGTAACCCTTACATTTACTGAATCAGCATTTTTTTTACACCAGAATGTCTTTTAAAACATACAATATAACACTATTAAAAAAAGGTTGTTTTTTTATCTTAATAATATTAAAAAAAGAAGACATCTTCTAACTTGGCTTTCAAGCTCAGTATAACACAGTTTGAAAATTGTTAAGGGTATACAGTATTTCACAGAAATGTTACAAAGCTTTTCTTCACACAAAGACCCACAGTCACATGGAATAAATTACCAAGATGTGTGGTGGATAGTAGGACTTGACTTGATGGTATTTTTGACTATCGAGGTGAACAGGATGGACAAGCTTGTTGGGTTTAATGGTCTGTTCATGTCACAGTTGATCTGATGTTGTTAAAAGGACAGGAGCAAATCAACTGAAATTATTTGCTAAATATGGAGAAATTAATTATCAGAAATTAATTCATTCTTTTATTTCTGGTATGATTGACTATTGCAATTTGTTACTCATAGGCTGTTGAAATCTAATTACAGAAAGTATGACCACTTATCTTTGGTTCTTCAGTCCTTACGCTGACTTCCAGTTAGGTTTGCAGCTGATTTCAAAATCCTTCTTACATATAAAACTTAAATGGCCAAGGCCATATTTAATTATTGGAACGTATAATTACTTACAAGCTAGAGCACACGTTAACATTTTAAGATGTCATTGTACTAAAGATTCCAAGTATTAACAAATAACAATGGGGAGTCAAGCCTTTAATTACAGAGCCCCAAAGTTGTGGAATCATCTTCCTGTTTATATACGATATTCTCCGTTGGTCTCAGCTTTTAAATACAGGCTGAAGACTCAGTGCTTTATTATAGCATACCCTGACTAGAGCTGCTGATTAGCTGTGCATATTGCATCTCTGTTTGTTAGTCGTTTGTATAAACATGTAAGTAATACATTATCAACTCAAACTAAGCCTCCTTTATTCTGTTTCTCTTCTTGGGGTTATGACCTTGGTGCCACTGCTGTCCTTCTAACCTATTTCATGCCCAGAGAAGGACATCTGAGAAACTGGATACACTGGAATTAATGGACAGAAAGATATGGTTGTCATATTGGTTGGCCCTTCACAGCCTCTATGGTAGAATGCCCAGGAGGGGGTGGGTGACTAGGTGGCTGAGGTCTCCAGGACTGTGACACTGTCATTGACTTTCTCTTTTACAACTGATCATGGACCTTCCAGAAGTATCTTGTGATACTGCTGACTTGAGTTTTTGTTTCCTCTCCTCTATTGTCATCTAGTAATTAATGGTGTGGTGGACAGCTGGGGAGCCTGCACAGCCGGGATGCCTGGAAGGAGCGGAAGAGGGACAATACCTCCCCTGGACCACGAGAGGGCAGCCACCCTTGTCTGCATGGGGGCCAAGGGATCAGAGCTTAAAAGCTCAACCCTGTTGGGGTCCATGGCCACTGGCAGGGGGCAGCTGGAGTATTGTGGAACCCTGGATTGCAGCACTTCCGCCACATTCGGAAGAGCTGCCGGCAGAAATTCCAGGCACATCCGGAGTGCTTCCGGGTTCTCATGCAGCACTTCCACCACACCAGGAAGTGCCGCTGAAAGATTGTCACGGAGCACCTCTCGAGCTGCCTCACTTCATTAGACAAGCCTGAGTCGGGAGAAAAAGACAAAGCTTGTGAGAGGAGGAGTGAGGGTGACAGAAGAGTAGAAGAAGGAGAAAGAAAGGGACGGAGTGGTTGCTAGAAGGGCATTGTGAGGTGCTGTGTACTCTGAAGAAAATATTAGACATGTTTATGGACATCTTGGGCCTCATGCATAATGCTGTGTGTAGAATTCACACTAAAACATGGCATAAGAACAAAAGCAGAAATGTGCGTACACACAAAAAAATCCAGATGCTGTGGCAGGAGGCTGGGGGCCAGACCCAGCCGGGTGGCCTGGAAGGACCGGGAGGCGGTCTATATGTTCCCCAGGCCACGAGGGGGTAACCGCCCTGGATGATGAGGGGACCACAGGGATGGAGCAAAGAGGCTCAAACCCATTGGGGCCTGTGGCCACTGCCAAGTGGTTTGAGAGGGGGGTGAGGGAAGCTTTGCATGTGCAAATCAACAACCTCTCACTCAACAGAGGTGAAGGCCTTAGGCATAACCTGTCTTCAATTTATTATGCTGCCCTTTCATCCATCCCCAGGAAAATCAGGCCCAATTCACACCTCCACCAGGTGGACCACTCTTAACAACCCACTGTATGGGGGAAGGAGGCAGGACTGTTAAAAAGGTGTGATAGTTACATCTACCCACACCTCTTCCTTCCTTTGTTTTACTCAACAAGCCTAATCAGGGCAGATGTGAAGTGAAACTAACCTGGAGGATAAAACTGTGGTCTCTAACAACATTCCTCAGACTGAAGAAGCTACTTGGATGAACAGTGAAATGTATCTACCTAACAATAAATAAGTCCAGTTGCCATGACTCAACTACCAGATAAAGCAACTATGGTATTTAGAATAGTTTGGCCATTCTGTGAACCATTAAATTGTTACAGGTTAATTACAATCAGATACCTTAAACCAATAAATAATATGCTGTTGATCTCAGTGTATTTA
The DNA here is from genome assembly GCA_026402145.1 of Polypterus bichir lapradei. Lineage (NCBI taxonomy): Eukaryota > Metazoa > Chordata > Cladistia > Polypteriformes > Polypteridae > Polypterus > Polypterus bichir. Next base: position 3,341,302 of record JANRMT010062825.1, on the reverse strand, counting down.
TAAAGCCGCGTCAGGGATGTGAATCTAAAAAAGAAAGGGAAACCACACTGGAACAGCAGCACTGCTTTGACGCTGGGTGCCACCAGTTTGCAAAACTGAGTTGAGAACTTGCGTATGCCAGGGATTTAGCTAGCATGAAAATGTGCGTGGCTTTATGCAAAGTTTAGGTTTTATACATCGCGATTTGAGCGTGGAAAAGGGCTTACACAACATTTTTGTGCGTACGCACTGTTTATACATGAGGCCCCTGGTGTCTGTCTGTCTGTGTTAGGGGGCTGAATCTCCAAAATGAATAGATATTGTTGAACTCCATTTGTGTTAATGAGTTTCAAACCACTTTGTTCCTGTCTATTTAAACAAAAGTGTCTTTATGTGTACTCATTATGTAATTAATGTTGTTTGTATTTGCTTTTTCTTGTAAACACTCAGTGAATAATACTATACAAAAAATAAATAAATAAACTAAATTAAACTGCACCTTGACACTGATGACATGCTGTATGTTGTTACACCACTTAAAGCTTTCTCACTGACTCTGTTGAGTGTGTTCAGTGTTAAGTTTGCAATGCACCATCTGGTGGAATGTGCAATCAATGCTTATAACTATCTACTGAATATGATATTGATAATCTGTTTTTAAATGGCAACTGGCATCCCTTTCGATCATATGCCTGTTGCTCCATATTCATGCAAGCCTGACCAGGAGAAAGCAGGTATAAACAATGGATGATGTAAATTAGACTACAGTACATAGGCGTAGTTTCTGTGAGATGCAATATCACAGTAGATAGACTTGCTGCTTTGAGATTTGGTTGAATCCCAGGCCGGTCACTGTGTCCGTGGAGTTTGCTCTTTGGGCCCATGTCTGTGTGGGTTTTCCTGGGTCTTCCAGTTTTCCTTCCATATCCCTGAAATGCAGTGATTAGGTTAATTGATGAGTCTAAATTGGTCTTTGTATCCCATATGAATTATGATAGATGGACTCCCTGTTCAGGGTTGGTTTCTGCCCAACATCCAATGCTGCCAGTGTCCATGGTCCCAAACTTGATCAAGCAGGTTTGACAATAGATAAATTAATAGATATAAGGAAGGAGGTGCACATTTCATATTTGAAATGAAAAGTCATTGGTCAATCTGCTGAAAACAGAAGCATATCTAAAGTTTAGATACTGAGGAGAAAGAAACAGATGTGCATGGAAGCTCTACTGTGTGAATTTTTGTTTAAGGATTTTTGTTACTTCAGCCAATTTATTAAAAACTCGAACATTTTAAGAACTGTTTTATAACTACCACTATTAGTGTTTGAATTTTGTTGGACATTAGCCAACTCAAAAGAACAATTTTGATTTAAAGGATTTTTCTAATTGCTGACCATAACTCTACTGAAGACATGTTTGGATAAGATTAAAATCTTGACTCAACTAATAGAAACTAAACAAATATGGTATATTTTAGGACTCTGTGTTTCCCACAATTTTGTTTCCTTTAAGGGGCTGCACAAAATATTAAGTTGGCATATATTAGAAACATCATCCCACTCAAGTTCTGTGTAAATAACATATTGACTGATATTTTTATTACATGTAGATTTTACTAACTGTTTTGTAGGAATTCATCTGTGTCTGCAGATACGTTAAAAAATACTAGGAAATATGTTAAATCTGACACATATTTGAGCAGTTCTGGTGTTAATGATGAAAAGCAAACACAAATACTTTGTGTAAATTACTTTCTACCTAGTTTAACAATGGAAACAATTCTTAAATCATTAACTCCAAATCCACCCAACACCAGATTCATAATTAAAATAAAAATGTTGTCATCATAAAGTCTACAGAGTGTTGCTCACATCTCATTTTATCAACCCACAGCTAGTAATAGAGCAACACAGTCAAGTAACCATTTAAGTAAGCAGAACCCAAAATCAACGCTAATCCGTGAAATGTCTTTCGGTTACAGAAGGGCACAAGTAGGTCACACAAAGACCCTGTCAATTTGGTAGCTCAGCAAACTGTTCAAGAAACAGATGAACCACACAGTTACAAATGCTGCGTTACTGCCAGGACCGCCAGCAGGAGAGAGGGGCTGAGTGTAAGCAACAGGGGTTGCATCCAATTTAGTCCCCCTTGTTGATGTGATGTTTTACAATTATGGCTTGCGCAAGAATCAACAGAAGACCTCGCCCTTCTCTTCCAATTCCATTCTCTTAAACTTTACCTTTGCGTTTACAAACGCTCTGCCCGCACCAAGAAACCCGCAAGAACATGGATTTCTGTGACTCTTTCACAGATGACAATTGCACACACAAATAATAAGTGACCTACAAATGACAGCATACTGCAAGACACCGACTGCACCACTATAAAGTTGGACAGCACACCTCCTCTTTTGCACCCCCAGAAATGCCAGGTTGGGAACCCCTGCATCAACATGTGACCTTTGCCAGAAGTGGATGGACTATGAGTAAGCAAGCAAGGATTAAAACCATTGTAATAACATTAGAAATATGCAGTAATTTTGACAAATGACCAATGGCTCATAATGTCACACACAATCATTTCTGTCTTTTTGAAGTTTGCAATAGTGCAAACCATTTAATCCAATTCAGGGTCCCAGAGTGCTGAAGCCTGTCCAGCCTTTACTCTCATTCGCAGATCTTTCAAACAAAATCAAGAGCCTTTCAGTTTTTCTGCTTTACAGCAGACAGACAACAGGCTGTACAGTACAAAATAATACCTATGATGTGCAGACACTCTTTTTATTTATTTATTTATTTTTTACAATTTATTGCAAATTTGTTTTCTAGTTAAAAGAAAAGCAAAGAAAAAATGACAAATAATTACAGCTGACATTCTAACACTGTTAGTTCTCAGCTCAGTCATAAATTTTAAAATATTATGTCTAATATTGAAGATGAAGCATAAAAAAGTTTCCTTAGGCAAGAAAAGCTTACTGGAGGAAAACAGTTTCAACTGTTATCAGATTAACTTGATCATTATGATAAAATAGAATTTGAAGTTTATACATCTGATAGTATATTAAACATCTGGGGTGATATGCTGCCTAATTATTATGAATGGACTGTACTGTGAGGAGAAAAAAACAACTTTATATAACTAATATAATGAGGTTTCATTTCAGATATTTGCCTTTCAGTATGCCTGACTTCCTCTTTGTGACAGCACTCACTATGTAAGATGCTATATAAATACTGAAAAGAAAGTGTTTACTTTGCAAAAATGGTGTTTCTTTGTACAGTAGTGTCATACTTGTTATTTAATGGGTGGATCATAGTTTTAATTTAAACTAAAAGGAAAAGGTTAAAAGGAGCATAAAGTTAAAGAAGGGTTCTATACTTGTTGGCTTTGGCCTACCTTTGTGTGCTCTGCTTGTCTTCTCACATCCCTCATCCCATAATTTGTCATGTGACTACTCTAAACAGACACACTATTTATATGTGTGTGTGTGTGAGTGTGTGAATGTGCCCTGTCCTAGACTGGTTCATGCCTTGGTCCACATTTCGTCAGGCTCTGAGCTATGACACTCAATTGGGCAAAAGCAGGTGGAAGCAGAAAATTGAAGGACGGGGAGATAAAGTTTATAGTATTGAACTGTTAGTAAGATATTGAATCCCACTTTAAATTTATAAAGATGACTGTGTGTTTTTTCACCCATGAAGTACAAGCAATATCTAAAACTGACACAGTGTAAGAGCTGTAACTAAAATATTGAATATTCACATTAACCTCAAAATTCAGTACCCTGGAGCCATGCAAAAATAACAACTGAATCTGAAACATGCAGGCAGGATTGACTAGGGGCTGAAATGAATGGGAACAGTTTAATATAACATGAATCATCAATAGACGGAAAAAATGAAATTTGTTAAAATAATATGAAAAACATTCTGAAACCTGCTTAATCCAATTCTGGGCCTTAAAGTGAAAACAAATAATTCATTGCTTTAATCATATTTTCTATTGTAATGCCAGGAATAATAATATGTATGTATGGGTGGATTTGTATTTAATTTGTAATTCCAACTGGTTCTTGTCTGAGACTCCATAAAACCGTAATGCATGTAAGGCTTTATTACCATATGTCATTAAGACAATTAATTATTTTTCACACTTGCTCTCTGTAAAGAATGCAAACACTCTATGTAAAACATATAATACATCATACAACACACATTTCATAAAAAAGCCATAAATGGCTTGGAACAAAAATGTGCATTATTCAGCATTCCTGAATGTTACTTATCAGCCAAATTCTATGAGAACAAGCTTAGATAGTGTTATGGTGTATAAAATCTGTACATTTTGGTTTCCATTATATTTTGTTTGAGACAAGACAACAGATGAACTAAGACAAATTAAAGCAGGTTTTCTTCCCTTACACCTTACTTTTATAACACTTATTCATAGCTTAGAATTACTTTATGGATGGATATCTGGAACAACAATTTGGTTTACAGCCTGGGAAAGGATGCTGAGCTGATACCTCAGGCTATTGATTACTTTATGGATGGACATCTGGAACAACAGTTTGGTTTACAGCCTGGGACATGAAGAACTACTGACACCTTAGAGTACATCAAAGGTTTTGTTGTTTGGGAAAACGGACAGTGAATTAATTCATCAATCATTTTGACAGCCAGCGAATCAGGTGCATGTGTTGTGAAACCATGGCATGACTTTTCATAATAAATATGACTTGGTTTGAAAAGAGAAAGAGACAGAAAAGAAGAAGAAGGAGAAGAAGAAGAAGAAGAGGAACGGACGAAGACGGCACTAGTCGTCAGAAAGGCACCATGAACATCAATTGCTAAATCAAACGCCTCCCTGGGACATTCATCCTTGTCATCTGTAATTTTTTTTCGTAAGCTTTTTCTAAAGACTATTTATATTCAGACTTTCCTATCAGTACCTATTTTCTATTATTCTTTGCTCTAGTGGTATTATTATTATTCTTGTAATAAATACCATGCTGCTTTTAACTTTCTATGCTTTGTCTTAATGTCTAGAGTGACTGAAGTAATAAGTTAGATTTCTTTGAGAACCTGGTGACAGCCGGATTTTTGCCATTATTTCTGTGCTGTGAGGTTTATAAGGCTGAGAGTCAGAGCGCTACTCAATAGTTAGGGACAATACGATAAAGAAGGTGTTCTTGGCTGATAAATGGCCTATAGTCAAGAGTGCTGAGTCTTTGTATGTTTAAATGTATTCTTGTAGACCAAAAGTAATATTTAGGTCTGAGATATCACTAAAACATCGTATGTTGTTCGTGCCGAAAATAAGTAAATCTCTTGAAGTGCTGAATGACAGGCTGTTATTCCTATAGCACTTGTGTGGTTTAAAGTGCTAAGGGTTAATCAGCGTATGTGTGTCATTCATGGGGCACTGTTGTGGTTAGGGTCTGTGTGTGTGCTTATCTATGTGTGTGTGTGTGTTAATCTTAAAGTGCAACAGTAGACCAACCCAATAACGAACTTGACAAGAACACTTACCCTTGAGGAAACAAGTAAAGGGCAAGAAGAGGGAAATACCACGACAAGATAGATAGATAGATAGATAGATAGATAGATAGATAGATAGATAG